>CM061920.1:307851319-308079193 GCA_031002005.1 Vandiemenella viatica | reverse complement strand
AAAATTCTAGCAACCTGCTTCCTCGCTCATTTCTTTCTCCTAGACCAAAACTTCCTACAGTATTCCCCTCTTTTCCTTCTCCCACTATTGCATTCCAATCACCCATGATTATTAGATTTTCCTCCCCTTTCACATATTGGATTAATTCTTCAATTTCAGCGTATATTTTTTCTATTTCTTCGTCATCTTCCTGTGACGTTGGCATATATACTTGTACTAATGTGGTTGGGACGGGCTTAGTTTCTAACCTCATCAAAATAATCCTGTCACTAAACTGTTCATAATAACTCACCCGTTTCCCTACTTTCTTGTTCATTACAAATCCTTCACCAGTGACTCCATTGACAGCTAATTATCCTGTGTTCCCCAGACCAAAAATCCTGTGCGTCCTTCCATTTAATCTCACTAATCCCAACAACATCTAACTTAAGTTGTTCCATTTCCCTTTTTAAGTTTTCTAACCTACCTGCCCTATTCAGACTTCTAAAATTCCACGCTCCGACTCGTAGAATGTTTCTATCCATTCTGATGACTCCTCCCTGAGCAGTCCCCACCCGTAGATCCGATTGGGGGACTATTTTACCTCCGGAAAATTTTACCCAGGAAGAAGCCATCATGATATATGTAATTTGAGAGGATTACATGTCCTCGGGATACCCTTTGGGTCTTTAATGCAGTGGTTTCCCGTTGCCTTCTGCATCCCCATGCCGTTGATCATTTCTGATTCATCCGCCTTTAGGGGCCGTTTTCCAACCCCAAGGGCAAGAGGGTGCCCTGAACCGCTCCCCGCTCTTCCGCCCTCCTTTCGGAGGCCGTTGGCAAGCAGTGGGTGACTCCTTATACGGGAATCTTTCAGTCGCCAGAGCCTCGTCCGTGCAAACAGGGTGCACCACTTTAAGGAGAGGTTGACATTTGGTTGGAAAAGACTAGTATAGTCTCTCCCAAACCCTTACACCCCGATCATAGCATAGAGAGATTTTATTGATTTCAAACATTTATTAACTGCGTTTATTCTAAAACGCGATATTCTAGCTGCTATTTTATTTTACAGTGCAAATTTTATCTAAACCTACTTTACTAAATGAACAATTTACTTAAACTTTACAAAGTACGAACAAAGCCATCCCGTAACCTGTACGTGACGCGACTCAATTCGATGCTTCATATTAATGCTTGATATTAGTACATGATTGTGTCAAAAGTAGTACGATAGTAACGAAGTAACGGCGCGACTCACAATGCTTCATGTTAGCGCTCGATTGTACTAAAAGTAACGGGCAACTATTTGATAATAACGAGTACTAAATGGTTAGGTAACGAATACATACGGGTACACAATTAAGCGTTACTTTTACAGCTCTAACGAATAGCAGTGGTCCCTATACTCTAACCTATGAAACCCCCATATTCCCATTAACCGCTTTTGATACTACGTTTCCGATCATAAATCTTTGTTTTGTACCTTTTAAGAATTCCTTGACCAGCAAGCCACTTTTTCGATCACTCCAGTAGTTTTCACCTTATTTAGCACCATTTTACATCTCTCTCTGTCAAATGCCTGATGAACATCTAGTGCTACATTATGAATTTGGACACATTTGTCCGCTTCTCCGAAACATCTTGCACATAGCACAGTAAATGAAATCTTGCCTACAGCCATGTTACCGATTTCCAGATAAGTTTATTTTCTAGGAGACATTTCTGATGTGGTTGCATATCAGTATCTCCATCAATTTACCGGCAGCACTATTATAACCATGATACAGCAATTTAATGATGGTTTCTTATACAATTCGACGAGAAAAATCGAAAGTGAAGACTCAAATGTTTTGATATCTCTTAGTTCTCAAGACATTGCCTTTCAGAAATTAGTTATAACTAAAGGTCCTTGTGCCTTTGGCGACATTTTTCTTCTGGTCCAGGCCGCATTTCGAACTAACCACAACCGGTAGTAGAAAACAAAACACCCATTATGCATGTGCAGCGTGTAGTTTCTTGTGGCTTCGGCAAAATATTTTTGACCCAGCTCACATCTCACCCTTACCATCTCAATTTTGAGACACTATATCTCGAGAACTAGGCGAGGTATCGAAAAATCTTATTCTTCTCTTTCGATTTGTCTCGTCGAGGTATATAAGAATTCCTTATCAACAATACTGTCAAAATAATCTGACTATAGTTTTCAACCATATTTGTTGCTAATCCTTTATGGATTTTTATTGCTATCGCACTTTTCGAGTCCTCTGGTAAGCAGCAAGCCTTCAGAATCAATCTAAATAATATTACAAGAGAAGATACAATGTATATTCCTCCTGTCTTCGATAAATATGTAGTAATATTATCTGCACCAGTTCCTTTATGCTTTTTCGTTTTGTTTGATCCATCGTAATATCCTAAGGATCTATCACTAATATTTTTAGACTGCGCTGAAGCTCCTCTCATTAAGGTACTATCATCCAGAATGATGGTCCCGAATAATCTCATTCACTTCCATCCGATAAGAAATACCGGTGAAACCTAGATGAAATTGAATGTGTATACGAGACACATCATCCATACCATAAATTGGACTAGGCTAAAGGTTTTATCCAACCTCGTCTGCACGAGATAAAATATACTGATACCCCTTATTGTCAATAACATCCCGCAAAAATACCTGACCTACATAATTTATTGTTTGAGTGCACGAAACATACTGCCCCTCAAAACAGACTACTGAAAAGCGTTGTAAAAGTGTGGTTCCTTTACATTTTTTTTTGTGTGAACCTTTTTCTTAAATAATATCGCCTAAAGTACTAGGGAATAAAATTCAATTCCCAAAGGACAACTCCTTCTAGGTAAATTGCTATTGTAATGGAGCCAATAATCTTGCGGCTTATGTTAATTCCACAGGTTCTAACAGCTGTCACAAAATTTCTGAATGAAGTCGGCCTGCATTCAAGAAATAGACCAACACAAAGCCACCTAAATCCGAAAAGCGTCCAAAAGTCAAGCAGATGTTGAAGAATAAGTCACTAGAAAAAATGTGACCTTCAAATCTAGACTGAAGTCAACGACATTGTATTGCAATAGCAAACATGTACCAAAAATACTTTGTAACTGGTTAAATGGGGTATACTAAACACCATATATAAAATTAAAAAATAATTTCTTTAAGTATATCTTTTAACATCGACTCGATCACCTGCGACACTCAAGATATCAATCGTACGTATCGAGTTTACATCCCGGTGACACAAGCCTGTGGCATGCAACCAAACGTGCATTGAGAGAGTACTTCCTGATGCCGCCGTTAAAGCTAGGCACCGACATGTACGTCACGGACGAAGAAAATAGTAACATTATGGCAGATCACCTGGAAAAACTATTCAGCCGAACGCGGATCCAAACGCAGATGATGATTCTATCCTGGCTTTTCTCAAACAAAACGCTCCTACTGTCCAACGTCCCATCAAGTACACGTTAGAAAAAGAGCTATCCTTACTAATAAAACGTCTTCCGACTAGGAAATCACCAGGTATTGGTAACATCCCGAACCTAATTTACAAAAATCTCCAACAAACTGGCATCCAGTTCTGGGCAACATTATTCAACGCAATATGAAAACTTGGCTACTTTCCCTCCACATGGAAGCATGCAGTTATTATTGTTATTCACAAACCAAGAAAATCAAAACACTTCCTATCAAGTTACAGGCCAATAAGTCAACTAACACCTTGCTCTGAGCTACTTGAAAATATAATCAAGAGACGGCTTTCAAACTACCTAGATTCAATCTCCGCAATACCACCCGTCCAGTTCTGAGCAAAACATTCGTATGTTCATCAGCTGCAACTTCTCTCTGAACATATCCTGAAAGCCTTCGAAAGCACGAGGCATACCGTAGCCCTCTTTGTTGACGTCGCCCAAGCCTTCAATAGAGTATGGCATCCCAGAATTCTCTACAAACTAAAGAAGCTCGATACTCCCATGTACTTGCTCACCATCATTGTGAGTTTTCTCAAAAACCGCACCTTCTCTGTACGCATAGGCAACACATTATCTGCTAGAAAAACTGTACAATCAGGTGTCCCACAAGGCTCCATCTTAGGACCCATATTATTCAACTTATACATCCCGATGTTCCGCACTGATCGTACCGCCATGTATGCCAACGGCACCGTGATTTTCATTTCACACACACATACATCGACTAGCAGTAATAAGAATCCAACAGTCATTTAATATACTCTCCAATTTGCTGAAAAAATGATGTATCAAGCTGAATACTACCAAATACGAGGCCAAAATGTTCATACTCCGCCATCCGAGAAACCCAAAAAACTCAAGATCAACGACGATGAAATTGAATGGCACCCAGCAGTTAAAGAAATAAAATATTTAGGACTACCCTTGGATCGTAGACTTACATGTAACTACCACATTAATCAGAAATTATCCGATGCCTATATTCGCATCTCCAAACTCTATCCTCTTCTGAATAAGAGAAGGGCTGTTACGCTACGAATCACTGATCCGACCCGCCATATTATACGCATCCTACGTATGGTGCACAGCAGCTCCATTCAAACAGTCCCTACAAAACAAACTTCTCTGCACTATTTTAAAAGCACCTTGGTTTATACTCACAACTTCACAGGGAAACTGGACTCCAAACTATTAAAACCTACGTTATGAATTCTGCAAAAGTCTTTATAAATAACCTAGAAGCAACTCCTGGAACACAGTACTACAATCTAAGCCGCAGATCAACAACACAATCACGTCTAAAAACGTATCGCCTACCACAAGATATCTTAAGCGACGATGGGCAAGATGCCTTCTGACTCTCCCTTAACGCTCTATAAAAAGTTATCACACCCCTTTCCCTACGTAAGTCCTACTACTATTAATACTTTTAAACTATATTGCCATTATTACTATCTTAACTCATACCTGACTTGTTTTTTGAATCTCCAAATTGTATTCTTTAAATAACCCTATTGTATCTTTAAAGCATAAGCATTTCAAAATTTCACACCTTAAATTTTATTTTAACCAGTTCTAAATCGATGTCAAACATCTTATATGCCTTGTAAATGTGTCTTCATGTCACATGTTATATAGTAATATAATTCAGATACAGAGGAATCCAATCGAGTCGACCTCAGGCCAGGCGATGTAAAAAGACACTTTATAATATCAAAAAACTGTATAACATAGTTGTAATTGCTGGACGTTTTACAATAAACCATAGTTATAAAAAAGTATATCTGTTAAAACAATTGCAAAGGTCAGAGACAATTCTTTGTTATGACGACAATCATGGAGGAAAGAAATGACTACAACAATCTCAGATGTTGTAGTCATAAAAATATATAGTAAAAAATGAAAGTGGTAATGCAGATATTTATTTCAGTGGAATACTTTATTCAATGAAAGGATCAAAACTGGCCATTTACGGTTGCTGGTCCGTTCTAGGAACACGAAAAACAATCCAATGATAAAACAATATGATAGCTAAAATAATTGTTTCTTTTCCAATAGTAAAAGCAGCTTTTGATTATTTTTTTAAACGTGAAAGTGAAACAGAATACATTTAAACGCAAACTAAACGCCACTGACTTTAATCCTAAAGTAACTCTTAATACTATTTCACCAAATATAACAAAATATCTTCTCTCAAACAAAGTGTGTAAGCAAAAATAATGCCGAAATAAAATATTTTAGTCAAAAAATTAAAAAAATCTACCACTTTTAAATAAATAAATTACTCTTAATTACAGTTAATAATTGAAATTGTGCTTAAAATGTTTACCAAGCTTAAATAATGGAACGTACTCTAATACCGCTGTTACGTCGAATTTCCTTCATGAAAAATATTTTTTTGGAGACAGAGCAATCTGTTAGCGGACTGTGTGTCGGGAGAACATTAAGTGGAAACATAGTCATGAAAGAGGCTACGATAGACAAAAGGAAATAAACTTCCAAATTTCTGTGTGAGAAGAAGTATTTTTCATATTGAAAGAAAATTAGAATCAAGAGTTGAATTTAGCTTACGTTCAAATGAAAGCGTTACGTTTTCGTTACAATCATTATCGTTTAAAAAACTTTCATTCTTTTTCTGTATACGAGGGCAAGTCAAAATTATTCGGACTTTCGTAATATAGCAAAACGCTATTTTAGTAGTCTTACTGTTTTCCGCGAATGTGTGTTTACAGTTGATACTATTGTGGCGATGCGTACCTCACTCGACCTTGATCGCAAAAATATTGAGTCGGCAGTGAAAGCGTAAATATGTCCGCAGTTTTCACGAAAGAGGAACACAAAGGGCAATGATACGATTTCTTTGGTTAGAAGGAGTAAAAGGGGGCGAAATTCATCGTAGACTTTTAGCGCATTACGCACAAGTGTTTTTCGAGTGGAACTATAAGTTAAAAAATGGCCGGACAACCGCCGAGGGCGACAAAATTTAGGAAGCTCGATTGATGGTTTTCACAAATAGGCGAGTAACATTGCTAACGTAGCGACTACTTTGAACATCAGTCAGCATTTTTTTTTTTTTTTTTTAATGGCTTTCGGCAACTAAGCCATTCAGCCAGCTCGATGTGTTTATGATATCTCACCCAGTGATATAGTTTTCTCCAGTATGTTATGATTACTAAGTATAGACACCACAGGACGGACAGGAAATTCACACAGACACACAACATCCATGCCCGCGGCCGGATTCGAACCGGCGACCTTCGGCTAGTGCTCTAGCCCCTACGCTACCGAGGCCGGCTGAACATCAGTCATGATTCTTCCTGTACTATTATCTATGATGAACTCGGCTTCCGTATAGTTTGTACGGGATGTGTGCCAAGACAACTGGTCAGAGCAATTAGTTGAATAACACAAACTCACACGTCTTGAGGTCTGCCAACGCTTACTCGACGGTAACAACAAAGAAGGTGACTCATTTTTGCAAAGCATAGTAATCTGTTATGCAACAATGTTGTGTCGGCAATGACAGCGTAAACATGTCTGCTCCGTTAGCTGCCTGCATGTGGGGTCATCACTAGGAGCCAGAATCACAACGCTAGAGTATGGAATGGAAAATTCCTGAAACACTGGAGAAGAAAAAATTCATAGGTGGGAAAGACGATGACAACCTTGTTTTGTAACGTAAAGGGGTCTATACTGGAAGATTACATGGGGAAGGGAAAAACTATCAACAAAAAATATTTCTTAGCAACGTTGTCTAACAAACTTAAACCAGTAATTCGCAGCAAACGACGAGATAGCTAGTCACTGTTGTAAGATAACGCCCGCCCTCACATGGTTCGAACATTGAAACCTTGAAAATATGAACAAATTGGGTTTTGAGGTGCTGTACTTTCATTTGTTTGGGCCGCTGAAAGACGATTTGCGAGGTCATCGATTTCCCCCAGACCAAGAAGTGCAGAAAGCGGTGCATCAGTGGCTATGTAACCAACCTCAAACCTTCTTTTCGGCAGGACTACACAAGCTTGTGGATCGCTGCACCAAGTGAATTTCATAGAAGGAAGGCTATATTGAAAAATAATGAATAGGTCAAACTGTATTCTTATGTAAATGAATTGCTTTATGAAGAGTCCGGATAATTTTTAACCTACCCTCGTAAATAAGGTGAGCAATAAATTTATGACATTGATGACACGCTGTAATGAAGCAGTTGTTATTGAATATATACTCGTATTTCGGGAAAAATAAATATGAAGGGTTGACATAATACAAATATTTAGGTTAGAGACATATTTGGAGAAGTTTATTAAAGTTTTCAGGATTTAAAGAATTTTCTGAATGTACACTCTTTGGAAAAAAAAACTGGCGATTGGCGTCAGAGTCTAAGTCCCTAATTTTGCTCAATTTTCCAACATTAGACAATATATCTTCCAAGGAACCTGAAACACCTCTATTAGATACGGCCAATGTACGATCCCATTGGCGGGTATTCAGTTCCTTAAGTCAATGCCTTGAACAAAATAGGAAGATTCCACCCACTGACGATTCTTATTGACAGGTTACAGTGGCGGATCCAGGATTCTTGATTGGGAGGGGCTTGAGTGGATTTCGTTTGGGGGGGGGGGGGCTTGAGAGGATTTCTTTTGGGGGGAGGGAGGGACTTGAGACGGGTAAGGGTAAGCTTTATAGTCATGCCGCTCTTAAAAGATAAGTAGAGCAGGGAAGTTCATCAGTCTTCCCCTACATTTCAGGGAAAGGCTACTGACTAATCCTGAGACAGGTAATGCATTTTCCTATCCTGGGATTGACTGTTATATTCGGCCGTATCAGACGAAATTTGGTTCCCGCCATACTTTTCCTAAAGTCAGATCGTGAAACATATCTTTATAGTTGTAATTAACAAAATTGTAATAAAGAGCGGCAAAAATGAGGCTCAGTGCTACATTTTATTCTGAATGATTAGCGTTAAATTATAGCAATATTTATTTGTATGTTGGTTTTGCTAATTCTTTCCAATAACATTACCCACATAATGAGGTGTGTGGGCTAAACAGTGGATGGCCATGTTCGAGTATCTAGAATTTTTAGTACAACAAAACTACAGAAACGATTATAACGAGATTAGTATTTAGGAAAATTGTATAAGATGAGTTGAATAAAACTGACTTCTGAAGCATGATAGGGATATTTACACACTGCAGGAGCTATCTTGCAACACGAGCTCCTTGGGCATGTAGTTAAGCTTTAGTCTTGAAAACGCGAGGTTCTCGTCTCGATACTAGACTTTGTAGGTAAATACGCCTAGTCGCATCGTGCAAGCTTTATCCACTTTTTTGGCATATTTTCCTTGTGTGGAAATAAAAAAAAAAACAATTTGTTTGGTTTTTTTAAATGTTGTGTTTACACATTGAGGAACTACACACCCCTTGTAAACCGTAGACCTCATTTTATCCCCGAAATAAGTAAACCACACGTTTGTTTACACGGGGACTAGCAGAGATGTGACGTCACAAGAGACACCATGACAGCTGCGAGCGTTTTAGCGCCAATATTCAAATCAGCGCATAAAAATGCAATATTTTGCATTTTACCATTTTTTTTTCAAGAAATAACATTTTTTTTGGCTTATAGTAGACGCTCAGTTACAATATTGACTACTTTCCCAAAATTAGTCAAGTACCCCATTGTCAAATCTCAAGTATAACAGGCCCACCAAGTACTCAGAAACTTCCTCGGAAGACCATCCACAAAAGTTCAGTAAAAGAAAAATGGTATACCATTTCATAATCTCTCCCACATTTGTTAAATACCATTTCCTTATCACCTGACATCATTTATAGGCATCAAAAATTTCTCCATGCGCAGCGACTGTTCTTCAATTCTACTCCATGTACAGCAACAACTTAACTGCTTTTATAGCTCAGAAAAACTTCAGTTACAACCAGAAATGTGGAAGTTTTACACTTCTCGCAACTCTCAAGCGCTCTACGCGTTTACTTTCTCGTCCATTAGGGAGAATTGTATTTCTTGCATCATTCGCTAGCACACTTAAGCAAACTATTCACTATATGAATCTAATATTATCTTTAATGGTCCCCAAAATCATTCGCTAGTTCATATTCTTGTGTATATTCCCGGTTGAAACCTATTTGAAGCCTAGTTATTCTTCAGCGCTCCTGTTTCGAGCTTTCCATGTACAACACTCGTCCAAAGCTCATACTTGTCTTGGACAGTTGCACTTCGGGAATTCTGAGCAAATTCTTTAATCTCAACAAAATACTCTGATTGCCTATGTATATAGTTTGCATTCATTCCTCACAGTCACCAAAAAAAGCGTCCCTCTTGGAGAGTGAGGTGTCTTCAAAAACATCGCTCACCACTTTGCGTCCTCCAGAAACAATTGGCCTTGAACAGTGGCTCGGCATTTGATCCTGTCCGTCCAAATACACACAGCTATTGAAGATCTCGTCTTTCCTGTCCGACAGTGGTGTTCTCGGTATTCATCCCTATTCTGAACGCACAGATACACGTAACGCATGCCGTTCATTGGCCACTTGCGTCTCCTGCGTTGGCCAAGACTGAAGCAATCGGTTTTCAGCTATATAACGCTCACGCGAATCTGACTCATCTGAACTCCAAGTTGGGTCATATCTGCAGAGTGTTCCTTCTCAATTTCAACAATGCGAATCTCCAGCTGGTCAGTCCGTATTTCTTTTCTTGTCTCATTTTTAACGCGCGCATTTGTACGTTCACCAACTCCTCATTAGTGAGATCAACACCAGTGTTTAACTTTTCCTGTGCCGTCAGAAAAGTCTGCACAGTTTCCTTAATTTCGCCCACTCTCTTGTCAATTGTAGCCGTTAATTTCTCCCTCAGCTTGGATTTCAACCACTCCTGTCCTTGTCTGAGGGCTGACAATTGCTCATTGATTTTCATCTGTTCATCATGAATAGGACTCAGCAATTGTTGAACAATTAGCAAGAAAGTTTGGGGTATCATAATTTCGCTAGCGTGACTGTGCGGTGTTTGATTGCTCGATTCAAGAGTTGGAAGATAATTAGTAATGCCTTCTTCACTGGCTGTATCCTGAATGCTGTGCTCAACATTCCTGACCACGCCATTATTAATCAACTGATCGTGATTTTCTTCCATTGCAAATTCATGATTCTTTTGGCTTGACGAATAAGAATTTTGGCCATTCTGATAGATTTTCCGGATCTCAATTTCATCCAGTAAAACTTCCAAGCATCCCAATCACGCACAAACGCACCCAAAAATTTAGAAACTGCGAAACTACAATTTCACCATTCTTCTCTTCTTATAATTCAATATATACCCCCTAACTTCCCGCGAGCATTCTAGAAATTCTCAAATGCACAGTTATTGAAGGAACGAACGCTCAATTAACTAACACTTATCAAGCTCAATTATACAGAACACAGACGCTCGGGGCATTCTAAACACATGACCATCGATTCCACAGCAAGCGAGAAAAATTTCCAAAAACCATACTCGTCACACAGGACAGCCAACAGACAACTAAAATTTTTTATAATGCTGAGATGCTGTGACAGTCTTACATGTTAGGAAAATACAATTGTAAGCTAGTTGCCAAACATTTTCCAGCGATAACGTCACCATCAAAACCAACAAACAATTACAAATACAAGAACAATTCGAACAGAAACAAAAATCATCACTTTAGAATTCGACCACCACTAAAGACAGAGTTCTTCAACATTGACAAACATAATTACACCACATACAGCTATCATTTTCTGCACCAGTGACCCATCATGGTACAAATTTAGAATAAACACACTTTTTCTACTAGCATGTCATACTGAATACAATTTATATCATAACATGTCACATACATGTCACATAACGCAATTTCTTTAAGCATGTTGGACCGGTTTTCCATTGAAATAAACGTTCAACATATAATATTAATACTAAAATACACTCTTGCAAACATCCATATCGTTATTGGAAAGCCAAATATAAAATCTGCTGTTCTTCTTCACTTAAAAAATGCAAGGTTTAATCTGACATTATCCTGCGACTTTTGTGATTTAAGTCAGAGTGCCAGGTTTTCCACAGTGTTTCCTATCTTAAAGGAAATCGCCTGCTGAAACCAAAGAAAAATGTTTGTTCACTTAGTCCACACTACAAACTTTAATAAGCTCAGTAACGTAGGGATGGAGGTTGATTGAATACATAATCACACTCTCATTAACATTACTGCACAGTGAAACAGTGTTTTAAGGCTTAAGATTTGAGCAAGAGAGTTTTCTCAGGCGGTTTATTGGGTTAAACTGGATTGCAAGTGTCTCTGTTCTGGCTTCGTGACTATTTACAGGATGAGAAGAATACGGCGCAGAACGTCTCGTCGGCAGCGGCGTGGTCCACCGTGTGTTCGTCCAGACCGCCGCCGTCGATCGTAGCCCTGATCCTGGTGTCGCTTCACCTCGTCAGCCCTCCTCTCATCGACACCAGAATTATTTCCCTCTCTTCAGCCAATGCGAGACAAAGGCACTAAGTCACTCGCCAATCAGTGGCCTCCCTCGGAATAGACCATGTTTTGTTAAACGGATCACATTTGCTGTCACTCTTTTGAGTGGGCCCAATCATTTTTCCTTGGTGTCTTTTACTTTCTCTTGCCCCGCCAAGCAACCCCAGTTTCCCATACTGACAAAAAACAAGCCACATGTCCAACCCCGTTACCCCGCATATGTCTCTCAGGACTCTACAAGATGAAAGATGCTGTATGGTAGATGCAAGAAGCAAAAAACTAGAAACTAGGTGAAAGAAGCAGGATGCAAGATGTGAGCTGAAGAAACAGATCTAAGATGCAAGATGCTAAAGGCAAGAAGCAAGATGCTAGATGCATGATAAAAGGTAGAGGATACAAGATCAAAATACAAGACGCAAAATACAGGAAACAAAAAGCAAGAAGCAAGCGAAGTTTTTCAAGATGCCAGATGCAAAACACAATATGCAATATGTAAGTTGTAGGATGTAAGAAGTAAGATACAATATATAAGATCTAAGCAGTAAGAAGTAATATTTAAGAAGTAGGAAGTTAGAAGCATGAAGCAAGATGCGTGATACATGATGAAAGATGCAATATACAAGATGCAAGACGAGAAGCAAAATGTAAGTTTCAAGATACAAGATTCAAGATGCAAGTAGCAAGATAAAAGATACAAGCTGCAAGTAATAAGAAGTAATTAGTAAGAGATAAGTAAGTAAGATAAGAGGGAATTAACAAAAACCAAGATTCAAGATAAAAGAAGCAAAGAGCCAGAAGTAAGAAGCAAAATGCAAGATTCAAGATGGAAATCGCAAAAAGAAGATATAAAATGCAATATGAAAGAAATGAGATGCATGTGGCAAGAGAGTAAAGATGCAAAGACGCCAAATGCAAGATACAAGATGCAAGTTGCAACATGCAAGATGTAAGAATTAAGTAGCAAGAAGCTAGATGCAGATGCAGGAATTAAGAAGTGACAGGTAATAAGTAAGCAGTAAGAAATAAGAAGTTAAAATCTAGAAACAAGATGCAAGATGTAAGATGCAAGATTCAAGATGTGTGAAGCAAGATGCAAAAGATGCAACCTGAGAACTGCAGGATGGAATTTGAGAAATGGAAGATGAGAAATACTAGACACAGGATGTGAAGTGCAAAAAGCGAAACGGAAGATGCAAGGTCAAAAATCCAAGCAGTTAGGAGCAAGACGCATGATGCAAGATTCAAGATGCAAAATGCAAGAAGCAAGTAACAAGTGGCAAGAAGCAAAATGGAAGGTGAATGATGCAGGTTACAAGATGCAGGATACAAGATACAGGATGATATGTACATGATGCAATACGAGAGATGAAGGATGCACAATGCAAGAAGAATGATTCAAGATGCTAAAAGCTAGATATAAGACGAAAGAGGAATAATGCAGATGATGGATGAATGTTGCAAGAAGCCACATACAGGAAGCAAGATGATAATTCCCAAGCTTGGTTTTGACGTGCCTGGGGTATAGTGACTGTATCGAAACTGCAACGATCAGTGGTCAAACTGTAAATGTTTTCATCATCTAAGCTTGGAAAGTGTAGACAGAATTCACAATTGAGTTGGTTCAAGAGTATTGATATTATGCACTGGCAGAAATCAAACTTGCAGCACCCAGACGGTTTTGTGATAAATGAATTAAATTTGGCCCCAAGTATCCTCATATGAAGAGTATTAAATTATTAAACATTTAATGTTTTACACATAACAGTATGAGAATTACAGAGCTATTTATTATGCAAAATTGTTATGTTTTTAACGTGTAACTAGTGAACAGAGTGGTGTAACATGACGCTTTTTTGTCCACAAGTTCTTTTTGACCAAGGTTGCCAAGGCGAAGAGTTATGACTCTCTACACTAAAATGTCAACCTGTGACAGAGGTCGAAGGATTGGCGTGTTAAATGGGTGCATCATATCATGAAATCTCCCGAGGGATTGACCGTAGTGAAATGTCAGTGTACAGACCTGATACACAGTGGATGAAAGTAGGCTCTAGTACACCTAGAGCAGGCCCAGGGCAATACAGAAGGACAACAGCACCGTCAAATAGTGTGTATGGCTGTTGCTGGCAGACAGGTGACGACAGGCCAGATCCAAGCAGTGATTACAGGGATAGTCATCCTCTGGATGATTAAAAACCAATTGTTTGAAGCTGGTTTACAATTTTTGACCCTTTCGCAATGTGTTAAATTAACCTGATTTCATCGCCAGTATTGTCTAACTTTGTGTAATACAAAACGCAAATGGACACGTGAATGGCGTACATTTGTATTTACAGAAGAGTTTCGATTCTGTCTGTGGCAAACTGATAATTGACAACATGTACGCAGGCCTATTGGAGAAACGGCTTACCCTGTTGTGATTTCAGAACGTCACACAATTTCAACCAATGGTGTCATGGTTTGGGAGCAATCAGTTCAACAGCCAGACTAAGTTGGTTGTTTTTGAAGGCACAATGACAACTCGTTACAATGTGGGCGGGATGTTGTACCCTATTGTGATACCCTTCATGTCCACCATCTAAATCGCATCTTGCAACACGGTAATGCCTGTGACCATCACAACACAAGCCACCCTAGGGGTTATGGAACATGTCTGACGCATTAGATCACATGGTCATCCAGCAAAAACTGTGCAACAACTGATTGCACAAGACATGTAAGCACAGGGAGACAAACTCGTACCCCAAGAAGTATACGAATACTTAGTGATTCAATGTTGGCAAGGATCTACGAATGCATATGTGCTCAAGAAAGGCGCACTTCTTACTGAATTTAAATGTAATAAACTTAGCCTGAACCATTTAAATTTATTATTCCTGTATGACCCTGGAAATTCCTACAAACTTTACTAAAATTCAGTCATTCGTGTCTGGGTGTTGCAATCCTCCCACTAATTTCCAATCGTGTATGATAATGTGAATGCCCCCAAAAATCCTCCTTGAATCATGTTTCCTCATGTTTCCTCAGGACTACGAATTATTTTGTGAAGCAGGACTTATTATAGGACTATGCCGATATTTATTGTTTTTTAGAGTTACAACTTTTTAGTATACATCTTAATGGCAGCACGATAACAAAAGATATTTGCGTATCAAATCTGAAATTTTAAATTATGTTTTTTCAATGAGTCGAATATATTTGACTAATAAGCGAACATTACTCGGCCATTGTGTTTTCTGATTTACAAATTTAATTCATTTCGTTTCTGGTTTTACAGAAACGTCTTTACTTCGCGTAGGATTTCAAATAATCTTGCTAACATATTTCCTGTAGAGAGACAATTGTATGGAAGAACAGCGTTTTGTGATATATTACTAAATTTTCACAAAGAGCTATAGAGTTTTTAACACACGTTTTATGTAATTAGCATTTTCAGTCCATAATTTTAAAACGTTATGAACATCATGGAATTTATTTGAAAGTGCGTTAGCTGCCTTGTGGAAGTGTGTAATAATAGGCGATATTTTTCTTCGATTACTGATGACGCCTCCTACAGTAGTGGGTTATTGATCATCACCAACTTCAAGGGTTGTGAATCTTAGCCACCAGATCTGATTCAGTGACTGGTTGGTGACCCTTCCGCCTGACCGAAGGAACTTATACTAATGGGAAGAGCCAATTGTTTTAATCTGCGATTCGTGTGACTTATGTCTTTTATTTGTCTAGACGATTTCGAGAAACCGCCTAAAAACCGCAATCAGTACGACGTGTACGTGCTGGCCTTGGTCCGTTGTGCCTACCTGGTACAGTGCGCGGTGCATCAGCGCACTGAGTCGCACTCAGAGGAAGAGTAACATTTTATACCAAGCTTTAAGCGAGCGCCGTCTGTGCATTCGCCAATCAATCCTTACCTTGAGAGTTTGTATTTGTCAAAGAATTCGGAGGCTGCTTTCATAACTTCGGCAGAATTTGTAGCTGTCGTTAATTATGCAAAAAATAATAAAACACGGAGCTCGCCTTTGATTGTTTCGTTTTCAATATTTCTAACGTAAACTAATAATTGTGAACATTATTTAAACTTGTACTCTTGTCCGACTGTACTGTAGAAAAAAGTAATTTTTATTGCATATAGTACTTGGCTTTTTATTTCATTCCGTCATATCATCAATATGTTTCACGGTGTTATCAGAAAGTGGCATCTAAGATAGATATTGTTAACTCTCTGTTGCAAGAAAAAAATCAGCTCCTTTCAGCAAGCATGGTTTAACAAGTATTTCTCCAATAACACAGCTTTTCTTGCCTTGACTATCAGAAGTGATGATTCAATTGAAGCTTCAAGCAAATTTTCAGATCAAAGGGAAAAGATCCAGTATTTAATGCATTTTAAATTTTCCGATCTTACGTCATATAATCTCCTTCAGTCTATCCTTTATAAAGCTATGATTTGTTGATAAATATCGCTCAAGACGAGTACGTCTCATGGCATCGTTGTTCAAGACTTCATAACAAATAATACACTAAGATTGTTGCACGCCATCCTTACATATACAAATAGAATCATATTTAATACAGTTATCGTTCTACTTGCGTTCTTTTGACAAATTCATTTTGATTTCCACACGATCTTGTGTCACACAAGTTACACCTTTCCACAGGATGACATCATTTAAAACCTCGCATCAAAAGCATGCATTTATTTCTCTTCTACACTTGCGCTCCACTTAGCTAAGAGAGGGAGATAAATGTAGCTTCTCTGGTAATTAAAATGAGTGACATCGATTGTAAACTGATTAAACGAGAGGGGAAGAGAGAATAAATGTAAAGAAGTGGAAGAAATAAGGGGAGCACTGGAAATAAATAATCGAGAGAGTGATGAACAAATAAGATCGTATATACAGGGAAATGAAAATAAATGGGAGAACGTCATGCAAGGAACAAAAGATTTATTACATAGTTCCATAACACAATGGGCGATAGAATTATGGACTGATGTGTAGTGACCCAGTCAGCCGAGTGGCAAGAGCGGACAGGGTAAGCTCCTACTGGAGCTGTAGATAAGGATCGAGCTTAGAAGTCGGCCATGGTTCTGATGTGAATGTTCATCATAGGTCTCTACTGCAACATCTGACAGGTTGTATGGCTCAGTGCATTCAAATATTAATATAGGAACGGCTGACTGAGAAGTCTAGGATAAATTACAGTAACCATCAATTACATATTTACACATTTATTTACCTTAGTAGTGATCTGATGGCATACGTGAATAAGTACAATGTTTGATTGGATTTATAACAAAATGGTCATGCTTTTAACTGGCACGTTAGAAATAGGGCCAAGGACAAGGGCGAGCATGTAAAATATGGGCGCCTCGCAGCCAAAACTAACTGGAATATTAATAGTACCTCTACAAGACTAAGTCCATATGGTTCACCATCTAGTTGTCCACATACCCTTATCACAGCAGAACCAACCGCTGTTGCTGCTCACAAGAAATAAAAGTGGTGGGTGAGCGGTTATCGTTCCGGCCTAGCATTCGGGAGGACGCCGGTTCGAATTCCCGTCCGGGCATCCAGATTTGGGTTTTCCATGGTTTCCCCAAATCAATCCAGGCGAATTTGGAGCTTTGTCACAATATGCGTCCAATTGTACTTTCATCACGAGGTGCTGTTCCAACTGCATCCATAAAGCCCAAGATACCCTGGGATCCTCTTGCTCTCCTTTGATTTTTCTTCTTTTTTATGAAGAAAGAAATATTTTCAGTTGGAAGATTCAGACTTTATTTGTGGGAGTATTGTCTTCACGAGGCGATAATTATGCATTTAAGTAGCGTTGCATTCATTCCCTATTTCTAATTCATTCTGAAAGTAAATAATATCAAGGGATTACAGCAATGGCTGGCAGAATTGGCAGAAGACAAGTCGTCATAGAGTCCTGAACGTTCCGAGAACCATTGGACCGGAATGCGGTTCGAGCATATCTCTTCAGGTTTCTAAGAGTGGACGCACATGAGCGACCGTTGCATGCTGACGTACATAACGACAGTATTCGGGAAAAAAATTTACGTTCTCGATACTTAAAAATCATTTTCCTTTGTTCCGATGGCTTAAATTGTCTGCGAATTTTATTCTACCTCTTTCCACAATAAAAGATAACTGTGGAAAAACTCTAAAATATTCAGTGAAGAAATTTTTATATTAGGCTATGAAAAATAGAGGGGATTGAGAAAATAACATATTCTTTAGATTTATGAGGGCTGAAATGTTATAAAAGAGATATTTGGAACAGGCTAGTGATAACTTAAGGCTCGTTAGTGTGATTATAACTCGTAGTTGGTGAGTACGTTGGTCGCGTTAAAAGTTGAATACTTGTTTCTAAAGTCGTTTGTTTACTTATGATGAATAAACAGAAGGTCCTTGTATCTATAGCGCTGGGTATAGTTATTAAGTTTTCAGTACATAAAGGTCTAAACAAACAGAAATATCTCTCCGATTGTGCTCACAGTTTACTAATGATCTACTTTCGAAGTCTTAAAAATACACATGACGCAAGTTCTACTGTAAAGATCAGCAGTAGTGTCTAACATCACTCACGCACTTCGTCTCAGAACGAGTCTCACGATACAGACAACACTCCGATTTCAGGACTTTATTAATGAAGAGAAACGAATAACTGCGGTCTTGAAATGAATGCAACAGCTGGAGTAAGTATTGCAAATGTGGAGACAACCATTTAAAAAGATGCAACATTTATGCAAAATTATTTCAAGGAGTATTCCAAGAATGATGATGTAAACCAGAAGACTGAAAATTCTCAGACGATTTCTGAGAGCTTGTCATCAGAAGGAGCTCTATTTTTGGTGCTAGTCCTGAAGTGTTATGAATCATGGGTACACAATATCTCGTATTCCTGAAACAAAGCAGTAGTCTTTGGAATGGCGTGCAAAGGGAAAGCAGTTCCGTGGAGGCGAGAAACAATTAGCTTGCAGATAAGGTTATCATGGACAAGCAGATCCAACAAAAATTTATCAAAAAGGAATTTTAAAAAAATGAAACGCCAGAGTTGAGCAAGAAAATGTAAGCCAATAGTGGGAGCTATATAGAAAAATAGTTTTATATTTGTTTTGGTACATATTATTCAAATAAAAAGATTTAGAAAAGTCTCATTCATGTTCATTAACTCTCATACTTCAAATTAGTGATGAGTTGTTTGATTTTTAAAACTATACCGTGTAGCATTCAAGCAACAACTACAGGCCACAAGAACCCTTTCGGCAATATTAGTGCAGATAGAATTTCCTGTTCCCTCTCATGACCTGGGCATCAAGTTTGATATTACTTAGTCTCCACCCATTTATTCCAGATCACTTTTTTCCCCGGTACTAATTTGACAGTAGCTTAGAAATCCAGAATTTTGGCGAAATCATTTGCTTTAGCGGGATCTGAACCCAGGCAGTTCAGTGTGAATTCAATCGTTCTACCGTCTAAGCAAAAAGGTAGCCATTAAACGTATTTCAATTAATCTGATTAAATCATAAATTCATTAAGTCTAAAGATGATGTTGCAGTCTCTGATGATATTGTATTAGGATCAGTAATTCGATAGCAAAACAAAAGTGACTGCTTTTTATAGTTACTAAATTTGCTTAAGCTGTTTAAGGGATACCAATGCTGCTTTCAAATAAGGATATGAGAAATGCAGACGTATACAAACGATGTTGTTTCCTGCTAGCCTGTTCGCGGTCAGTTATATTCAATAACAACAAAACGACTGTTTAATGACTCATTATCAGCGTATCTTGCTTTCTCACAATAACATTTGGATGTCCTACTGAACAGTAACTTTATTTAAGGCGATATAAAATTTACTGTATAGGGTCTATTTATTTATTTATTTTAAAAGTAAAAAGTGGTGCAGGATCGCGTAGTAATGTGAACGAACATAACGAGGGCTTACACAAATAAAGGCGAGAAAAAGAAAATATTTTTAACTATGGATATCGCTGGATCAAATGACGTAATAATTTATGGACAAAACCATATGGAAATAGCAATCTCGTGAAAGATTATGAAGTTGTTTTCATTTATTTTCCGTTCCTGATTTTCAGGCTCCAAACCATAAAGTGTCTGACAGCTGCCAGCTCTCTTTGTTTTTTGTTTGCTGTCGTGAAATTTACTAAATTTTCTCCCAGTTACGTCTGCTCCGGCATAATTTCTTCACCTATAGAGAGTCAATTTCAATACATTTTAATAGCTAAATGCTGGCTTAAGAGGAAGAACGTCTGCGGAACGTATAAACTGTGCTGACAGTAATAGTTTGAAGTATATTGTTTAGCAGTTCACTCGATAATTTCAATTAGTTTCGGATATTTGACAGTTATAAACGGAAATTTTCTCCATCCCTAATGTCAGAAGTGTTAGTTTATGGTCATAATTATTTCTTCATTTTCACCTAATAATCTTTGTTCTCGTCCTAATATTTATAGATTCTTCGTCGCTTACAATCATAGCACTCTTTCCATCACATTCTGTCTTCCGATTACTAAGTCCCAACCCATTTGTTAAGAACAGCAGTAAACAAATTTAGACAGAACTAGACGACCCGCGCGAAAATTTCGCTAGTAAAATACGATGAATAGTGAGGTTGAATTCTTGTAATATAACTAAAAGTAGATTAGCATACTTACAACATATTACGAAGTAGTTAGGAAACTTTAAAACACACTGTATGTACGACTAACTGTCACTGACATTAATAGAATACAACCAACCTGAACAAAATGGACACAACATATCAACATCTCTGTGATATCTGTTGCTGTGCGAATAAAATGTTTAAATTGGAATTCTATGGCAAAACAAAACATAAAAAATATCCGAAAAGGTACTTATTGTATAAAAACAGTTTATTGACATCTCTGTGATATCTGCTGCTGCAATCTAGGGACTTCGCTCTGAACTGTTTCGTACGCGCGACCACTTTCAGCATGAAATTCCGAAAAAAATATTTCTTAATTTATGATTTTACCTAATTGGAGACCTTAATCTTTAAAAAGATATGCCATTTATCGATTTCGGTTAGGTACCGAAGGAGATAGATGGCTATTTTTTTTTTTTAAACAAACACGTTGTAGAAATAATATTGATGATTCAAAGCTGACACCTTGGTTTTTAAAATGATACTTCATTTATCGATTTCTATAAGGCATCAAGCAAGGAAAAAAAAAAGTTTTAGAAATGTTGATATTTTTACCCCTTGGGGGTTGAAATTGTAGAAAGTTCTTTCATAAAATATCATTTGACCAAAACGGATACTTTAATCTGTAAAATGATACCTCATTTATCGAGTTTGGTTAGGTATCAAGGAAGATAAATGGCTCGTGACAGAAAAGTGCTTTGTAGAAATATTAATACTTTTTGCCCTTTAAGGGTCCAATTTTGAAAAATTCCTTTCTTTAAATATGGTGTAACGAAACCGAAGCTCTTATGAAGACCTCAGTCTTACCTCGTTTATCAATTTTGTTTAGTATCTAGGGAGATAAATGATTCGAGACACAAAAAAAGCATTTTAGAAATATTGCTATTTTTTCCCTTTAAGGGTCAAATTCAGAAAAATTCCTTTCTTAATATATAATGTGACCACAGCAAAGACATTAATTTTTAGAATGATACCTCATTTACCTATTTCGGTTAGATATTAATGGGAATAAATCGCTCGCGACACAAAGATGCGTTGTAGAACAACTGATACTTTTTCCCTTTAAGGGTTGAATTCCAAAAAAAATATTTCTTAACAAATGATGTCACCAAAGTGAAGACATTACTCTTCATAATCCTATTTCATTTATCTATTTCAGTTAGGTATCCAGGGAGATAATTGGCTCGAGACACAAAAAATGCATTTTAAAAATATTGAACTTTTTGCTCTTTAAGGGTCGAATTACGAAAAATTCCTTTCTTAAAATATAATGTGACCACGGCGGAGACCTTAATCTTTAATATGATACCTCATTTATCTACATCGGTTAGATATCAAGGGAGATACATGGCTCGCGTTGTAGAAATATTAATACTTTTGCCCTTTAAGGTTAGAATTCCGAAAAATTCACCAAAGCGGAGATCTTAATCTTTAAAATGATACATCATTTAACGATTTCAGATAGGTATCCAGGGAGATAATTGATTTGTTACACAAAAAAAAAGTATTTTAGAAATATTGACATTTTTGCTCTTTAAGGGTTGATTTCCGAAAAATTCCTTTCTTAAAATGTGATGTGGCCAAAGTGGAGACCATAAGCTTTAAGACACCTCATTCATTGATTTCGGTTAAGTGTGAAGGGAGATAATGGCTTGTGACAAAAAAACACCTTATAGTAATAACACATATGATACGGGAAGCTATTATTACTAGTTGATGCAGGTTGTAACGGTTTTTTATAGGACTGAAGCAATGGCAGGATTGCTATTTGAATATTAAAAATATCAGTAAGGCCGGGCGCACATTGACGCGCAGTCGACGCAGCGCAGCACAGTTTCTGTGTCTCTATGTTTTGGGGCGGAACAGCGCGTATAGAGACGCAGAGCAGGGCAGCGCAGTACTGCGCCGCACGTGGCCTGCGCGACGTTGCGATCACGACACAGAAACTGTGCCACGCAGCTCACTCGTGCCGTAACACTTCTTGCATTATTTATAATCTTGCTTTAATTATAATCATTTTCAACTATGGAATAAGAAAAATTGATTAATCTGGTGCGTAACCAACCTGCGATTCACAATATCAGTCATAAAAAATACATAAAAATTAAATCTAAACAAGAGATTTGGACAATGAGCCCAACAAGTGGCGAGTAAATTCAGCATTTATTTATCATACAACTGTCCACTTACAATTTTCACTTTTCTTTTCTTTTTTTGAATTAATTTTTAATAAAACTTCGAAAAAGATTGGTATATATAGGCTATTATCACATTATTTGTTTTCTTATTATTTGTACAACATCATTCAATAGTGTCCCCGAGAAACACTTAATTTGTTGACACTGCTTTTTTAGTTTCAAGTGTTTATGTTCTGTTATATAGTTTACTTAAAAATATAATATGAAATAAAAGAGAGAAACATTCTTATAAATGTCATGTACCGTCAAACGCTAAATAATTAAATAAATAACCACGAAAATACAGCGAGATTTTCTTCAGTTCTAAAAGATATTTGAGCTTTGTCGAGAAAATAACAGGTTACATTATGCCGTGAATCTCCGCTCGAGTCATCCAGAAATTATCTTTTGAGAATTCTCTTGTCACTGCAAAAGCCAGTTGAGAGTTTCTTCTTTTCATATACTCACTTTTGCATAGTTTTATCTAACTCAGCTACTGTTAAAGTAATAACAATTTTCCAAGCTCGGCATCCCAATCTGATTCAGAAATCAAAAATCGAGTTTTTGCATCGACATGTTTTTGGTTACGCTTTATTGTCGGTTTTTCGCACAACACAATGCTTTGTAAACTGCCGCACGAAACAGCGCTCTAATATGCGCGAGTAACTGCCAATCTGTGCTGCCCTGCCCTGCCCTGCCACCAGAGACAATATATGGTTGCCACTGTGCCACGCAGCTCAATGTGCGCCCCAGGTAAATAAATTATTCGGGCAAATATTGGAACGATTCTCTGTGTTAGGAGGGTGAGGGGGGGGGGGGGGGGGGAGAGAGAAGACTTATTTAAGAGGCAGGTAAAAGCTTGCACATTCCACATACAGATGACGAAATTAATTTCACTGCCTGAAAATTGTATCATTCTTAACGTCTGCAACAAACGCTAACAAAAAAGTGAGGATTAATAATAACGTCTGACGTAGGAATTCGCTGTAATATCAACATCAGAACTAATAAAAAATTAGCAGTTTTGGAGTAGTTATCATCCAATGAAAAATAAGTATAAAATAAGTATAACATTTGTTATTTACTTTTATTGTGAACTTTATTGTTTAAGAAAAGTGAAAAGCTATTATAAAAGGTTCCGCAGCAGGAAAGATAAACCAGTTACAACAATGTATGCTTTGTTAATTCCGCGAATATCTATCACCGGCTGTTGTGTAAATGAAGGGAGCTCTGGTTGTCCCTAGCAACACCCACTTCCGCTACTTGGTCACAGGTAGTCATGGCAATGGGTTTTGTTGCGAGATCGTCTTAGTAGCCTAATTGAACTTGCTTATGGCACCATACATCTTTGCCATATTACACTACAAATAACTTATCACAAGCCAGTTGTAAGTAGACCAATTTGATATCTTCAGTTATTTTAAAAACTTCCATCTGTTTTATTTATTTATTTATTATTATCATTATTAAACTGAAGATTAGAAGTTCGAACATTACAACTTTACAAGTAGGTTAAAGGCGGGTTTACACGGTTCACTTTTCGCAATCAAGGACGAATCACTCGCAGTGAAAGTAAAGGTTCACTTTTCGTTTACATGTATCATCACCAATGAACCATTCAATTCACTTCGAGATGGCTACAAACAAACTTGTGCGTATTGGAGTGATTTAATTTTCAGAAACCTCGCCTAAGGAATTAAAAGTTACATCGTGCAGAAAGTTAACTGAAAAAGGAGAAGTTGGTAGGCGAGAAATTGGAGCTTTCGGCGTGGTAGAATGGGTATTGCAAGACAAAATGACATTTAAAAATCATCTTCGAATGTGCGAAACACAGAGATTTGCTTTCAAAACACTTACCGCTAGTTACAAGACCGGACACTAATGAGAAAATATCTTCCTGCTAAACTGAAGTTAAAAGCTATTATCAGGTTACTTGTAACTGCTTTAAAACACATTCACTTAGAAGCACAATTTACACAACTTTTTTCGTTTTAAAAATTTAGTTAATAAGCTAGAAAATCTTGATCGGAAAGTTTAAATTTTGTACTTTTCTCCAGTTGTCAAAAATGGGGGATTAAATTCTTTAATCATGTTCTCAATAGTTCTATCACTCATGTTTTTATTTTTATAACTTTCGAATTTTGCTTTCTATAAACACTGGTTGTAATGGAAAGATTTCAAAAATAAAGAAACATGTCTTTTTTTCCATTTAAAAACAATTATGTGTTCAAAACAACAATCAGACACAAACAGTTACGACCGATCCATGAAGATATTTCACTTCTATTTTACGTGCCACTCTTGATGATTCATCCGAGTGAAACACAGAAAGTGAACGAAAAGTTGAACCCGAGCCAACTTCTTTCACCCATCATCTTGGATGATCACTTTGGATGATTCTCTGTTTATACAGTTCACTGCGATTGATTCATCCGGAATGATTGCGAAAAGTGAACCGTATAAACCCACCTTTATGTCCGAACTTCGATGAATGTTCCCTTCCTTTTTTTTTTTTTGTCGAAAGAAGTTAATATTTGTTTTGTTTCGATCACTTTTGTGATAGAAACATGCTCTACTTAAAATGCCCAGTTTTTATCCTTAAAAATCAGTGCTTCTGTTATTTAAAAATTTGAGTGTGACTGAGCTGTCGTTGTTTTGTGGGTAGACATTGTACTAACGTACTGTCATTAGTGTAAAGGCGGCAATTGCAAACGCTACATGAAAGTCAAATTGTCTCTGATGAAAGAAGTTATTGAAAAACTTGTGCAACTTCGCAGTTAGAGTTAGTGTATTTTTTTCTTTTACTGAAACGGCCAGGCTACGGCTGCAGTGTCTGTACTAAAGACGGGAAAGAACTGTAAATGGAAAAGATAACCAGCCATTGTTTAATAAATCACCAAGGGAAATGATGAAGAATTTAAAATTAAAATTCGTAAGTGGCAAAAGCAGGAGGATTTAAGATAAAAAAAAATTAAAACAACAAGAAAGCGGGAACATTGGCTTGTAAGAAAATTGTCTCCGAAGCATTCATTCCATAGCAAATGGGCCTATATTAAATAAAATATTTACGGATCTGCAAACACATTTCTGAATATGGAATAGGCAGCAATGTTAATAAATATAAAAAACTATAAGTATCACTGTGTTAATGATTTTTTGCTATTTACAACTGTAACTATTAAAAAAATTTATGATGATGATGAACAAGGATGTCCAATAGTGCAATGGGCGCCGGGAGGGGGGTGCAAGGGGGTGTACTTGCACCCCCCTGCTATGAAAGCAAATACAAAGAAAATGATTAAGAAACAAAAAAATTTATTATTAAATTCAGTGTTTGAATAATAACTTAAGGCTCCTAGGTTGTTGTCCAAATTTGTTCAACAATTTGTCAGTAAAATTTAGTATCCTTACATAATAAGCGGTGTATATAATGAATAAAAAAACACCAGATGCACCTCCCTTAAGGTATATCCTGCCGGCGCCCATGAATAGTGCTGTGTGTTTGTGTGTGTGTGTTTTTTTAACAATTCTTGTAAAAACAGGCCAAGTCTTATAGTTGTTTAGAGCCAAACAGTTATAAGACCTTGTATAAACCAAATGCTACATGAAACAGAATTTTTTCTCAGTGTTGTAGATTATTGATTTAAAATAAAAATTAAAAAAAATTTGATGACTTGGTCATAATACCTTCGGATAAATACAGAGCATATCACCAATATTGGACTTTTCTTATGATTCAAAGATCAAACCATTTATGTGTACCCCATAACCTGTTTGTAGGACTTCAGTAAGTATAGTAGAATAATGGTGATGGCCTGATGTGTTGTAATTGATTATTTTTTTTTTTTAATTTTCTGACTTCCAAAGTAAGGAGAGGAAGGAAGTAAAATGTATCAATGAGTTAAGCTTAGTAAGCTCCATATATAATGAGAGTCTGAGGTATATAAAAATATTAGGATAAAAGGCGACTTCATGTTTATGGTAGACAAGGGGTAAATATACATAAATTAACCAATTTTAGATTTTTCTTATTATTTGAGTGTAAAACTGTATCTGTGTGCAAAATATCAGCCCTAAAAAACTATGGGAAATACTTAAGAGTTTTGATTATTATCAGAAAGTCAGTTAGGAACAAAATCGGTGAAATTTGCATATAAATAATTTCTAAACTAAGAACAGGAATGAAACAAAATAAAATGTGTTTCATAAGCAATGTTGATATCAATGCATAACAGAAATTAAAGACATACAGACTGAAGATATTAAGGTACAAAAATGGTCAAAATTGCTTCGAGGAAAGGATAAGGAATTCCACTGTTGACTAAACTTAGCGGGTCCACCGCCTTCCATCCAGAAACTTTTTGATTATTTACTCCCTTCCACAAATAAATTATATCTCTAATCATGGTGCATGAATTAGCCTTTCAATACAGCCTTGGGACATAAACATTTTCTTAATATGTTCTTTACTTATCAGACCAGAATTTACTGAATTTTTGTTTGTTCTTATTTTTCTTCATCTTTGTATGCCTTATATCAGTATCAATTTTGGCATAAACATTTCTCAAAATTTGTCATCCTTTTCCTGTAACCTTTAATCCAACATTACGGTAAATGTACACCAGTATTGCTAGACCTGGGAGTGCTATAATGTGCTCAGCTAGGTCACTGTTTACACAGCTTTATGTTATAGTTCTCTACCCACATGATTAATGATTAAAGCTTGTGATTTTAAATTTATCTTGCTCGTATTAGTAAATATTTTGATACCAGTTCTGATGAGAAACATTTTCTGTCCATTTCTGTTCTCTGCTGGTTAGCAGACTTGTCACCTATAAATGTAATTGTAGTGCTTTGAGGTAATATTAATAACTTAACTGTTTAGGGATCCCTACAGACATCCAGCATGGGCCTGTGTGGTGATGGAAAGAAAATATGCAGCAAACAGAGTGTTAAACCTCCTGTCCAGGCTGCCAAAACCTCATCACATGGCTATAAAAGGCGACAGAAGAGATTCCTTGAAGGAAAAGAAGTGGTTCATCTTGTTTCTCATGACATGATTAGGGAACTTTTAGTCCCAAGTGGGAAGCCAAATCTGTATTCAACTGCTGTGGAAGAGAGTGAACTGGAGAAACTCAGGTTGAGATCTAAGGTATATGAAACCTGAAATGAATAATGTATTGTAAGATTCAAATTCAGTCTCCTGATTTGGATTTTGTAGTCTAAATTAACATTATGCAAAAATTCTTGAAACAGTACTTACTTCCTTTATCTGGAAAAATTGCCATTAGAGTAAATTGAATGAAGGCTTCAGATACTTCAGAAGTTGTGGGTAGTTGTAAGTTTTGATCTGTCAGCAGAGTCAGATTGAGAAGATGCTGGTGTAGATTTCATAGTAAGAAAGGTGCAGCTGATGTTCAGAAAAAGGAGTGAATTTAAATAAGGAAGAGAAAGGTTTTGCAGCAAGGTAGTAATCATAATTGCAGTATAAGCTCACGTTTGCAGTATAAGCTCACTTCTGCAGTATCAGTTAGGAACAGGCTCCAAGGTTACCAGCTTTTTAAATCTAGTGCATCTCTTAGTAAGGTAAAAAAAGAACATGTAATCAACCTGTGAGGACAGAGTAACGATAAGAGGGGATGGAGGATATCGTGTGGGTAGGGATACAGCTTATAATATGGAAAGTAAGGAAGATGTCAAAAGAGGCACAGCATACTGGGGTAGGTCTGATGTAGGTCCTGTGTCACCATGATTTGTCACAGCTAAATCCAACTTAGAGGCTTGTAAACCTTTAGGAAGGAGTGTTACTTTGGACAGATATAGGGCATGCAATAGGAATCGTGCCTGCAGAAATCATTGGTAAGATGTGTTACTATGGCAGGTCGTGCTTTTAACCAGAAGGAGCTACTTTCTGAGACCCTACATAAATCTTTAAAGAAGTCAACTTCCAATCATCACAGGTTTAAGACAGGGCTTTTTAAAGTCAGAGGGTGATGGGGGATAGTCATAGATGGAAAAAGAAACACTGATCATGGAACCAGAGAGAGAGAAGTCAAATTCATCTGAATAAACTATAAAAAGGGGAGTTGTAAAATGGGAGATACTTGCAAGAATATAACTAAGTCAGCTAGTAGACTATTACTAGTGATCTGGAGAGTATGATGAACAAACCAGTTGTGTTTTTAACTCAGCAGTGATGCAAAAACCACTTTTTTTTTTTAACTGCTTAACGTCTCTTAACAGCGAGGTCTTTAGAGACGGGAAAGGATGCGGGGCAAGGAATGCGAAGGAATTTGGCCATGGTCTTTTTGAAGGAAGCATCCCGGCATTTGCCTGGAGTGATTTGGGAAACCATGGAAAACCCAAATCTGGTTGCCCGGATGGGGATTCGAACTGGCGTCCTCCCGAATGCAAGGCGAGAATGCTAACCGTTACACCACCACTCTCGGTCAAAAAAAAAGAGTTGCCATTATGTAGAATGTTGTTTAAAGGAAGGAATGCTGACAATTTACCCTGAAGTTTATAGAGCATACTGTAGAGATAGAGGTGGAGACAGGGGAGGGCTATCCAATGACTACAATAGTTTTCTGGTATTTATGATTGATAGACATGAGCTACTATTGGTAGATTACTTGGAAGAGACAAGGGTTTTAAATGGTAACTATGTTGGAAGATTGAAAGCTATTTAAGAACTTTTGTATTGTTTGAACATTAAAATCCCTGACTGATAGACAGGTATAAAAAACGCATTCTGGGGTATGAGTTGCTCTGTTGACAAGTTATATATATTTTCACTGAATTATGGCTCTAATTTATTAATTTTTTTGAATAAACATAAATTTTCCGAAAATAGATTTAAAGATAAGGCATTTGGTTGTATATTGCAAATGGATACTAATCATAGTTTTTAAATAGATAGTGTGTATATGGTTGTACTCTATATCTATACTTATAATAAAGCTTTGAGTGTTATTTGGACTTCATTAGATTCTGTCCTGTA
This sequence comes from Vandiemenella viatica, assembly GCA_031002005.1. Taxonomy (NCBI): domain Eukaryota; kingdom Metazoa; phylum Arthropoda; class Insecta; order Orthoptera; family Morabidae; genus Vandiemenella; species Vandiemenella viatica. Next base: position 308,049,346 of record CM061920.1, on the reverse strand, counting down.
GACACCTTGACTGCAAGAAGCAACTGATGTTTTACTGACCATCATTGACACAAAACATTCCCACAGATTTTCACGGGGTTTCTAAACACAGTTCAGCCAAGGGTTCCTGGAATACAGTGAGGTATCTTTGATCTCCATACAAATTCAGAAAGCTGAGAATAAAGAATATATATATATTTTTTTTTGATGAACGCAATTTAAATTTAATCTATTGCTCAGATTTTGTTGGGGCTTTGTGCAATGTACAGTTCATGCTCCCAGAAGTGAAATAGTGTTTGTTTCATTTTAACATCATGCCAAGAACCTGTTAAATTAAAATAAATGTATCCACATATCAGTATCCATTTTTTGTAAAACACAATTCACCAGAAACTACTGGTTAGGTTTTGTGTTACATGTTAAATTTGTATTTCCCTATTATCAGATAGGATTAATAGGTTGGTTTAGATGATTATGATGCAGGAGGATTGAGCAGCTGGTAAGAAACTCTGTCACACGGTCATTATTGTTTGGTTAAAGTTATACGAAAGAAACTACCAGTTCCTGCTGGTGTAGTCACTGATAAAGGCATTTGTTAAAACAAGGCCACCAGAAATTTCTATTGATGTTTATATACATTGCTTTTTTTATTGTGACTACTAATCAATATCCATTGTTTAACTCATCTCTGGGAGTTGTGACCCAACTGCATTTACAACATTCTCAACTGTATTAATGGCAGGTAGTGACAAAACACATTCATGACAGTAACTTTGCTAGAAAGCCTGATTTCATTTCATAAACCTTTGTAAAATTAAAAACAGAATGAATCTAAATACAAGAAGTTAATGCTTTCAATGTTTTATAGTAAACCATGTGAGATTATAGAGTGCTATTAATTTTACATTTCTTTTAAACAGCTTTCATCATATTTCAAAAACGAGTTTTCCTTACATTATTTTCTTTGGCCAGGTTATATCAAGAAAAGAAAAGGCACAGCAACTGGAAGATGAGGAAAGACGCAGAATGAAACATGCTAAAGAAAGTGAGAAGCGAAAAAAAGAGTTACAATACTGGGATAAAAAAAACAAGCAGGAAAGGAAACCTGACGCTGTGAGATGAATAAATAGTTACTTATTAGGAAATGTAGTATGTTAATAAATATTATGTCTTCTGCACTATTGGAAGGTTACCATATTTTATTAACATACCATTGTCTGTAAATTCTTTGATTATCTATGAAGTTTTTCAGAAAGCATCAAGTCATTATGCTCCCTTAGAAACAGAAGACATAACCTTTATACAACATTTAATAATTTAGAGGTACACTGCAGACTTAGTTTTTTTCCTAGTGTTCATCCAGAGAGGACCATGTGAACACTGGCCTTTGCAGCTGACCAGTGTGAATCATAAGAGAGGGGTAGAGGAACTGAATTCCTGAAGTCTAACTGGGACTGTTAAGCCCAGTGTACCTAAACTATTGGAGGAAAGTCTTGTGACCATATGTCTGTAAAATAACCTTGTGTGTTCTTTATGATAAATGTATTTTTGTTTGTAGTTTATGAGGCAGAGATTGGAGACTATCCCAGTGACTGCAGGAATCACCCTAAAAACTGCAATCAGGATGGCCGGTATGTGGGAGCATAAACTCAGGCCTGTTTTCTTCCCTGATCCAATGTGTGGCATCTCAGCCCACTGAGCCACATTGGTGGGTGTTGGCTTCATTCATTATAGCCACTAATTTTGCATAGTAGTTTTCTCCCCATCCATGAAGAATGAGCAGATATAATTTGCACTGTCTTATTTAGTGCAAAGTCTGAAGTAAAATATGAGTAAGATGTTGTTTTTATCCATGGTGTATTTGTAGGCTTTCGCGGCCAGAGTCAGTTGATTCTTGGCTGTCCGGCTGATGCTGTGTCATGATTGGTGTAGCCAACATTTCGACCAATCTTCTGTGATCTTCTTCCAGGACCCTGGAAGAAGACCACAGAAGGATGGTCGAAATGTCAGATACACCAATCATGACGCGGTGTTACCCAGATAGCCAAGAATCAATTTATCCATGATGTTTCTTTTATAATTGTCACTGAATTGATTGCAAGATTTGATAGACATTTGCAGTTGATAGTCAGATTGATTGCTTTAGGATACTAATGAATTTATGGGTATATCAAAACAAAGGAAGATTTATTGCAGTAAGACACTCTGTTCTTATGTTTTCCATGCCCCATGCCAGTTACATGTGACCTTAGAATACTCTCCACATGAAATAATTTAACAAAACTTTACTGAATCTTCAAATGAAAAAGGTGCTTTTTTTCAAATATATTCTGACACATTTCTTACATATCATATATTTTTTCCCTGTTGTGTAAAAGTCTAGGAATGAAATGTTTATTAATAGAAAAAATGCTAAGTAGAACAGTGATGATATTTGCAAAGCAGTGATATTATGTGCTATGTCAAAAAACTGTTGTTTGGTTTTAAGAAATAAGCTTATGGTTATGATCATATGTCCAAAGGAAAAAATATTGCTAATCCACCTTATACCAAAATAAATGACAAGTATGCAGAAGTGTCAGCAAAAATAATAAAACTGTATGTAAGGACAAGAATGTTTATTTGTTTACAGTGCATGAATCTGAAACTGAAAATTCAAAAGCTAACCATGGCACAGAAGAGAAAATCTCATCAGTTGCTCGCATCATACATTCCAAATGCAGGAAAAAAACCAGCACAAGATGTTACATGAATCTTACTATCAAATAGTTATAAATTTTTGTTGAATTAATTTCTTTATCATGCATAAAGTACATAGTTTTGAACAGCTGTGTGTGCAGCACATTTACTGCTTGCATCCATTTCTCCTGTATTTTAAAGTGACAGCTGTGACAGTGGCAAAGGATCTGTTATTTTTAAGGTAAAATGTGTGAACATCATAAATGAGCGGACAGTGCTTAGTCAGTGTGGTGGGCAGTGCAGCTGGAAGGGCTGGTGAGTAACAGCCACCCCCCCACATTCCACAGATATAAAGATATCAGGACTGGAGTACACAGGCATGACAATAGATGAAAGAAGAGACTTGAGTGTGAGCGGCAGACAGTACCGCATGAGGAAGTTTATCACATGCATGTGTTGTAGTGCAGAGACGCGTGAGCCTGACACACCAAAGCATTTATCATTGTATCTTTTAAGATGTTACATATGTTTCAAGGAGATGCAGCTTCCAGCTCTGATGGATTACATCAAATACTATGACACAACAAGTCACAACAACCGCCACAGCTGATCAATGCTGTTGTCCACTGTATCCATACAGTAAAATGAACAGTAATCAATTACACATTCGGTACTGCAGTTCGATATGTCACACCTAGTACTGGCCTATGAGATAAAAGAGAATCATACTTAAATTTGAATATATATATATATATATATGTTAAACATTTGGATAGGAGGAAAACCACAGCTTACCATGTGCTACAGACAATTTAGGACCATCAGCTGACATCTACTGCATTTTTGCAACAAGTTCCTACGTACAGGTTTATTATTTATTATTAGTTTCTGGTTTATGCCCTTCTACCCCCACCCTCATTTCCTGCCATGTTCTTTTTTCCCGCCACCATGAGCTACCAAGGCTTGCTGGCTAACTCAGTTGGCTGACACCCTCCATCATGCAGCCATCTCACTTTATCACTGAAGAGCAGTTATAACCTCAAATATTTGCTTTTTATGTGTACCTGTTTTTTCTGTGTCCCGAGGCCGCAGGTATCCTCCTTTATGGTAAGTGGTGGTTTTTTTCCTTTCCAAATGTGTAATGTATCTGCTCTCAGTGCCTTTGTTTCCTAATGTATAAAATGAATTTTTATATATTCATGTAATATCAATGTGCTATTTGTATCATTTGTTTCCATTAAAAAAAAAAAAAAAATGAATTTAGTGACCAGTAAATGCAGGGAAGTAAATCTGAGTATGCTTTCTATGTGTCAATTGTAATTCAAAGTCAGAATAAATACTGTATACTACAATACTCCTCCCAATTATATTTAGGTGTGATGATTTTACTTTTAAAAATCAAATCAGAATTCAATTTCATGAAATATTTTATTTTCACTGATGCCCTACTAAAATACCTGATATTCATAAAAATAAAATGTTCTCTAACAAGAAGTAGCAATCACTTTAACAAGAAGTGGTACATTTCAGTATACTCCAGTGGTGACGTAGTTCTCGACAACCTCTGAGGCACCTTCTTAAATTTTAGAATAAAAGAAGGACATTTTTTAATTATGTTTTTCATGAAAGAATAAAACTTTTTGCCTGCAGTATTAGCCATGGTGATACAATTTTTTTGTTTTTTTGTTGCTAATAATTCATGGCTGATACATTTATACACTTTTACAAGATAGCAAATACTCCTAAAGTGAAAGTTTTATAACCAGTTTCATGAAGTTTGTTATTTAAGAAAGAATATAATTCACCAGTGCTCTAGAATTTTCCCTCAAGATATTAAATGATTCCAGAAGCTGTGTCTTCTTAACTATTGATTCACTGAACCTCCTTACATCAATCACAACTGCTTCATGATTGCTTATTTCTTCTGTAACCTGAGATCCCGTATAGTAATCATCAGCCTTTATTAGGAAGACAACCAACATCTCTGCCTCCTTGTCCATTTCTCTACCACTTATGTAAAACCATCTTACCTCATTAATGTTCAAATATCTGTTTTCTTTCATTTTGGTCCTGTTTTCTTCCAAATCAACAGCAGATACATCCAAGTCCCACTTATTAAGATGAACCTGTGCATTTCTCTCAACTTATATCATGCTTTCAGTTTCTTCCAAAGGACCTTATCTTGTGCTCTCATCTTTTCCAAGCAACAGCCTTTTACAGTATTTTCTCTGGACTCCCCAAGAATTCTATATCCACTCTAAGATCTACGAATGTCTGTAAAGTGCAGTAATGAAAGCTAACATCGCCACCAAATTTTTCTCTACCACTGAGGCACACTTCCCTGTAACTACTCATGTTTTGGGCATTTCCAGCAAATTAGCAAACTCTTTTAATTTGTTCATTAATCTCCTACAGTTCACCAGAAATAATATGCACACTGGTTCTAACATATTCTAATCATTACCCTTCACCTACCTTACTGTAAATTCCCCTTTTATTGTTTCTTCTGTTTCATGATACAGTTGTCCTTTTTGATTAATTAAGTTGTTATAAATTGTTAAGTATTAATATTTCAGAAATGATAGGGAAGAAAATCTCTATAAAGTCAACAAGCAAAGTAAAGAAAAGCAAAACTAAGTGAATTTTGAATCTGTCAGTTTTGATAATGCAAATGCTGTATGTCATTAATATAAAAATATTTCAGTAATGATAAGGAAAAAATCTCCAAGGTCAACAAGCAAAGTAAAGAAAAGCAAAACTAAGTGAATTTTGGATCTGTCAGTTTTGATAATGCAAATGCTGTATGTCATTAATATAAACATAATTTTTTCTCTAGATGGAGAGAGCAGCAGCCAGACGTGCCTCTCACCTTCTACAACGAGCTCTTGAGATGCGTTTGGAACAGGAAGATGATGTGAAAAGAGCAAATCAACTCATTCTGAGTACCAAATGTCATGCAATCCGTGATGCACAAGTGGTAGAGAAAAGGCTTATGCAGTAAGTTGTAAAATAACCTAATAGTTCTAAGTGATAATGTAAGGGCTTCTGAAACACTCATGCACTAAATTACGAGGGGGGTACCCAAAAATAACCGGAACAGCATTGCCATTAGCGGAGCTTGTGTTTATAGTGTAACTCAGTTTCAGTTCAGTGCTGCCTGTGTTGTTGACTCATTCTGTTAATCTGCAGTGATTGTTTTTGCTAGTGCTGTTTTGTTATTGTTTCACTTTTAATGATGGTAAGTTTAAATGAACAACATGCAGCTGTGAAATTTTGTTTTCTACTCAGTAAAATTGCTGCTGAAACTGTTTCAGTGTTGAAAAAACCTTATAAAGATGACACTATGGGAAAAACTCAAGTGTACGAGAGGTTCACTCAGTTTAAAAATGGCAACATCGTCATGATGACAAACCTCGTTCTGGACATCCATCAGCTGTCCAGATTTACGAAATGCTGAAAAAAAATTGAGAGCTCGTGTTCTCAGACCATCGACAGACAATTGATCAACTGCCAGAGATTAGTGAGTTATCTTGGAGCTCGGCTCAGCGAATTTTAATTGAAGATTTAGGAATGAAAAGGGTTGCTGCCATTTTTGTTCCTCATGCTCTGACTGACAATCAAAAAGAACGTCGAGTTGAAACATGTCTTGATTTGAAACAACAGCTTGAAATTGATCCATATTTTCTGTCAGAGGTCATTACTGGTGATGAGTCATGGTACTATGGTTACAAACCAGAAACAAATCAACAGTCAAGCCAATGGAAGACGTCATTGTTACCCCGTCCAAAAAAATGTTGTCAAATCAAACATCAAATAAATGCTCATTTGCTTTTCTTTATGCCAAGTTCATAGTTTATTCAGAGTTTGTTACTCAACATCAGACTGTGAATCAAACCTTTTAATTTTTAAGAAGATTTCGCAACGGTGTTCGTCAAAAAAGACTCGATTTGTGGCAGACAGGAGACTGGTTCTTTCACCTCGACAATGCACCTGCACACACAGCTATCTATGTTAGGTAGTTTCTGGCAAAAAATGGCATGATTCTACTGCCCCTTGCATCTAACTTGCCTGACCTGGCTCCCTGCTAGTTTTTCTTATTTCCACTCGTGAAAAGGGGCATGAAAGGACACCGCTTTGACAACACTGAAGAGATCAAGAAAAAAACGAGTGGGGAGCTGTCAGCCATTTCTAAAGATAAGTACACAAAACGTTTCAAATAGTGGAAACACCGGTGGACAAATGTATTAGTTGTAATTGAGAGTGTTTTGAAGATTAGTTTTCTGTAAAAAATTTGAAAATATATAACTTTTAAAAAATAATTCTTTTTTTTTTCTTTTTTTTTGGGGGGGGGGGGGTACTTCCTCATATATTACCAACCATGTGGTATAGGAGGTGTCAGAAAATGCAATACTTATACTTCATTCTTACAAGCCTCTCACATTGACATTACGAAAACATCAAGACATTAGTAACAGCAAGAAATTAACACATTCCGTAATTGTTGAGATTGTTGCCATTCAATTTGCCTTCCATGTTTGTCCTATCTGTCTCTGTCACTGTGTTTATGTTCCTTTTTTCTTTCCTTCTCTACCTATCTCCATACTTGTGGTTTTGTTCCATGTACTTTATGTCTATCTGCTGCATCGCCATGGTTAATGGAGTCAAGACCAGGAGAGAACTGGGTGACAGAGACTGAGATATGGTTGGTTTTTAGAAGCACAAAATGAGAGTCTTGTGTGGTGGGGCAGTGGCAACATAAAAGATTTGAATTTGTGCAAGATCAGCAGAATAGCAGTGAGATTTGAGGCCTTGTGACAAGTTTTAAGAGTACCTGGAAAGGGAGTCTTCATTGGAACATATATGTCTGCTACAGATAACAGGTCTGTAAGAAAGAGATGACAACCGTTGAGTGCAAATGTTGTTGTAAGTTAGTAGGATTGATATGAACAGAGATGTGAGGCATACTCTGATGTAGTGAAATGTCCACATTGAGGAATGTCTATGTGGGAGTTGGGCCAGGTGAAGTTGTTGGCATAGATATTATAAAGGGAATTAAGGAAATCTTGGAGGAAGTTTTCACTGTAGGTCCAGATTATAAATATATCATCTACACATGTTAACCATACACTGCGTTTGGTTGGAATGTGGTTCAGTGATTGCTACCCTTTAAAAACTTGAGAAATAGGCTGGCAAAGGATGACTAAGTGGGTCCCCTTGGCAGTGCCAAGTATCTGATGATATATTTGGGATCGAGTGAGAGAAGTCTTTGGAGAGTATGGAGTGAGCCAAGGATGTAAGAAAGGATGTACTGGCAAGGTAATCTGGGTGTCGCATTTCTAGGAAATGTTCCAGGGCACTGAGGCCCTGACAGTTGGGGATGTTTGAATGCAGGGATGTTGCATCAATAGAGACATGGAAGGTGTCTACAGTTACAGGAGTTATGACTGGGGCAGTTGTTCAAGGAAGTGTGGGGTGTCTTTCATGAAGGATGGGCAGTTCTACAAAAAAAGGCGAGTAGTGTCTACTTTATCTTTCCTTTCCATGTTAATATCTTCTCATGGCATTTCTTCTACTCTGTTATTTTTTGGTTGTTGCCTTTCACTTCATCTTCTGTGTTTGTCCTATCTGTCTCTGGCAGAGAGTTTGTTTCTTTTTCTTTCCTTCTTCACCTACTATCTTACTTGTTTCATTCCATGTCTGCCTGCTGCACTGCCTTGACACATTAATTTTGGTGATGGGCAGAGATGTGCAAGATACCTCGAAAAAAGTATTTGAATACAAGATACAAGATACATTTAAATAATGTATCTTAGATATCAGATACAAGATACTTTTGGAAAAGGTATTTGAAATACAAGATACAAAATACATATTTTCCAGATAATTTTTCAAGATAAAATACTTTTTTACAAAATGTATTATTTTTATTTAGAAACATATTTTACTACAATGTACAACTGTTGCTTAAGGTTTTAAATGAGACTTAAGTATAATAAGTTTTTCATACATCTCATCACTTATTTTTCTTCGGTGGGGTCTCATTATTATCCCCCCGAAAGAGAAGAGTCGTTCCACAGGGGTGGAACTTGGCAAACGAGTGTTATATTTTAAAAATATTTTCTGGATTGTTGGATAAGTATTTAAACTTTTTAGGCAGATGTCCTTATTATTAAGGTATCGAAGTGTTTCTAAGTCAGCGGTGCTGCCAGTAGATTCTGTACTGTTGCCACTAGTGGCACTACCAACAGAGGAATCAGAGTCATCAAAAAACATGTAATAAGATTCGAATTTGAAACTTTTTTTACAGGTAAATATAAATAATTCTTCTCGCTAACAATAATCCTAAGTATTTAGTTTAAAATTTATAGATTTAAAAAAAAAATAGTTTATAAAACATAGGTAATAATATAAATACTCGGAGTTGCGTGAGCAACCTTCACACACGCAACCAACTATCACGTAGTCGCTGTCAAGTGAAATCTAATCCGGTATATACCTACTTAAATAAAATTAAAATGATTAGTTTATTTATTTACATACATTTCGATGCCATTGTCGTCGATTATGATTCACTAAAAATTCGATTTCGACATACCACACACGATTTGGCACGGTAAAATATGGCGCGGACCAAAGACAACATACAATAGACAGGCAGGTGTTCGTTTATCGTTTTCACAGTTCACAGGTATGAAGGAAGGCAAAGATAACTAGACCCTATAACCTTGTATTTTGATATACGTTAATGAATTTTACGAATGTATTCCGTTGTTTTTATGATACCGTAACGTAAAAATGCGGAAATAGTATTTAGTATTTTCAAGATACAAAGAAAATGTATCTAAATACAAGATACAAGATAAAGATTAAGAAAAGTATCTTAGATACAAGATAAAAATACGTATTTTGTATCTTGTACCTGTATTTCAGATACTTTTATCTAGATAAGTCACATCTCTGGTGATGGGTCTTCTTTATCTTTCCTTTCCCTATTAATATCACCCCATAGTATTTCTTCATGGTCTGCTGTTAATATATGCCATTTTCCCATAATTATCAGTAGTCCACTTCTTCCCCCACAAATTCCATCCTCACCTTCTTCATCTCTGGCAGCAGTCACAAATTGAGTTTGTGTGTACACATCTGATCCCCTTGCTGTTACGATTATACTGAAATATTGTAAAATGTGTCTGTATTTTGCTCTTCATGGCCCTCCTATCTGCATGTGTGGTGTGTGATCAGTTTACTTTCTCTATCTATTCTTATTTTCATTTTAATCTGTTTAATCAAAATCTCATTACCTTTTCATACTGTATCATCACAGTTATCTGTGGGTTTCTAATCCTCAACTCTCACATGTTACAGCTTTGTTCATGTATAATTCTCAATGCTGCTTTGTATAAAAACATTGGTTACTTTTATTTTTTGATCTTTGAACAGAGAATTCTTTGGTGTTCTGTTTGTAATTTTAGCTGCATATGTTTCACTGTTGAAATATACCTTTAAGCTCTTTGTAATTTCAGTTTCCAAAAAAATGTAAATTACTCATCATTTCTTTCGAAACAAAGGTAAGCAGCAAATCCGAGAAAATGAAAATTGCTGCTCCGTGCCACATAGGAATATATGTGGACTGGGAGAAAAGGTAATTGGTATCTGCTATGTTGATGATTACCATACTTGTTCAGAATACTGTATGATCATTGAGAACTGATCTGCTTGGACTTGTAAAATGGACAGTCACTTTCTCTCAAAATTCCTTCCTTTTTTAATTCCATTATAAACTAATTAATTACCTAGTCTGTCAGTCGACCACAGAAAATGATGCAGAAATTCATAAATGATTTTGTGTTGTTAATATACATACATCCATTGCTTGAATGTTTTTACTGAAATTGTGGCATCAGATTTTTGTTTGTTTTTTGTTTTGTTTTGTTTTTCTAGGCTAAGTCTCTCCCATATACTGTTATATAATGTAACAGATCAGAACTATTATCTTATTAAATTCCTGTATCTGCACATATTTTACCTAACTCTTCAGTAGGACAGTAACTTAAGAAGATAAATGTTAGGAACTTCAATGTTGTAGTTTTTGATATTGTATTTTATAAGGATCATGCACCTGCAAAATTAGCAGGCAAATACATTAATAAAAAAAAAAAAAATCTTCATTTCATCAGAATAAGTCATAAATCTCACTAACATCCAAATACAAATAATTAGAATTGGTTTTTATTTTAACAATGAAAGTCCTCATTGACTTATTCTGTTACATAACTCATATATAATTAATAAAAGCTGATAATTATTAATTAATTTCACCATTTTTTAAACTTGTAAACTTATTGTGCCACAGGAAAGAATTAGAAAAACATGAACTAAAACTAGATAACATGATGGAACAAGAACGAATTCGCGGTTTGAGGGAAGAAGAAAAACAACAAGAAAAAAGGGAAGTTAAAAGACATGAATATGTAAAACAGATCCTGAATCAAATACAACAGAATGAGGAACGGATTCTTGACCAGGCAAAGTGCATTGAAGAGGTGGGACTGATATTAAATAAATATGATAATAATGAGAGGGAGAATGGTTTTAGGTAATGAAAATATGGAAGGATACTTAGATGAAGACAGGAGGGCAGCAATGAAAACAAAAAGGTGTAAATTATTGGCAGAGAATTAAACCATTGCAACTTACATTTTAAGAAACAGTGATCCAAATTGTCAAGGTCTGAAAATTACATTTGGCAGATGGCAACATCCTTTATTTATGCATTCTGCCAAATTTTTGAGGTTCTCCATTGCTTACTACAACATCTCAGCTGGTATATGATGATTTTTCTCTTTAATTGTTTATTTGAACCAATCCAGTGACTTACCATATAAATCACATTCTTAACGTATCACCACAATAGCACTTTCATAGTCACTATTTTCCACATGAGAAAATAAGCAAACTAAGAAGTAATTGTAAGAATATTGAGATTGTAAAATATCCTCTGCATGAACTTTTTGGTTTTCTATACAGGGCATATGAGCAGTTCTTTTTTGTGCTAAGCATGTACCCAAGCAATTATGCCACAAGACATGACTGAATGAAAAATAAGAGGTTCTTGAACTATTCAGGCCTTAAAGCATTTAACAGACCATAACAAATAAGAAGATAATTTTGCCAGTTGCCTTTGAGTAATTCCTACAAATGTTATATCAAATAATTTACATGAAGAAGTTAAGCACACAAACAAGATGTTATACCTGTATGAATTAAGTAGTGAACTATTGTTTAATGAAGCAATATATGAAAAATATAAATTTCTTGCTAGGAGCCATACCACACATGCATGATTATTGTAATTGTACTGAGTTAACAAAGAAGGAGTAAAAACGAACCGAAAGCAAAATAAACTAGTGAAATGTTTTCAGAATGCTTTTTTTTTATTATTAGTAGACGAAGAGGGTATTATACCAATTATGGACAGCATTTAAATGTAAAGGATATGTGATAATGACAAGAATATTTTGGGTCAACGAGACTCATGAAATCAAAATTTAATGTGGCTATGTTGACCATTGGCACTTGCCCTAACTGAGTCATGTTTCTCTTTTCTTGATAATGGAGCATGGCCTGTATACTGTTCTGTGTGTGTGTTTGTGGATTATTATATCCTTTTGTTGCTGCTGCTCTCCTCCCCTTCAACTTTGGTGAATGGTTGGTATAATACATCTTTCCATATAGATATTGCTTCGTGGTATTTCTTCCTACTCCACTGATGCTTATTATGTTCATTAATATGTTCAGTGTTCACTTGCTGAAATTTTTGAAGTAAAATTGAAGATTATGTATCATGACTTCAGGAAAGTGAGCTAATGAAGAAATTGAGACTTCAAATGCAGTTAGATGAGGAAGAATCTGTACGTAGGAAGGAGGAAGAACAAAAAAAGATGAAAATCGAACTTGATAAGATTAATCATCAACTGCTAGAGATTCAAGAAAGACAGCACATTAAAGACAGAGAGAATGAACTGAAGGTGATTATTGTATTCATTTCTTTTCAAAATAAAACTTTGCAATTGAGTAATTTGTGCCTCCCTATCATGCGTTTCTGTTAAAAGTAGATAACACAATTAAAACCAAACAAAACTGATTTATATCATAATTTTAATAGTAAAGGTTTGTTGTTTCAACTTATCAATACAAATGCTGACCATTTCCTTATAGTATTTTGTTTAAATGTGCTATCCAAAATGTCTTTTAAGAAATATTATGTAACTATTTAACCTACATGGTGCATCAGGGAAACTTACTTATTTTAAAAATGAATAACCAAAAAGTATAGATCAGATTATTTCTTTTCTCATGTTACAGAGAGACAATTCAAGTTTTTATGTGTTATGTTTTAAAAATTACATGACTAAGTGTGATATATCCTCAATTTTGTCAATATATTACAAAATTCATTTAAAAGGCTGCAAGAATATAGCAAATGAACAGCAGAACATTTTCAAAGTAATTTTCTAGTGGTTTCAAATATTTGACACATTTCAAAGTATATTTAGATCAGAGTTACATAGGGGTATGAAAGAATGATAGTAAATGAATTAAGATACTGGGATGAAAGTATCGAGTTTTAGTTTAGAAGTAGAAAACATGGTCTCAAACGAAATTTCGAGGAAATATGACGAGTTTTAAGGTACTTTTTCAATAAAGGAAAAAATAGTAAGTCAAGAATAAAATAAGTAGTAAAAAGAAAATTATGTCAGATTAAAGGTCTTCTTGAGTAAAGATGATAATAGCAGTTTGAGATCGTTGAGTTGAGTGGAAGTATTTTAAAAGCAATTTCAAAGCGAAAGCTGTTAATGCATCATAGCCAAATATACAGTCTGGAGTGGGCAGAAATAAATGTCAAGAAAAACTAGACAAAATATCTGGAAGGCACCCTATTTTTATGAAAGAGCAATTTTTTAAAGTAAGTTTGGCAGAAAGTTTTATCAAAACAATGCACTCTCAATATAAAATATTTAATTTCAAAGTAATTATTCTGCATTCCATAATGGCCGCTAGAAGGGGTGAAAACTTTGGGAGGCGATATCTTTTTAATGAAAGGTTTTTAGAAGGTAGTGAGATACACCAGATTAATTGTCAAAATATGTAGAATTCCTGAAGATTAGAATTAACACGCTAGAACAAATAGTTGGGACACTAGATGTAGAAAATAGGTTTATTGAACTTTGGAAATTAATAACAAAAATAGGAGAGCAGATACGAAAAATTTTATAAGGATCGAAAATGATTAGAATGATGAACTCTACGTTACTACAAAATTTCATGAAAATCGGAAAAACTTAGTTGGCAAGCCTTTGTAACTCAACGCCAGTGTGAGAGAGACAGCAGTCAGGATTAGACAGAGAGGGTGGGAAATCCCACTGCTTGGTGTCACAAAAAATGCCCAGCCTATTTAAGAGGGTGGCCTGCCAGAGGCGTTCTCCAGTCTTGCTCCAGTCTTGCTTCAGTCTTGCTTCAGCTTTTCAGCATATTTGTTAGCGAGGAGAGAACGCGGGGGTGTAAGTCGCGCCATGTGCCGGGCTGGAACGAAGTGATCGGGGCCGTATCACAATGTAGAGTATTCCTCCACAAATAACTAACATCAACACCGGGTTGAAGTGATGTCGCGCTTTCAATGTTTATAAACTTTTGATCAATATGGGGTTCATCGGAAGCTGCTTACGTTGTGTGTAAATGTTTTAACCTGCAATCATTTTATTTTGGAAAGAAGTCTGATGCCTTTTTATTACGCTGGTACCGAGATTGTAAAAGAACTTTTGCACAATATATCAATTTTAGTTTATCAGAAAGTCTACTGAGTTTTAATTATGAACATACCTTTATCTCTTGTGGTATCCTATTTTATTATTTAAACAAGCGATTGGCGACCAAGGAACAGAACCACTCGGTACCACGACCACGGTTATAGCTCAAAGTACTACTGTATGCACACCCCAGCAAACAGCACGTCTTTGACAATAAGGTGTCTTCCATTCTGGTCAATGCATTGAGTTAGTAGATTTTTGAAGCTTCTCTCCACTCTTTCCAGCATATCAATGGGTGTTTTGGTAGCTACTTGAATATTGCTCTTTAGTTGAGCCAGAGTGTGTGAATGGTCAGTGTAAACTAGGGATTTCAAACATCCCCACAAAGAAAGTCACACAGGACTAAATTGGACAAGCTTGCTGGCCACTGAAGATCACCCTGCAAGGAGATGAGGCACTTGGGAAGGTGTTCTCACAAAACATTCATTGACATTTGTGCTTTTTGGGCTGTGGCACCATCCTGCCGAAACCAGACATCCCCTACATCTATTTTTTGAAGTTTTGGTAAAAAAATCCTCAATCAAGTGGACGTAACTGTCTGACCATTTTTTTTTTTTTTCTTTTTTAAGACATGGTCCATTGATGCCTACTCTGCACAATTCACACCAATCAATTGCACATTCTGTATGCAGGGGCTGCTCATGGGATTTTGTGCCACTCCAGTATTGTGTGTTATGCTTATTCATTCAACCAGAAAGATGAAAATGAACCTCCTTACTGAACAACACATTGACATTTTGAGAATGACTTACAATTTTTTTTGTGAAGGAAATCATGTGGGTTAATTTTTTGCACCATTGCCAATTTGTATGGATGAAATTACAGTCCTTAATTCTCACAGAATGATCAGACTTCCAAAGAGCAGCTGCATGTTTGCACACAGATTGCATAGGAGTTCGCTTATTTCACTGCCTAACTTGCTTGATGTTTTCAGGTGTCCTGACTGTTCTTGGACCTCTAGGTTTTCTTGTCTGGTTTTCCTGAAGCTGTCCACCCATAAAAGGATCGATTTTCGATCAGAAACATGAACCACAGATCTAATATTAAAGTGATTCCTTTATGCACATTGAGTGGTGATGATTCAATGGCCACTTGAAAAATTAACCTCTAAGGAAAATGTATGCTCCTCCTTCATCCACTGCATGATCATTACTAAACCTCGATGCTAGATGTTATGTCCCGCTCTTTTGAATGAGTACCTTCCCATCCTTCTTGGAATAGCCATCACTTTAAAGTGCGCATTTCAAATAAGGAAGTTTCCCTGCTGCACCCTGTTCTATTAGGACTATTACAGATATAGATCTTACCATAGGTGATTCAGCATCCACAGTAGGCCTTTTGGAAATTTCTGCTGTCAACTCTATGATCCTGTGTGTTTGATTTAATTTAATTTTATACATACCTTTTTACCTCCTTCCTCTTATTATTACTCTTTCTTAAATTCTTTTATTGTCATTTCTCCACCCATCTATTTTTGCCCTTTACAGATTTTAATCTTAAATTCTTTCAGTGTTTTTGGTAAATTACTCAACAGTTCCCTTTCGCACGAAAGAAAATTTCTGCACTCCGTATGCCTGAAATTAAGTGCCAACTTATGGTCATGATCATCCCTTCCCTTCCAAGTGCTAATCCCAATTCTTCTACCATCTCTGTGATATCCGCTGCTGCAACCTAGGGACTTGGCTCTGAATGCGCTACCACTTTAAGCACCAAATTCCGAAAAATTCTTTCTTACTTTATGACTTTACCTAGCTGAGACTTTAATTTTTAAAACGATATGTCATTTATTGATTTCGGCTAGGTATCGAAGAAGATAAATGGCTTGTAATAATAATAATAAAAAAAATGTTGTATAAATAATATTGATACTTTTGCTCTTTAAAGGTCGAATTCCAAATAATTCCTTTTATAAAATATGGTGTGACCAAAGCAGCCACCTTGATCTTTAAAATGATGCCTCATTTATCAATTTTGGTTAGTTTTTAAGCGAGGTAAAAAAAAAAAAGTTTTGAGAAATGATGATATTTTTGCCCCTTAAAGGTTGAATTTGGGAAAAGTTTTTTCTTAAAATATGATGTGACCATAACGGGTAATTTGATATTTAAATCGATACCTCATTTATTGATTTTGGTTAGATATCAAGGGAAAAAATAGCTGGTGACAGAAAAATGAGTTGTAAAAATATTAATACTTTTGCCCTCTAAGGTTAGAATTTTTAAAAATTTCTTTCTTAAAATGTGGTAACGGAACCGAAGAGATTACGAAGGTCTCAATCTTTTAAATGGTACCTCGTTTATCAATTTTGTTTAATGGGGCGATAAATGGCTCGAGATACAAAAAGAGCATTTTAGAAAAATTGAAATTTTTGCCCTTTAAGGGTAGAATTACGAAACATTCCTTTCTTAAAATATAATGTTACCACGGCCCAGACCTTATTATTTAATATGATACCTTATTTATCTATATCGGTTAGACGTTAAAGGAGATAAATGGCTCGTGACACAAAAATGCATTATAGAAAAATTTATACTTTTTCTCTTTAAGGGTTGAATTCCAAAAACATTCTTTCTTAAAATATGATGTCACAAACCTGAGACATTACTTCTCATAATGCTACCTGATTTATCAATTTTGGTTAGATATCCAAGGAGATAAATGGCTTGAGATACAAAAAACGCATTTTAAAAAATTGATATTTTTGCCATTTAAGGGTCGAATTCGAAAACTTCATTTCTTAAAATATGATACCCCAAAGTGGAGACCATATGCTTTAAAATGACACCTCATTCATTCATTTTGGTTAAGTATGAAGGAAGATATAGGCTTGTAACAAAAAAATACCTTATAGAAATAATATATATGATGATAAGCCCCATCATTCACTAATCTCAGTACTGTTTTCCATTGAATCCCAATACAGCTCCTCTCCAGCATCATATCAGTAGCAGATAATGTTCTACAGTAATTTCCACGACAAATCTGGCTGCCCTAATTTGCACCTCCTCCAACTTCTGTATTTAGTGCCTAAATGTAGGTCCACGCTACTCACCATATTCAAACAATGGTCTGACCAAAGATTTGTAACCCAATACCCTCACTTCTCTTGTACTTCCCCTCATCACTCTTTCTAATAAATGCAATATTTTGATATCTTTTCCTATCATCTTGCCAATCTGCCCTGCCCAGCTGAGAGTTTATTTACAAATATTATATAAAGATAGATTATTGGACTACAATAGAAGCTAAAAAGTAGGACAAACAATAGGAAAATAATCACTGTTTACCACAGTTGAAGGCATAATGACATCGAATATGGGCAGATAAGTACACACATTGAGTGTTGAAATTTTTGAGTTAAACTGGTTTACCAATGAAAACTGGGTATCAGAGAGCCACTGGATCTTAAGATAACTCCCATTAATCTTCCTTCTTTTGAACCCAGTAACCAGGTGCTAGTACCTATTCCCACATGAACCGTTGAAAACCAGAGCTGATTTTTAAGCAGTATGTAACAGCTTCGAGTTTTTATTCACGTTTGTTTATATTTTATATTTATAAAAAAATTTAATTGACTATATTTTCTATCAACTAACTCTCTTCCTGTGACCTGTTCCCACAATATAGTTTCCAATTTTACAATGATTGGGTTTATGCTTCATTCCCACTCATACTTCTCGCATGTCGATTTTCCTCCCACTATGAGCAGTTGTAGATTCCAATTAGCTGCCAAGAAGCTGAATTTTCTTTGCATTTATCTTCATTCCTTGTTGAATATGGATTTCTGACAAACTACAGTAATACCCCGCTTAACGCGAGGGATACGTTCCGCGTTAAGTGAAATTCGCGTATATCGGGGTTTACGATTAAAAAGAGTCAAAAGTTAATGCAAAAAAATACAAATCATTTGAATCAATCTCTTTAATTTTAAGAACACTTTATGCAGTATTACATTGTTTTTATTTTTATTTTTTAAAAAAATGGAAAAATACATCTACTGTCTTTTGGGTAGCATTTCTTTTGCGTTCTTGTAAAATATGTTCACCCAACACTGTTTTTAATTGTTTGACACATGGTCCAAAATGGTCATCATCACTATCGATGCTATGCAATATGTCCAAAGCTGAATAAATTTTTGAACGAACATTTTGTATTCCACTTGAAGATAAAGTTCTCTCTTCTACTTGTTCTTCTTCATCGTTTATGAAATTATTCTGTAACTCGATCAGGTCTTCATTGCTGAGAGGTTCGTCGTGAGTTGCTACAAGTTCTTCAAGATCTTCTACCGTGACATCTTCAAGTTCAGACCCCCCAACCATTGCAGCAATGTCTTCAAGCACTTGTCTGTGCATTTGGACAATTCTTCTAGGTGCTTCCACTACATCTGGCCAAATATTACGCCACACCCTGTTTATACAACTCTTTTTAACTTCTTTCCAAGACTAATCTATGCTGTGAATAGCCTTCATGATGTTGTATGACTTCCACCACTCTCGCATAGACTGTCTTCCTTCCCCGTCAGTTTCATGAATTAGTTGGCTAAATGTGCGGCGATGGTAATAAGCTTTGAAGTTTGCTATTGCTCCCTGGACCATAGGTTGTAATATTGACGTAGTGTTTGGTGGAAGAAACTTCACATACACTTTTAAGTCTCTCGGCGTATCAAGTGAGCTTGGTTGTCCTGGGGCATTGTCTAAGAGTAATATAACTTTACGTTCAAACCCATTTCTGTCACAGTAGTATTTTACTGACTGGTAAAAACTATTAGAATACCAATCTTGAAAAACTTCCCGTGTAACCCATGCCTTTCTGTTGGACCGCCACACGACTGGTAGGCTTATCTTGTCTGTACCTCGCATTGCACGATGTGTTTCTGAATGGTAAACCAGTAAAGGTTTCAGTTTGAAATCACCAGTAGCATTACCACCCAGCAGAAGTGTTGATCTTTCGCAGCTTTGAAACCGCTGGCTTGACGTTCTTCTTTAGAAACGATGTAAGAGATGGCATTTTTTCCCCAGTAAAGCCCGGTCTCATCATCATTGAAGATGAGACAAACAGGAATTTTTTCTCGTGCTACGAAATCTTGAAACTTGTCTGGAAACTCAGCTGCAGCTTGAGTGTCTGCGCTGGCGGCCTCACCTGCTATCTCGTTATTGTGAAGATTGGAACACTGCTTGAACTGATGAAACCAGCCTCTGCTGGCAGCAAAAGTCAGAGTGGAACTCCCTTCACGTTCTTCTGTCTTTAACATCTCATACGAAGATATTGATTTTGTGCATATGAGATCTTGACTCAGTGGTGTGTTTTTCTTATTTAAATCTTTGATCCAGACTGCTTAGCAACTTCTCCATTCTTTCTAGGATAGAAGATCTCGAACGAGAAGTTTTGTTGCACATATAAGTGTTGAACTTTCGCTGGAAAGTTTAAATTTTTCCCGATTTTTAAAAATCGTTCTCACAGTCGATTCGGACAGACCAAAATCTCTGCCAACAATTGTTGCTTTTCCTCCAGTTTCTGTTCTTCTTATCATCTTCATCATCAATTCCAAAGTTACGCTTTTACGCTATTTTTTCTTCGTATGCGTTAAATTATGTATCTCCACCAAACGTTAAAACACGACTGCCAGCCGAGATAAACAAATGGAACAAACGAGGGAATTCCCATAGAACAAAGTCGTAGGACGGGGAATCCTCAATTCTTCGAGCAGATTGGTCGGAGAAAGCGGGCATTCCCGCGACCAAAGAGAATCCAATGACTACATTATGGACATACATATTCTTAAGTAAGCAATTCGCGTAATACGAGGCATTGTAACGCGAAATTTGAAATTCGCGTTAAAGCGAAACCGCGCATAACGGGGTCGCGTAAAGCGGGGTATTACTGTACTTCACAAATTTCCAAGACTTCAGTAGAGTTGCTCTCTTCTCATGTCAATTTTTCCTCAGCATTATTGATTGAGCCAGCAAATTGTTCTGAATTGGTTTCTCAACAAACATAGGTGACAACAGGGAACTGAGCTTCAAGGATGGAAGATAAGACTGTGAAAATAGTAGAGACAATATAAAATATGGATTATCTCACCAACACTGGCAAAGGGAGGAAAATACATTAACTTTTAACACAGTAAATAAATTCTAGAAGCATTTTCTTAAAAATAAACCTACTTTCAATTCCATATAACCGGATAGTGTAAAGAAACATAACATTAAGGAAGGCAGAAATTTTAAGTTAGCCCTTTAGCTGCATTCATTTCCATACATAAAGCATAAAATTACGATCAGTTTTATGTATGGTCTGCATAGACAGCTTTCTTTTCCTTGTGGTTGGCAGTCTCATCCTAACAATCATACCATTCATGTCACCCTGCACAAGTGAGAGTTTTTTGAAAGGGCATAATTGACACTTTTTCACATTTATCTATCCTGGCGTTTTTTTGTTCCTTGAGGATACAGCTGTCAGTTTATTTTGAAAAGGCACAGTGGGAGATGTTAAGGTGACATATTTAAAATGAAAGTATCATATGAAGCTAAACAAAAATTTCTAATAAGGCTTCTGGATTGGATTTTTGTTAGCTTTCTGAAAGTTTACACTTACACCCTTCCAAAAAAACACTGATCGAAATGTAGTCGCTGAAAATTTATCGTCACACCTCGGGGAAAGTTTAGTAGACTATAATATTTCTTTTGATAGATAATGAAACATAAAACTAATCACAGTGCTGGAAACTTTACTTACAATGACTTTTAAGTGAACACTAGGAGTTGTTAAACAATTCAAAGAAAGCTCACTCTATTTTTGGGGTTGCAAATCTAAGTATGTTTTCAGGAATGAATGCTTTTCTACATTGTTGTGCTGAGAAGAATAATTTTCAGTTTTATGTGTGATTTTGAAATTCGATATTGCCTTTAAATATCTTCAGCAGGGTACAGTAGAACTCCAATTATCTGAATCAATTGGGACTGGACCCCATTCGGATAATCAAAAATTCGGATAGTTGGATTTTTTCCGAAAAAGGGTCTATTTAATTAATTACTGTATGCATGTTGAAAATTGAAAAAAAACTATTTTTAAAGAAAAAGAGGTTTTAATTAATTAAATGCAAAGGCAACACTTTTACTTGTTAAGCATACTTACAAGTGCTGTACATTAGTACAGTATGTACATACTATACTGTCTGCTTGCTGAACATCTTGGTCAAAGTAAGCTGTTTGACTGTATTCATCCGTATTCGGGCAGTCAAGTCACATGTCCATTTGACAGTGAGAAGTTGCATGTGGTCACACCCGGACTGACATTCCATCCACTTCAACGCAGTTTCAGGACCGGAAAATGCTTGACTAGCTGATGGTCCCCTGTCTGATTCAACTTCAACATTAAGGTCATCATCTTTCTCTACATTTTCAATAAGTTCATCATCATTTAGAATATCATACCCAGGATCTGACGAATCATGCACCACCCACTCTCCTATACCGTCAGCACTAACTTCTGAACATGCAGGAATTTTCAAAAGAATATTTATGAATTCCACAAGTAACACATGATCCCCATCTTCTCCTGTTCCTTCCCTTTCCTTTTCTTGAGCTTCTTTTTCCTTTTTCTCATTTTCCTAATCTTCTTCTTTTGGTATGCCTTTCAACTTGTTCCACGCACGTCTTAATGTGACTGCCTTAAGCAAGCTCCAAGCTTCCGCCACGATGTAAGTGCAACCTTTCAAATATATATATATATATTTATTTTTTGGTTAGTCAACACATCTTGTTCATCTTCGCCCTCTACCAAAAGTTTACCTAAAAGTTGCCTTCTGTAATGGCATTTCATGGTTTCGATAACAGAATGGTCCATTGGTTGCAACAAGCTTGTCATGTTTGGTGGTAAAAACATTGTTTAGTTTAATTTAATTAATTTAATTTAATTTAATTGCAATGGAGCTCAGTGGCAATTTCTACGCCCCCATCTTTCCCCTATCCTGCACCCACCTACATTTGTCCTCTACAAATTTTATCTTAAAATTCTTTCAACGTTTTTGCTAAATTATTCATCATTTCTCTTCATAACTCATTCCAATCCCTGACACTCTTACCTAAAAAAGAAAATCTTCCCACACCCATGTGTCTGAAATCGAGTGCCAGATTGTGGTCATGGTCATCTTTTCTCTTCCATGCACTACTTCAATATCTTTCCATGCCTCATTGCCAGTATACACCCTGTACACTCCAATGACCCTCCTCATCATCCTCCTGTCTTGCAATGAATCCCATTCCAGCTCCTTTATCATATCCATCACTGATTGCATTCTGTGATAATTTCCAGAAACAAATCTAGCAGCCATTTTTTGCACCCTCTCCAACTCCTGTATTTAATACACAAAATGAGGGTCCCATACTACACTACCATATTCAAGCAATGGTCTGACCAAAGTTTTGTAACCCAATTCCTTTACTTCTCTCATGCATCCCCTCATCACTCTCTCCAACAAGTGCAGAATTTTGAAACCTTTTCCTACCACCTGTCCAATGTGTCCCACCCAGTTAAGCTTGTTATCAAATGTAATGCCAAGATGTTTACATTTCAAGTCTTCAGCAAATTCTTTCCCCACCTTACACTGATAATTAACCTTTTGTTTTTTATTTGTGTATCTAATAAGGTGACTCTTCTTTGCATTTATCTTCATCCCATGTTAACCAACCCAACTAGATATCCTGTCCAGATCACCGTGCAACTGTTTACAATCATTTATCATTTTGATTCTTTTATATAGCATTATGTCATCTGCAAACAATCTAATTTCAGATAGTAAACAATCAACACAATTATTCATTAGAATAATGAATATCAATGGTCCCAATACGCTACCATGCGGCACTCCCATTTTTTACTTCCACTTCTTTTGATACTACATCTCCTACCCTAACTTTCTGTTTTCTACCTTTTAAAAATTCTTCTACCCATCAAATCACTTTCTCATCAACTCCAATAGTTTTTACCCTATTTACTACCATTTTTTGGCTCACTCTGGCAAATGCCTTTGACAGATCTAGTGTTACACTATCAATTTGGCATCCCTTTTCCATTTCAACTGCAATATCTTGCATATATCCCACCAACTGAGATTCACATGAATATCCTTGCCTGAACCCATGTTACCTGCTTTAAAACCTTTTACGTTCCACTCGTATATTTCTGATGTGGTTGCATATCAATATTTCCATTAATTTACCTACCACTGATGTCAAACTGATTGGCCTGTAATTCTCAACTCTATTTCTCACCCCTCCTTCATGTACCGGTACTACTATTGTGCTTTTCCAGTCCTGTGGTAAGCAGCAAGTATCCAGACACAATTTAAATTATATTTCAAAATAAGGTACAATGTCACATCCGGCTATCTTTAAGATATCTGTAGTAATTTTATCTACACCATCTCCTTTATGTTTTTTAAGTTTTCTTATTTCCTTCATGATTTCCTCAGGATGAATTTCAAATTTTTTATTATCTTCATTTCTAATTGTGTTGTTAAGCTCGATTTCTGAATTAGACCCTCCTGTTTCTGATTAATTGTCCCTAATGCTTTCACTAAACCAATTAGTTTAAACTGGCTATTCCCTTTTTCCAACAATTCTTTTGTGGGATGAGTTAAAAAAGTGATTAGGATATTCAGCGATTCGAATAGTCAGAGTTTGGATAATTGGAGTTCTACTGTAATTTTATAGCAGTGTTAAATTCACTAACTGCTTCAGAATATTTCAAGAATCATAACATCAGTGACTTCATTTCATTTATGTATGACCTGTTAGCTATTACAGAATTAATTTAATAGTTTTTTAAATGAATTCTAGCAACCTGAATAAAACGTATCAGACAGAAATACAGGCATCATGATCACGGTTACAGTTTATGTGGAATGTGTGATCCCAATCAAGTATAACTTAGTAACAACTACTTAGTAACAGTCACGTTACAGCTACAGTTCAGATTTGTGAGTGTGATGTTTTGTTATTTTAAATTGTTGATACAGTCAGTGCATTTTTCAAGAAGGTAATTTACAGAAAGAACATGTTTCACAGTGAACATACTTCATTAGTTTCTTCTGAAGTGCATTTTGAAATTGAAAAATTCTAGTTTCAGGATGGTACATGGTATCTTTATGATGTAAATATACTTAATCCTCAAGTAGGGTATATGTAAAGGTGCACTTTTGTGAAGAATTTTATTTTTCATGTTTTGAGGTGGTAATTAGTACCAATTTGCCTATTTCAGACTGATCTATGTCTGTGCAATTCATGTTAATGAAGGTGATAACTTTGTCAATTTGAGTAAGATTTTGTACAATATACAATGTTTTAGAATTCTCAGGATGATTATATTTTGGTTTATTCTCCTTCCTTAATTTATGCAACATTTTTCCAGGCTTTCTTTAACTGCTGGGCATTCCAATGAAACAAGTCTGCAAACATGGTGGTAATATGCACCTAAGACACCAAAAAAGTAGTAAATTTAATTTCAATTAGATCATTTATTGCAAGTTATTCCATTTTATGATTATTTAATAGCAAATAATGGTAATCTATCATAAACATAACAACTCAAATAATAATAAAATTAATGCCATCAAATTTCATATCTGGCTGTTTAATATATTTAACTTGACTAGATTGTTATATTTTCAAGGTCACTTAAAGGCATGTTTTACTTATTGCTTTTTAATGGTCATTGTATAAATAGTTGTCTGTAGTTCAAAAATGTTTTGTATTTATGTGAAGGAGGTTCTTGAAATCACATAACAAATAATTTTCATGACACAGAGATGATTGGACTATGTTAATTTCTCACACTGGCTTTATTTATTGTCATCTGAATCTAAAAAGATAGGGCTAAATTATTTATAACTGAACTTGTAAATTTTTTCTACCATTGTGAAACATGAGAGTCGAATGAAGGTATCAGATATTTGGTTCCTTTTTTTGATTGTTGGTAATACTAAATAAGATTCTAAACAGTTGGAAGAATCTGTGTACTTTCATGTAGTACATCCAGCTTATTTGTAGCGTAATGTTACTAAATTTAATGAATGTTCTTAGGGTAAATAGTGTCGGCCACCTACTCTTCTTTTTTAAGGGAAAAGGGGAACATCATCATTTCAGCAACATTTCTTTTTAAATGCCTATTGATAACATTTGTAATTGCTCCCAAAAATAATTCTAGTGTGATAATAATGTTTAAATTTTGTAGGAGCAACAATTTATGTGTCAGAAGGCTGCCAGGGAAAAAAGCTCGGCAGGAAGAGTTGCACATGATAAAGCTTAACAAAGAAAGGGAAATAACTCGATTGCGTGCCTTACAGCAACGTCAGCAGGACTTACAAGAAAAAATGGAAGATATGCGTGTGCAGAGACTAGTAGATGAGGTAAATTATTTTTGTTATATTTTAGATCATATCCAAGTAACATCAGAAATGGAATGGATATGGTAAGTCTCTCACCAGAATTTAAATGTTGTAAATGAAGGAAGTTGCTTCCTAATTCTTGAGGACTGTTATGCACCTTTCATTACATGAAGTAATGAATGGGTCCTATGAGAGTTGTCTCTTAAGTTTGTCGACTGATACTGAGGAAAATTAATTAGAAGTTGTGGTTTACTTTTCAAACTTCTACCAACAGTGTTCCAATGTTATTATGCCATCCACATTAAAGGATTTCTGAAGACTGCCCAAAAAAAAAAAAAAAAAAGAAAGACCTGTTAGAAAAGAGTACCAGATGCATATTTTATAATTTTTCGAAAAATGTTAAATTCTAATGGGACTAATTCATGTTAATAGGGTACTTGCAGTGGTAAATGAAACCAACAGTCATGTATTACATCAATGTTACTTACTTCTATCAAAGCAGAAACTTCTTTCACAACATGAATTATCCTCTCTTCTTGATAGCTACTCACAGTTAGATAATTTCCTCCTATGATGGACATATGTCATCACTTTCCCTGCAGAAGAAATAGCCTTCAATGCCTTTAGAAGGATAGAACTGGTGTTTTTTTTCACTGCACTGACCATTGATTTGACTCTTGGATAGATTGGAGGATCCAGATTCGTAGTCATTGTGCTATATGCAGAGGTGTCTTTTCTCAATGTTGAGACTAGATCTTCTTGGACATATTTTTTTTTTTTTAAATTCAGATATTGAATCACATCACAAATTTCTTTCTTCTCAATTTAACATTAAATGTATAATACCTCATCTGAAAGAAAATAAAGATTCCATCCAAAATTTCTACAAAGCACAAAGAACTGTATGCAGTTTCTCCAAGCTTGTATAAATTCATTCCCTGGTCAGTCTGGAAATTTATAGAATTACCTTAATCTTATTTTGTTACCGAGCGGGGCGGTGTAACGGTTAGTGATCTCGCCTCGCATTCGGGAAGACGGCGGTTCGAATCCCCGTCCGGGCATCCAGATTTGGGTTTTCGATGGTTTCCCCAAATCACTCCAGGCAAATGCTGGGATGCTTCCTTCAAAAGGCCATGGCCGAATTCCTTCCCATTCCTTGCCCCCATCCTTTCCCGTCTCTAAAGACCTCAATGTTAAAAAGAGACGTAAAGCAGTTAAAAAAAAAAAAAACTTATTTTGTTTTGCTTTTTGTGATATTACCATTAAATTATTTTTTCCCTTAAAAGTTTTCCACATTTAATTAAAGCTTTTAGAATAATTAAATAAAAACAATGACTTTTATTAATAAAAAAGAGAAGTAAAATTAAAAAGCAAAACTTTTTAATATCTGTTTCTTTTTTTTTCCATCCCATGTAGATTGTGCTTAGAAATGAGGCTGATGTTATATTATGGACTTCTTTCCTGTGGAATTTAAGCATGTAAAAGCTTTTTAAGTGTGGAAGGTTCTTTCAAAAAAGACTTCATCTGTAAATCATCTGGTATAAAACAAATGTTTTCAGTTTTTCTTCCCATTTTTGTATTATCTGCTCTAGGATAATGGTCCTAAAATTGTGCCCATATTATTTTAAGTCCTGTGGACCAAACTATATGTTAACTATATGTCAACTAGGAAAGGGCCTCATGGCATTACTTCCTACTCCATTGCTAAAATTCTATGTTACATACGAATGAAGACGTGCCAGTGACAATTCTAGGTGAGGATCCCTGTAGATTTCTCATTTAGTAGATTTCTCATTTTCTCTTTTGATTACCTTTACATATAATTACTAAGATGCAAATGAATTCTATGGAATTAAAACTAACATTAACAAAGGTGGAAGGATAGAAGTTAATCCTCATTCTCTACGTATATCTGGGGAAGACTCCAGTGAACAAAAAAAATATGAACACACTTTGCAGTATTTTAGTATAAGTCTTACTCATGATTAAAGGTGAGACATTTGGCAAATGGATAAGAAGTATGTACAGTAACACTGACCAGATGAGTCAAATATTAAAAGAATTATCATGGCCCTCAACAATGGGACACTTGGTTTTATTGAAATGTAATATTGCATTAATTCATCAAATACAATTTGATTTTTATTACTCTAAGTTTGTATTAAGAAAATCAGATATTTAATTTAAAAATTTGTTATTTTCTGAGTTAATTATGGCTGTCAGTTCCACATAGGTAGAATTAACAGGATGATGTTCTCTTTATGTAACAAGAACTGAAAAACAGAGAGATTGATTATTAAATTTTGTTGTTCATTTAATAGAATCACTGTTAAATTTTCCCAAAACAACCACCAGAACTTATACCTCAATTTGGAATACTTCTAACTCTGTTGAATACAGATTGTTACTACACATTTCTTGATTCACTTGAACAATAGACACACAACAGTCAACAAAATAATTTCAACTTTAAATTGTTTCAACATTTTTGTTAAATTATTCATCATTTCTCTTGGCACTTGATTTCAGTCCCTGACCCCTTACCTACGAAAGCAAATCTTCCCACCCCATTATGCCTGAAATTGAGTCTCAGTTTTTGATCATGGTCATCAATTCCCTTCGATAAACCTCTCTTAATCCTTTTCCCAATATCTTTCCATACCTCATTACCAATGTAAAACTTGTACTGTCCCACGACTCTCTTCATCCTCCTCCTGTCTTCCAATGAATCTTGTTCCAGCTCTTTACTGATTGTGTTCTGCAGTAATTTCCAGATACAAATCTAGCTGCCCTTCTTTGCTTGGCCTCCAACTCCTGTATTTCATACCTGTAATGTGAATCCTATACTACACCACCATATTCAAGCAATGGTCTGACCAAAGTTTTATAACCCTTACTTCTCTGGTAAATGCTCTTGTCACTCTTTCCGACAAGTGCAGGATTTTGGATACCTTTTCCTACTACCTGCCCAATTAATGTGTCCTGCCCAACTGAAGTTTATTATTATTATCATTTTTTTTTATCAACTGTTAAGCTGAGGTATATACATTGCAAGTCTGCAACAAGCAATTCCTTCCCTGCTTCAAAATCATAATCAACCTTTACTTTTTTATCCATGTGGCTAATAAGCTGACTCTCCCTTTTTGTTACCCCTTCTTTATGATCTGGTACTATTATCAACTTTCCAGTCATCTGGTAAGCAGCAAATACCAAGACTCAATGGAAATAATGTTTTAAGATTAGGTGCAATGTAACATCATCCTATTTTTAGGATATTCATAGTAATATTATCTACACCAGTCCCTTTAAGCATTTTTAGCTTTTTTAGTTCCTTCATGATATCCTCAGAATTAATTTAATTTTTTTTAATCTGCTTATTTCTAACCTTTATTTTAATTTAAAAACTTTAAATTTTTGTAATCTATCCAACTACCTTGAATTTATAGTTATAAAATGCAAGTTTAACTTTTTAAATAAAAATTATAAATAGTTCAGTTTTTCAATATATGAGACCTGTAAATTCAGGTTGAACGTGAGTGGCGCCGAAAAGAACTGGAGGCTGCTCGTAAGAAGGTGCAAGAGGAAGAAGCTTTGAAGAAGGCTCGCAGTAAACAGCTCATGGATAGGAGGATAATCCAGGAAATGGAAATTGCTCGAGAGAAACAGGAGTTTGATCGTGTGCTTAAAATGCAAAAGGAATTTGCAGAGAAAGAAAAACAGGAAGAACTGAAGAGGCTTAAGGTAAAATGATTGGTCCAAACAGTCAATTCTGTTGCAGCTTAAATGAATGTTAGTTTCATTGTTTAACTGTGGACTTTTTAAAATTGGAGGATAAATTAAAAGAATGTTTTGTTTGACAGCTACTTTTATTCAAATTAAGAATTTAGTAATGGAATCTATTAACTGTTTTTAGAACAAGAAAATACAGAAAATAAATACCAATAAACCAGTGTTTCTCAACCTCTTTCAATGCAAGGACCAATAAATGGTCAAAAATGCGGACTCCTAACTAATATGGCTCTAATTTTTTACCTATGTTATATTCTTAATTTCTGGAACATATTTTACTGTACCATTTTAATATAATAAATCTGAAAGCATGTTTCAAATTCCTATAGAGGCACATGCAGGGGCGGATCCAGGGGGGGGGGGCTAGGGGGCTCAAGCCCCCCCCAAAAGTATCTTGGTCCACCCCCGACATTGTAGTTTTGAGACCTTTTTTTTTTTTTTTAGCTCTACGGATTTGAGGCCTGAGGAGGCTATAAATACTACCTTTTTCCCGACTCAAGCCCCCCCCCCCCCCCCCCCAAAGCCCTCCGAACCAAAATTCACTCAAGCCAAGCCCCCCCCAAACCAAAGTCCGCTCAAGCCCCCCCCCCCCAAAAAAAAAACAAAATCCTGGATCCGCCCCTGGGCACATGTATGAAATTAACTACATATTATAAAGACTGTTAATAATTAGTAACCAAATGAATAGTAATGTTACTGCGGCTGGATGCTATCCTATACCACCCACCTACAAGTTCAAACTAAAGTAAATACACTAGAGCTGACAGTGTTTAGTGTTGTTTTCTTCACCACTCTTATGTTGCCTATCTTATCACATACTGCAGTCTCTCACGCCTATTACTACACCCTCAGGAAATGGTCATTTACTTAATCTTTAGATGAACGGCACTCTTTTTGATGCCAACTGGAAATGAATAGGATGTCCTATCCTCATGCTGGAAATGCTATATATTTGCCTGGTCATTGAAACATTCATGACATTTAAAAAGTTGGGCTTATAGTTTATACTACAGTATCTAAAGTTATAATATTCTGCCTACGGACCACCTGAACCA
The DNA here is from genome assembly GCA_031002005.1 of Vandiemenella viatica. Lineage (NCBI taxonomy): Eukaryota > Metazoa > Arthropoda > Insecta > Orthoptera > Morabidae > Vandiemenella > Vandiemenella viatica. The sequence goes on along the minus strand of CM061920.1, from coordinate 308,018,594 downwards.
TCTTCATCGACCACTAATGGTCCAAGGACCACAGGTTGAGAAACACTGCATTAGGCCATTAAGAAAATTAAGAAATGAGAAAAAACAATAGCCTGATAATTTTTTGTTGCTTTTAAAAAAATTACTTTCCTAGTTTATATCTTTATTGGAACACTTTTCATTAGGTATTGTGTCCCTTACTTTTAGATATTTACCTAAATCAGTGTTTTGAAACAGACGTTAACTACTTGGAATTGCCAACCACCAAGTAAGGAATGAGGGTAATCACTTGGTGTAAGTTTTGGGATGCAGAGGGGTGGGGGCATCAAGTTGTTCCCAGATTAATATTTTGAGGAGATGCTGAATTTGAATGGAAATGTGTGGGAGAGCATTGTCAGAGAGTGACACGATGCAGTTGGTAAATATCCCATACTGCTTATTACTCAAGCATTTTGTAGCAGAAATTTCATTTAATCATGGAGATTAAAGGTAAGAAATCCATAAAGTTATAGTGGATTAAATACCTGTAACATTCTATACATACCCACCAGAAAACCATTTAGAAACAGGATTCCACTAATTTACAATTATCAATTAAACAATGCATTAACTTTAGAACATTTATGACCTGGAAAACTCATGCATTACTTATCCATATAACATTTTCATTAATTTTTTTCCTTTTTTGTAGATGAATTATTTTTCCATTCCATAGATGGTTATTTTGTTTAGCATTGTGTGATACTATAGGAGACAATTTGTGATTTTATCACATGGAGAAATGGATAGTTATAGTGGATTTAGTACCTGAAACAATTTAAATATACCCACCAGAATACCATTTTGAACATACAGTCCATGGACTCAACCTGAATGTTCAGGGCAAGCAGAAGCCAACACAACTGATTGCCAGTAGCATTTGTAGATGCTGTTTGGATGTGCACCCCATACCAGTAGTATTTGGTGGTAGAACTCAGTCTTTTTCAGGCCAAAAGTCAAGAGTAAGAAGAGTTTTTTTTTAAAAGAATGTATGTAATGACATTACAGTAAAAAATAAAGAATATCAGTTTAAAAGAGCTTTGTTTAATCAGAACACTAGGGATTTCCCACACAAACTTGATGAGTTGGTAATATCTATAGAAGAAACCCACAAATCATTGAATGTTAATATAAATATCTTATGTCTGACTAGCACCATGTGAAAAATTCTGAAATATGTCTCCTATAGGTTAGCTTCCTGTTATTGTAGGTAGGTCAGAGATGAGAATGGGTGGTGCAGCAATGTATGCAAGAGAAAATACTGAGAAAGTCATTAGATTTAAGTAAGTGCTGTATAGAACAAGACTTTGAATGCTGTGGAATACAGGTAGAATTGGATAATAACTATTTTATAGTGCTTGTAAGCATCTTAGAATTTTAGTAAATTCTAGCCTCTCACCTCTAGGCATCAGGGGTAAAGCTTATTCTGTAGTAAAAGACAGTTTTCAGTTCATGTATAGGTTATGGGAGTAAAGCTTTATGTAGCATGAGGACACAGTAACCAAACACACTAAATAAACCCCTTTAGGAACAATAAAAGTATTCAAAATTAAATAAATGCTCTAAATAAACCTTCTTATATAAGAAAGAAAACATCAGTTTGGGAGGAAATAGATTAAATCCCACAAGTTCAATTTCGAATAATAGATGTTGATATAGGTTAATTTTACAGTTTCTAAACCAATTTGAATGCAGTAAAGACTTTCAGTAGTTGCTAAACGCCGAATATAAACTTTGAATGATAATAAATAAACTTTAAATCAACTGAAAATTAAATAATCATCAGTAATCCAACTTTGTAATTATGAACTTCTAACTGGGGAGCATTTTGTCATTTTTAAACCGATTTACGAGCAGTAAAGTAACTCAATACTTGATAAACCAACTATACTAATTTTCTGTAATGATATTAACACCTTTTACTAACCTTAAATATGATAATCCAGAATAATCCAGTTTAGTACACAAGCAATTTCTAATATTTGGCATTTCACTGTTTTCACACACTTTCGAACAAAATAAAGTAATTGTAGGGAAGTAATCATGCAATTAAAATATAAATTCACTAAAATTTCGTAGTTTCTGAACGTTTAAATAACTTAAATTAATTTTTATACTTCGTCAGATGCTCTGCACTTTTAATAATTTTTTATCTCAAAATCCTAGAGAACATTCGAAATAAAAAGTAGATTTCCGGGAAGACCTAAAAATCTAATATCACATATAATAATTTCAAGTAATTCCAAGTAATAGAACCGATTTTATAGAGATCTTAAAATTTAGTTTTCATCACGACCATGAGGTCAACTTAGAAATTAATTTCGACCGATCTAAAGTAGGTACAGAGATGAGATAACTTTCAGAATACGTAATTTAATTCAGTGAAACTCTTGGTAATTTTATATTTGCGAGAAAACTAACAGAAATAAAGTTATAAAATTAAAACTGAAATTGCACTTTGGTTACGTCATAGTTAAACTTTCCCTGCACCAATCTTAATAAAAATTACACCAATAAACTCAGGAATTTTAGTAGAAAACGGTGATGATAATAATATTTGCATAAATTGTGGCATTAATAAAATGACGAAATATAGAAATTTCCAGAACAAAAGTAATTCCCCAGAGTAGAGAAATAGTTCACTCCTACACTTACAACTTTTAAACCAGTTGCTTAAAATTATTCACTAAATATCCATTATTTCACAATTAAATATGTAGAAACACTGCCACACTTAAAGTTTTGGATAACCGTTTAGTTACTGAGATATTTCTGGTCTAAATCGTCTAGGTGTTAGCAGAAAGTTGTGTTCTGGCTGTGACGTCAGCGAAGGTATAAATTGGGTCGCCTTGTGAAGACGCCATTCTATTCTATTGTTCTGTATTCTTTTCCGGGTTTGAAGTCGTGCTAATAAGATGTTATAAGCGTGTGCGCTGGTGAGGTTGGCAACTCCGACTTTAGGTTGGTAGCTCAGGTCTTCAGTTGGCACTACCGGGTGGCCATTATGGAACATTGTCGGGGCGTGGCATTTGTTTACTTAACATGAACTTGTTAATTTTCAACTGGGGTTTGGTCGGTCTCTACTTCTCTCCATAATCTGTAATTTTTGGAACGATTGTTCGATTGCCTAAGCAACTTAAGAATGCTGTTTGAACTTTGAATTTCATTCTAAATAAACTCTGAAAATTTTGGAAAAGTGAACTGTTTTATTTCTGTAGCTGCTGTAATACCTTTCAATATTTGGGGTCTTCAAATATTGTGGCGACCTGTAGCGTTCTAGTTGTATCCTGGCAACATGGTCAAATTAAATTAAAGTATTCAACAAGTTTTCATCGGACTTGGAGGTGTGATCAAGAGAGTAAGTTAAGGCACATAGGCGATACTCTACCCCGGTATCGGCCAAAGTTCCTTACATGCTGACAGTGTATAGAGCTTCCACTGGAAACTTCAATATATTTTGTAATAAACTTGAAACAGTTCTACTTAAGGGGAAATTATACTCTGTGGAGACTTTAACAGAAATTTTGCTGTAGAATGTTACCAGACAGATTATATTCTAAGAATGCTTACATAATTCAATCTCAATCAAACTGCAAATTTCCCAATTAAAAAAAAAATTAGCACCATTATTGATAACATTTTTGTAGAGGAAAATAAAATAGAAAAATATTGAGCAGTTCGAATGGAAAGTCGTTTGTTAGACCACAATGCTCAAATAATTACTTAGGATGCACTGGGAAATGAAAATAATACAAAGAAAGGATTTATCAAAGTTAGGCCATTAAAGAGCGATTCAATAAAAACATTAAACAATAAACTTCTCAGTGAGGATTGGAGAACTAGGTATAAATTAAAAGGGGTAAACAACAGATTCAATTAATTTTACCAGAAGTTTTTGGAAATTTATGAGAGATGTCTACCTAGAAGCTTAGTTCAGTTGGTCAAAAACGAGTAAACAAGAATTGGATAACAGTAGGTATTAAAAAATCTTGCAGGCAGAAAATAGAACTGTACGTAGAAGCTAGGAATACTGATAATGTATTCCTCAGACAGTATTACAAAACTTACTGTGAGAAGCTAAACATTTGGATACAAACAGTGAGATTAGCAGTTCAGATAATAAGATAAAACTATTTTGAACATTATTAAAAGAGAAACGACTGTATCTTCCCCTGACTATAAACCATATCTCTAACATTAATGATAAACTTGTAAATGACCCCTCTTACTTAGGATGTGCTTTTAATAACTGCTTCTTAACAGCTGCTGAAAAAATAAAAGGAAAATGTATTGGTAATATGGATGCTATAACACGTCACCAAAATCAGCATAAATGTCTCTATTTCCCACCAGTGAAAATGAAATTTAAAAAATTATTAAATCCCTAAAAAATAAAGACATTTCGTTATGATGAGGTTTCAACCATAAACTGAAACAATGTGGCACCAGCACTAGTAGAGTTATTAGTCATATTTGTAATTGTTCTTTTGAAGAAGCTATCTTCCCTGGCACTCAAGAAGTCAATAATAAAACTGCTTTATAAAAAGGATGATATCTCAAAAGAATGAGAATTATGGACCCATATCACTTCTATCAGAATTTTAAAAAATTGTCAAAAAAGCAATGAGCAGAAGGGTGTATGCACATCTACAAAAGAATGAACTACTCAGTAAAGTTAGGTTTTAGGCAAGGTGTCTCTACAGATTCAGCAATTTTTGCTTTTGTAAACAACATATTGAAAGCAAAGCATAAAAAATTAAATTTCCTAGGTATATTCTGTGATCTTGCTAATGCCTTTGACTACCGGTATGTTGATCATTGGGTTCTCCTTGGTAAATTAGAACACCAGGACTTTGGTTTAAATCATACCTGGAAAATAGAAAGCAATGTGTATCATTGAAAGATTTTAATACTGGAGAGGTTGTAAACTGAGAATGGGGTATAGTTAAATGTGGTGCACCTCAGGGTTCAATTCTTAATGTATACAAATGCTTCCCCACATACAGGTATACTAGGTGATAGTGAATACATGGTGCTCTTTGGAGATGATACTAGCATACATTGAAACAACCATCAGTACAAAACATTGAAAATACAGCAAATGAGGCTCTAAGGAAAATTAAAGGGTGGTTTAGTGCTAATAAATTAATATTTAATGTTGAAAAGGCACAGTTACTTCAATTAATTACAGAAATAAAACAAAGGACAGCTGTGCGAACGAAGACTTTCCCGGCGTGTCGATGCAATGAACTCTTCACAGGTTTGCTGCCGGATAGCGTTTGTAAACGACGAGCTTTCGGCGACCAACTCCGTCGCCATCTGGCGGGGAGGAAGAGGAGGGGAGCTAGCCTATATAAGGCCACTGCGGGGCCAGGCTTGCCACTGCAGCTCTGGTCGCCGCAGCGCTAACATCAGACCCGAAGATGGCGACGGAGTTGGTCGCCGAAAGCTCGTCGTTTACAAACGCTATCCGGCAGCAAACCTGTGAAGAGTTCATTGCAAAGGACAGCTGTAATGTGATATCAGAATGAAAAGCAATCAATGAAAGCAGTTTCACAATATTCCTGGGTGTATATATAGATAACAGATTGAACTGGAAGCAACATATTCAACTTCTTAAAAAACTGAATTCTGCAACATTTTCACTGAGGGCAATATCTGGAACAGCTAATATAGAAACAAGAAAGTTTGTATATTTTACACATTTTCACCCCCTGCTCACTTATGGCATCTTCACAAATACAGAGAGTATTTAAATCACAAAAGCATTCTGTAAGAACTATTTGTGGAGCAAGCCCATGGATGTCGTGCAGAAATCTATTTAGAAATCTAGGTGTACTTACAATTCTAGCACAGTATGTATACTCCCTATTATAATTTGTAGTGGAAAATCCTGAACACCAATCTTAATGCTGACATGCATGTCCATAATACTAGGAATAAATATAACATTCACAAGGATTACAAGTCACTGTCAATTGAACAGAAAGGCATAACATTTACTGGAGCTTCCTTATTCCATGTCTTACCAAAAGAAATAAAATGTTATCCACAGAAACCTAACTACTTTAAGTCCAAACAGAAAGAGCTTTTGCTTCATTTTACTCCATGAAATAATTTTCTTCTTGGAATTTGGTAACTAAGAATGGCTGAGAAAATACTATTTATTTGGTGTATGGAAGGGTAAGGTGACAAAATTGTCCACAATTACTAAAATGATATATGGTATTGCCTGTAATTTGTTGTCCAACCATTTCTCTCAACCTGGATGATCAAAACAAAGATAAGTTGAGCAGTAATATCAGTAGAAAGATATCCAGCATTGACAGAACAAGGCAGTAGCGGCTCCTTGTTAAAGTTTCTGAGGCGGAGCCTCCCCAAAAGATATATTAAAATATGTTTTTAAATAGAGTAATGCAGAATTTAAATTAACAGAAAGCACTTCGAGAATTTTCCAAACACGTATAACCACTGACAGTCAATATTTTTATAACCATATATATAAAAGAATGTTTCTCAAACGGTTAGTATTTTTAAAGCTGCGCCTTTGAAATGTCATTACATTGCATGTAGCAGAGGATTGGGGCCGTGGCTTTTGCGGAGTATAGCTCTTATGGGCTTGGAGTAGGCTCAGCTTACCAATCCCATCATGATTTTCTTGTAACACTAGTTACGATGTAGGGAAATCAGCCGAGTGCTTGCACTTCCACTCTTGAATCTGTATCTCCAGTTCATGCTTTAATCTAGGTTAATTACTTATATTTTGACAATGTAAAAGATGCTTTTATGTTTCAGACATTGGCCATTGTACAGTCACATGAAGTTTGTAAACATTCCACTAGAGTGCAGTAGAATACGGTGATATAAGTTTTCACCATCCAGTGAGAATTTGTCAAACGATTATATGAAATAAGCAATTGAAACATATTATCTAAGTTGATGAAGAAAGCGAAATTAACCCACCACATACCAAAGTGGACGGATGCGATGAGAGAACACTAATGCTGACAAACAACTACACAATATTTCGGCTACTGCCTTGCTCACAAATAGAAAAACGGGCCATTAGGCTCGGAACGTGTGTGCACAACGAACATTACCTAATGACTAACCGTGTAGTGGTGGGGGGGGGGGGGGGAGGGGGCAGATAAGGAGTAGACTATCGATATCGGTAATATATTTAATATTTTGGCAGGCGATGGTAAAATGAACAAAAGTAGTAATGTTACGGTATAAACATGGCGAAAAAAATAAAAAATAAGAGGTACTCACAAAACCTATCCCAAGCCCTTATTTCCCGTTGTTACCCCAGGGATCTTGTACATAAACAGATCTCCCGCGCGATCAACCACCCTCCACGTAACCACTCTCACTTGTCTCCTACAAAAAGCAACCATAGCCCTGCCTTTGTCACTCAGTTCTCTCCTGGCCTCGAGTCCATCAACCATATCTTGCGACAGGGGTATGATTTCCTTCGCTCATTTCCGGAAATGCGTACTCTCCTACACAAAATTCTACCCAATGTCCCTCGTGCATGTTTTAGCAGACCACCCAATCTTAAGAACATCTTAGTCCACAAATACCCTCCGTTAGACTCTCCAAAAGCACCATATGGATCTTATCCTTGTAATAGACCCCGCTGTAAAACCTGCAGCATGCTTCCACCCACCACTACATATTCCAATCCCACCACAGGAGAAACTTTCCCCATTATTGGACATGCCACCTGTTCAACCACTCATCTTATATACCAACTAATTTGCCGCTTTTGCACCAGTTCTTACATAGGCCTCACCACACAGCAACTCTCTGTTAGAATGAATGGCCACAGACAAACAGTCCACACTCGCAACCTGTACCTTCCAGTACCAGAACATGCCAATAGCCATGATTCCAACATCCTCAATGACTGTTTCACTGTGAGAGCAGTCAGAGTTTTCCCTGACAGCACCACTGCAGCAGAACTCCGGAGATGGGAACTATCGTACCAGAATATCCTGGATACGAGACACCCACCTGGACTTAACCACCGTTAAATTCCAAATAACCCATCACTACCTCTTATTTTTTTTTTTATTTATTTTTTTTTTTCGCCATGTTTATACCGTACCATTACTACTTTTGCTTATTTTACCATCGCCTGCCAAAATATTAAATATATTACTGATATCGATAGTCTACTCCTTATCCGTCCCCCCCCCCCCCACCACTACATGGTTAGTCATTAGTAGGGCCCGGATATATATGCACGTAAAACATCTAATATATGCATGCAAATATGCACAAAAAAGTCCTAAAATATGCACTAACAATTAAAGAATATGCACTAACAATTAACGAATCTACACTAACAATTAACGAATATACACTAACAATTAACGAACATGGACTAACTATTAAAGAATATACAGTTATCAAATGATTTATTTTATGTCAACTCACTGATATACACGTTTCATTCCTTACAAAATGATGAATCACAATATGTTACCAACAGTTTTTCAATGTTTTCAGGGGTCAAAGATTTTCTGTTGTCAGACAAAATTAGTTTATAAGCCGAAAATGATCGTTCCACGTCAACGGACGTTATTGGGCAATACTTGTACGATGGTGCTGACTGTTCGGAACATTCATCTGGCAAAGATTGTGTGGTTCCACTTAAATACGTATTAATTGATTGAATCTTTTGCAGACCTGGGTTTGAGTCTAACACCCTGCTGAGTTTAGATTTAACTTTTTCTCCAATTTCACCAGGGACGGCATTTAAAGAAGAAATTGTTTTGTGAAGCAACTGAATAGACTCGTGAAGGGGTGCACCGCTAGTTTCTAGACCCTTAATAGCATTAGAAAGTGACGAATAGTGTACATGGATGAAATTGATATCTCGATATACAGTATCACAATCAAATGCGCACTTTGCTTCACGAACACACGCAGCACGATCGTCATGACCAATACTTGTAACCACATCTTTCACTTGATGAAAGTTCTCCTGGTAGAACAGCACTGCAGACAACCAAGTTCCCCATCTAGTGAGAACAGGTTCCGGTGGAAGAGGAACCTCAGGCAGACGATCCTTATAAAACTGTACACGCGCTGGTGCTTTTAGGAACACTTTTTTTCCACTTGAAATTACTTTGTTAACTGAAGGAAATAGAGAACGTATCTCTTCTGCAATGCGATGTAATCCATGCGCCAAACATGTAACATGGATCAGATTGGGGAAAAACACTCGAAGCGACTGACCAGCTTTTAACATATATGAAGCTGCGTCTGTGATTAAAACACGCACCTTGTAACAATCACTCTCCGATTCAGTAGGCCACAGAAGTCGCAGGGAATCGTTTATAAATCTTGCAATTGTACTGTGGTTGGTTTTCTCTAACACTTTGGTTGAAAGTAAATGTGGTTTTCCGGGTTCTTCTTGACATAGTTTGCCCACTATAAAGTTCGCTACGTATCGGCCACATGAATCGGTTGTTTCATCTACCGATATCCAGACACAGTTCCCTCCTATGTCAGACCGAATTGAATCCAGGACAGAATCGTGTAGAGAGAGCAAATAATTTTTCCTGAGGGTGGATTCATCCGGTATCCTTTGATTAACACAATACTTTTGAAGAAATGCTCGTAGATCTGGATTATTCAATTTATGCAGCGGGATATTGCTGCATACAAAAGCCTTACACAGGTCAGCAGAGAATGTATTAACAGACCGTGATACCTGAGTTAAAAGTAGCTGTTGCGTGTTCCTATTCTTTTCTTTTGACCTGAGATGTACAGCTGTTTTAGAATGCTGTTCAAGTTGAAATTTTTTCTCACATTTTATATTCTTCTCACATACTTGACAGTACACAACTTCACCGTCACTAGAATAGTCACTGTTGCCTGAAATCCACTGCTTAATTAAAACTGATCTTGTGCATTTTTCTTTAGGCATTTTTGGAGTCAGATTAAAGAAACTTAATCTTAGCACACGAACACTCCTGTCAACACAAACTTTGAGAGGCTACTGTTTTTGGAAAGGAATGTACACGTCCCTTTAAAAGTACGAATCCCTCAGGTCTGGAAGCCAGGAATCTGTTCTCAGGAAAACTGGCTCGTACCGCAATTAGGGGAATATTCCCGAAAAGATTAAAGAAAACCGCTGGCCTTCCCGGTAGTTGTCGCACGAATAAACACACTGGTAGATAACGAATATTCCAAGTGGGGGTAAATACTTGTGACTGTCGTCTCCTCAAACAAGAATTTGCCACCTGAGGGAGAATAGAGCTATTCTTTGATTTTTCCGACCCCACCCGCCCTTCCCGTGAATGTTACCGCTCAGGGCAGTAGAGAAGGTCGCCGCCACACAAATTTTCCATTTGCAGCACCTCCAAACATGTCACTGTGTGAGTTTGGATAAGGTAGAAAATTCTCTACATGTGAATGCCAGTACAAAAAAATCCTGTTTACTCCAAGAATTTAACTTACTTGTTGCGGTTGCCAAGGATGTCCAACATACAGGTACATTAGGCTTTACAGTTTCTTCAGAAGTATCGGATATTCAGTTATGAGATGAAATAAAAGCTAAAATATGCACATATCCATAAAATATGCACTAACCCTCAAAATATGCATTTGCATATGCGCATATGCTTTTTTGAAAAATCCGGGCCCTAGTCATTAGGTAACGTTCGTTGTGCACACACGTTCCGAGCCTAATGGCCCGTTTTTCTATTTATGAGCAAGGCAGTAGCCGAAATATTGCGTAGTTGTTTGTCAGCATTAGTGTTCTATCATCGCATCTGTCCACTTTGGTATGTGGTGGGTTAATTTCCCTTTCTTTTCTTATTTACATTGCCTAGAAGCCGCTTCCATTTTCCTTAGTTGCATCTAAGTTGATGAATTTGTTTGAACGAGAAAGTGTGTTATTTGGAAGTTTCTTTTTGTGTTTTGTGCAGTTGAGTCTGAACTCTTGTGATTTGTATTTTCGTTTTTGAGAATAACTGCAGCTTTCTGGCACTCTGAAAGTGCAATATGAATTCGGTCTGCAATTTTCTAGGGGAAAATTTGAAATACGAGCTTAAAGTTAAAGTGAAGAATCTTGGTTCGCCTAGACCCAATCTTAACATCAGGCAAGAACCAAAACATTGCATATCCAGGCAAGGGTATATTTGCAATTTCAGCAGAGCAATGTATGATGCAGCTGAGAGTGCTTTTGAAGTGAAAAATGAATTTTCATGTTTCTTATGTCTTGTTACGAATTGTAATGACAACGCTTGGACAGAGAATGGTATTACAGACTTGAAGAATTTTCATGCAATGGTGAAAAAAACACAATTCCAGTGAAAAATATTTGATACAATTTTTACTGTTACTACTTTAGGTGCATTTGACAGATTTCACATGTCCGTTAGATTGAACTGCCAAAAATATGTATTTTTAAACATAATTGTAGGGGTAAAAAAAATCGGTTGGACTCTCACCATTGAGACTTTGACCGCAGGAGTAAACGATTTGCAACCTTCCCCAGTATAAAAACCACGAGCCGCCACTGGAACAAGTTGTTTACTTTCACCAGTTGTTGGAAGTTGAAGAAATAAAGTGATTTCTACAACTTCCAACATTGGACAATGATAATTGGTGCATGCAAGGAAATTGAGAGGAAAAAGAGAAAAAGAAAAATTTGTGCAAAAAAAGTGGTTAAAAAATGCTCAAATTTTCACATACAAATTTGCTATCAGAGCTCAAAGTAACTACACTATAACATTTCAAAAATATTCTGAGGATGAACCATCGACTATCCAAAAAATGAGCCCAAAGTCCTATTTGCATAGAAATATACATATACATCAAATTTTCATAAAAGTGCTCAGGATCCATATATTTTAAAACAATAAAATAAATAAGTTTGTAATAGAATTTTTAAAACTTTTAGAAATAATAAATTAAAAACTAGAATAAATTTTATGAAATGATAACAGAAAAATCAGTAAAGAGGGAAGCAAAAAATTGAATGAAAAAATGAGAAAACCATGTTTCCTAATATTACATTAAGATCCTTTGGAATGAAAAACTTTGCACTTATTCATTTAATTATTTTCTATTTATTTTTTGGAAATATTAAATTACAGTTGACATTCCAACAGTAATATATATTATTTATTAAATTTACAATAAAAATTATTAGCAGTATCCATAAAACATATTTTCGTTTAATGGGTGTCAGTTAACGGATGATATACTGAATATATCTAAGATACTTTTGTAATTCATGATGTTTTACCAAATTCTGCTTGGTTGCAAATCTATAAATTACACTTGAGCCAACTCAGAATCATCATTATTTCTTCCTCATTGCCAAAGGAACCATATTTCCAGGTCCCATAAAAAATCAATTTATTAAAGTATCGCACTTTAGGTTCATATATATTTATCATCACCTCCTTTAGATCTTTCAGTTTTTCATTTTTACTGAGCACCCAGATGTAGCATGTTCACATATTTGTTAAATATATTTCTTGATACTTTCAAGTGTGGCATCCCATTCCACTCTTTGAAACCAATTAGCAATTCTTCATAGCCTTCATTTCTTGATTTCTTTTTTATATAGCAAGATTTTACTTTCCACAGTTGTTGTAGACTGTGAAACTATTCTATGATGGTTTTCCATGCATCTTTGCTTTGAATAGTTACCATCACGATATTCCCTACTGCACAGTAGGGGTTAGCAATAGAACTTCATGTAGAGAGCTGTTCAAGAAGTTAGGGATTTTAATATTAGCATCTTAGTATATATACACATTAATGTCCTTTGTAGTCACAAATTATACTTTGTTTGGAACAAATAGTAAAATACACAATTATGGCACTAGAAGTAAAAATGATCTTCACAAGACTTGCAAGTCATTGTCATTTGTTCAAAAAGGGGCCCGATATTCAGGGATACATATCTTCAATATGCTCCCAACACATATTAAATGTCTAGTAGATGATAAGAATAAATTCAGGAAAAAATTGAAAGAATTTTTAATTGACAACTCCTTTTACTCTGTCGAAGAATTTATTTCTAAGGTATCTAAAAAATAACTGCCAGTATCTTGTGTAAATATAGTTCACATAATTAATTTACCATGTATGCTATGACTGTACATCTCCTGGTGTATGTATTTAGTTTGTTACGTAATTGTTTATGGTACCATATATGTTATGTACACCTTGTGGTGTATGTATGATTTTGTTATGGATTTTTTTTTTTTTTTAATGTACCATATATGCTATGACCGTACATCTTCTGGTGTATGTATTATTTTGTAATGAAAGTGTTTAATGTACCATGTATACTATGACTGTACATCTAGTGGTGTACTTATTATTTTGTTATGCAACTGTTTATCTGTAAATTGACAACTTTCCACATCCCACAGAGCCAGTCTCTTATATTGGGATCAATGGAAAATGAATGTATTGTATTGTATTGTACAGAATATTAATACTGACCTTGCAAGAAACCATAACAGACTGATGTTGGCAGTCAGGTTGAACAATTTTCCCATATACACTGCAACAAGTTTGCACGACATTGTGCTCCACCCACAACTATCAAAAGAGTTTGAATTTGTCAACTCCATTGTTCAACTGGTGATTTGGTTTCATAACATATCCATACACCGTCCAAATTCAGCTACAACACAACCAAGTTGCAAACAAGTTGAAGTGTGTAAGGGGCCCTTAACATGCAAAAAGTTGATGCAGTTCTTAGAACCAGTAGGTTTGAAATTTGCAAAATCCAGTAAATCGAAACTATGTGTATTTTGATATGAGTGTAGTAGAATATTATATGGATGTTTCTTTTGATTCATTTGTTAAAACTTTGTGGACACAGGTCCTTCAAAATAGTAATGAAAATATTTTATTACTTACGCAATTCAATGACATAAACAGGCACAATCAACTGATATAAGCAGAAACTATCTCTTACCACAATCTGTGCATAGTTTCTAAAGAACTCTGTTAGTTACAAATTACTAGCAGACAGTGCATCACAATTTTTTACTGTAATAACTCATGAATTGCTATTTTAGACTTCTTCAAGCTAAAAAACTTAGTTGAAAATTCTTTAATAGATTAAAATTAATTCTGAACCAGAAAAATTATTGTACAGATTTTTGCAGCACAATAACACATAACCATTATTGTACTAGGATCTATTTAACAGATGTATATTTTAATGTTTAGGAATTAGAACTTCATAGAAAAACTATTTTAAAACAAATAAGAGAAAAGGAAATTGAGCGTTTGAAGGAGAGAGAAAAGATATTTCAAGAAGGTGCAATGATGCAGAAAGAGCAAATGCTTCATGAACAGAGTATCAAAGACATTGTTCAAAAGAAAATAAACAATTTGAGGTAAATTCTTGACTTATTATTATTGTTATTCAACAAAATATAGATATTTTATTTTTTGGTTTATTTTCTTTTACAGAATCCAAAAAATTCCAGAGCGTTATGTGAAAGAAGTTGAAAGATCACTGAAAATTCATGTTTAATTACTTCTATCTTCAGTATTGATGTGACATGGAAAGACTTTTCATCCATTTGCCAATTACTGAATTTGTTCTTAACTAGGACTAAGAACTGAAAATTTTTGTGGTGATGAAGTTTATGCCTTAGGGGCAATTTCAAAAAATGTCTGCTTTTAATGTATGTACATTTTTAATTTGAATTGTTTCATTGTTTAAGGAAAATTGCTTAGGTCTCCATTAATAGCTTATTCCAGTCCCTTGATCTTTTTCCTACAAACAAAAGCTCTACTATTTCCTTTTGCCTAAAACCAAGAGATAATATGGCCATTGTCCTCTCTTCCCTTTGACAGATTTATGCTCTTTAACCAATATGCTTAGCATGTTTGTTGGTAATTGTCCTCATGATGTGAAGAACTCGGCCCAATTTGTCAGTACACTCCAAAGGATGCGGCTTTTGGGAATGGATATCGTGGTGAGCTTTGATATCGTCTTGTTATTCACCAAAGGTTCCTTTGAGAAACACTTTATAACTGTTAAGCCACCTTTTTAACCCAACATTGACCACTTTGAGCTGGTTCTTACTTCCACTTATTTCACCTATGGTGGGAGATTCTATGAAATGACCGATGGTGTGGCCATGAGGTCACCATTGTCACCTGTTCTGGCCAATCTGTTCATGATGGAGTTTGAGGATAAGGTGATCAAAGAGTCTATACTTAAGCTGAAATGCTTCCTCAGTTATGTAAATGACACATTTGTGGTTTGGCCACATGGCATTCAGAGTCTTTGCGAATTCCTGGACCACCTCTATGGAAATCATCCAAAAATCCGATTCATGATGGAACTAGACATTCTTATCAGATGGAACCCTTTAGCATATTGTGTACTGGAAACCAACTCACACAGATTGCTACTTACATGTCAGCAGTTTCCACCATCCAGCACAGAGGAACACCATGCTGTACATGTTGGTACACAGAGTGGGGGAAATTTCTGATGCTGACAGTCTGCTGGTGGGTCTTGAACATCTCCACCTGACCTTCAAGAGGAACCTATATCTTGACCAACTGATAGAGCAGGCACTTCAGAATAGGTCAAAGAAATGCCTAGTGGAACCAGAAGTTGATACAAAGTCGCTGGCCTTCATCCTTTATTTGAACAACATTTCTGGGGAAATAGGCAGGACACGGAATTAAGAGCAAATCCCGTACTCCTGCTAAAATCCTTGACTGGCTCTGACCTGTAAAGGATGATATGAGGATAAAGACACGGGGAGCCTCTAGTAAACCATGCCAATGTGGCAAATCTTACATTTGTCAGACCATTTGCACCATCAAGGCCTGTGTGGCTGAGCATGAGCACAACATCTGGCTGTTTCAGTTGGAGAAATCTGAAGTTGTGCAACATGTAATTGAAAACGGACACAAAATGGACTTCGGCAGTGTTAAAGTGCTGGCAAATTGTTCTTTCTATTGGGATTGAGTCATTAGGGAAGCCATTGAAATACAGCTGAATAATGACATTATTAACAGAGACTCAGGTCTGTGGCTTAGTGATGCCTGGAAGCTGGCTGGCTTGGTCCTTGCTAAGACAACCTCATTTCAGAGGGTGAAGATTGGCCACCCAACGTTGCGGGTGCAATACAGTGCCGTGGTTGCAGGAAATACAGAGCACGGTTGAGGGGAGGGGTGCTAGCCTTTAAAAGGATGCATCAGTGCCAGAGACTGGCACTGCAGCGCTGGTTGTTGCAGCTTGAGTACCAGGCCTGTAGATGGTGGCAGAGTTCAACACGAAAAACTCGTCTTTCACCCACACAATCCGGCAGAGAACGCGTGAAGATTATATTGAATATGCGCTCAAGTTTTGCTGAAACCTTAGCTCTTGGACATACCAACTATAACCTTTACCCAATCACCATCTTCCAATGAGTTACTCAGTACCTTTACTGCTCATATTCTACAGTAATTTCCATCAATAAATCTAACTGTCCTACCTAGCTTCACTTCAATATCTTGTACTTATCATCATAATGTGTGTCTCATAACATTTTGCGATATCAAGTAAGGACCTGACCAAAATTTTGTAGCATAGTTCCCTTACTTCTACAATAAATCCCCTCATTACCTTCTCTAAAACATACATTGCTATGAAATTTATAAAATCTGCAAAGAAAAATAATTTTTGCTCTACTTCAGGTTTTTAATTCCTATAGTCGATGTGTGTTCAGATAATGTTATAGATATACTAGTAGGTATTCTTATGTGGAGCCTTTGTGGTCCTAATTAAATGCGAATTTATACATGATATGTACTGCACTGGTGGAGAATTGTTTGATTTATTGTAGAGAAATCGGTATTAATAACACTTCTTAAATCAATCTGGCAAAAAAAGTTTGCACCTGTTAAGGCTAAAATATTTTAAATAATTGCTGTAGCAACTTTGAATAATTCACCTGCACTGGACTGATTTTATACATTTATTTTTTTTATATAAATTTGTACTGTTGCAATTAAATATAAGATTAATAAAAAATTTCAAAACCAGTGGTGTTAATAACTGTGTACCTTGCTTAGAAGAAAATAAATCTAAATGGACAACATTTTACATTACTATTGCTGACATTTTTACATTAATCAGTTATTCGCGAGGAATGAATTACTAAACTTAATAAAGCTGTCACAGGGAGTACAAACGAAAATTCCGAATATTTTACAGCATGTAGTGAGGCAGATATTGTTTTTGTGGGAGACAGTATTTCAGTCTGTGGCTTGGGTGGTTGGACATCGAGGCATATCTCTGCACTATACTTTCAGTTGTTGGACTGCATCATGCAGTAAACGCTTAACAGTTAGTATAATATCGGCATATCATCTGTATGTTTCAGTTATGTTGAAACATGTTGACAACATTAATCATAGGTAAGTAGTATCATGATTTTTATGCGTATTATTATCAGTCTTTAATGGCTTTTTTTTTGCTTGTACCGACTCCAAAAATAGCGGATTAATGTAAAAATTTCAGTAATAGTAGTGTAAAATATTGTCCATTTAAATTTATTTTCTTCTAAGCAAGGTTATGTTAAAATTTTTAGTGTGTTTTATTTTTAAGGCAGTTTTTTTTTAAACAATTGCTTTATTGTTAAATTTTTAGTGGTATTATAATTTACTTGTATTTTAAATATTCCACAGCAGTTCTCATTTTTCAAACTTCCTGGTAGCTAAGTGGCCAAGGCACTTGCTTTCAAAAAATTCTGGCTCTGTGTACCCCTAACAATTTCTAGAACAGGCTGAATTGGATGTTGTGGTAAGGAATGTCAGTTTACATTTTGGTCCAAGCTGTGTTTCAACCTAATCACAATATCTCTTAAAGCTGTTGTTCAATAATCAAAATATATAATGTCTGAACATTAATACATACCACATACACAAATGAGTATCTGGGACATATCTGTTTGTTCCGGCATCACACAGAAAGTATAAATTTTTGATGGGTTTTCACAATGTGAAAGCTTACCATTGGGTCCAAGTTAAAATTTGACGTACATGTTGAGACGTTAGGACACATTTATTTTATGAATATTCTGCCATAACTTAAAAATAGCTGAATTGATTTTGATGGAATTTAAAACTGTGGGCTTCTATAAAGAACAATGGAAATTAAAAGGGATGGGGGTAAAGGGGAAGAGGGATTAGGCTTTTGTATACTGAATGTCTTTTTTCTTTGATTTAAAGTATATGTGTGCAAATTTCCATTGATATCAGATAAAAACTGTAGGTATGTATATAAAAATAATTACTGGAAATTAAGAGGGGATGAGTTAGAAGGGAAAACTTATTAAGTTTCTGCAAGCCAAATTTAAACAGAATTGTTCTGTATTTTTTAAAGTATACGTGTGCAAATTTCCTTTAGAATCGTATAGAAACTGTAGCTTTGAAAAAAGAATAATTAAGGGGGTGAAAAAGGGCAGAGGGATTTGGTTTCTCTAAACTAAAAGTAGATGATATTTTTCTGTTTGTTTTAAATTGTATGTGTACATACTTCCTTCAAAATCAGACAGAAACTGTAGCTTTGTATTAAGAACATTGTCAGTAATTAAGGAGGTGGAAAGGGGGACAGGTTTGGGTATTTGTGAAAGTAATGTGGACACTAGGTTTTTTTTATCTTTTTTTAAGTATATGCTTGCAAAGTTCGAATAAAATCAGATTAAAATGTGGTTTTGTAAAAAAATTAAAGGGTGTAAAGGGGAGAGAGGTTTGTTTTGGATTTTTTTTTTATCTGAAATCTTCTCTATGAAAAAGTACAAATAGGTACCAACTTGTATAGTGATTGATCAAATAATGTCAACTGTAGTTTCTTATAAACATCATTCACAAAAATTAAGAGGGTGGAAAGGGGAGAGGGGTTGGGTTATTTTCAAACAAATGAATTAGGTTGGAACATACTTTTGGCCTAGCCATGAAGAGGAAGTAGGAAGCATGTTGGCAGTATTTTTCTCTTTAAAGTATACATGTTAAAGGTTCCATCCTATTCAGATAAAAACTGCAAGTTTGTATAAAGGTTAAGGGGTGTAAAGGGGGAGGGAGTGTGGTTTTTGGTTTTTTGATCAGAAATCTTCTCCCTGGAAAAATACATACATGTGCTAACTTTCATGGAGATTGGTGAAATGGTGTCAACTGTATCTTTTAAAAAAAAGGCTTTGACAAAAATTAATGGAGTGGAAAGGGAGAGAGGACTTTAGTTTTTGCAAACCAAGAGTTGACAGTATTTTTCTCTTTGTTTTATAGTAAAAGTTCAATCAAAACCAGATAAAAACTGTGGGTTTGTATAAAAATCAAGTGGTGGTGGGGGGAAGGGGGTAGTTTGGATTTTTTGGTATGAAAAATACATATCGGTGCTAAGTTTCATGGTTAAGGGGTGGAAAGCGGGAGACAGATTGGATTTCCGCAAACCAAACGTTGAGAGTATTTTTTTTCTTTATTTTAAATTAAACATGTTCAAAGTTCCATCAAAATCAGATAAAATATTTTGGTTTGTATAAAAATTAAGGGGTGAAAGGGATAGAGGGGATGGTTTCTCAATGAAATTTATATGGGATTACTTTGAAGATGTACCCTATCCACTAAAAAATTTAACTAAAATTAGTTCACAATTGACGAAGATATCATTGAACATACATAAAAAAAGGAATGCAGATGAACTGAGAACCTCTTTTTTAAGTCATTTAAAAATATAAGAATGTCTTTGATCAAAACATAGGCATCTTAGACTTATTAAGTACTGGTTTAAAATAAAAACTTGTTTCATCAGAGTAACCATCAGTTACCAAACCTGTTGATGGGTTGATGTAACACAAAAAATCATAAGTGCACAAATAAAACATTGACATTTTGGGTGCTAATCCTCCATGATCAGGACAGTATTTACACAGGTTAAGATTAAAGAGCAGACTGCAATATCCCATAGGTAGATGTAATACACATAAGGATTAATTATTATGCTGGTTAAACTGCAACTGGATATTTCAATTACTTCACAGTGGCAACTAAATAGTGATTGTATTCCCTCATATTTGGAATGCAAATCCAGACATAGCTTAGAGATCCATCTAAAGATGCAGATATACTTATTGTAGCAGCATAATACATACATGGCCAGTCGCCTTCACAATAAATAATGGTAAACACTTCAATCTCAGTACTGACTTACTTACTAGTACACAGATAGTACTAGTCAACATACCCTGTATAGAAAGGCATTAAATTTTAGACAGCCTTCGTGCTGACTTCTTACACAAAACTAAAACTTTAATTAAATATCATAACTTAAAACAAAAATAAAAGAAGTACTGCTTATAATTCATTCCATTACAATCAAATTTTTACTCATGATTTGGAAACTTGCAGTAGGTAGTTATAAAATGTCTTTGGTGGTGGTGACTCTATTGAACAACAAATAGAAATAACGACTTTAGAAACGAATACATAGAACACTGAAACGTTTTGGTGAAAAACCTTCTTCAGAATGACCATTCTGTTTAGGTTTCTTAAAGCCCAAAAATAACAGACTTTTTTCATTGGAAGGGCCTGAAGCACCTGAAAATTTCAATATTTTTTTTTTTTGTGTGTATTTGCTTAAATTTTGTGTGTAGATATTGTCTTGCTGCCAACTTGTGTTTTGTGTTACTCTCTCCAATATAATCTTTAATTTTAATCCCTCATCTTGAATTTATTTTGAAGTCCAGGTTAGGTTAAAAGTTTTTCATTGAATAAAAAAACACTTATTCTATCTAGGAAGGTTTAGCAGTTAGAGATAATTAACAGTTAACGTAGTATTTGGTAGGTAAATTAATGGAAGGATTGATATGCAACCACATGAGAAATATATGTGAGGAATGTTAGTGGTTTTCAAGTAGGCAACATGGCTTCAGGCAAGGATATTCATGCGAATCTCAGTTGGGATATATGCAAGATATTTCAGATGAAATGGACAATGGAGACCGAACTGATAGTGTAGCACTAGATCTGTTAAAGGCTTTTGACAGAGTGAGCCATAAAATGGTAGTAAATATGTTTAAAACTATTGGACTGGATGAGAAAGTGATTTGATGGGTAGAAGAATTTTTAAAATGTAGAAAACAGAAAGTTAGGATAGGAAATGCAGTATCAAAAAAAGTGGAAGTAAAAATTGGAGTGCCACAGGGTAGCATATTGGGATCATTGCTATTCATCATTCTAATGAATAATTGTGTTGATGGTTTACTATCTGAAATTAGATTGTTTGTAGATGACATAATGCAATATAAAAGGATCAAAATGGTAGAGGACTGTAAACAGTTGTAGGGTGATATGGACAGGAATTCTAGTTGGGTTGGTAAACATGGGATTAAGATAAATGCAAAGAAGAGTCAGCTTATTAGATACACAAAAAAAACCAAAAGGTTGATTATGATTATAAGTTGAGGAAAGAATTGCTTGCTAAAGACTTGAAATGTAAATATCTTGGCACTACATTTGATAACAAGTTTAATTGGGCAGGACACATTTAACAGGTGGTAGGAAAAGGTTTCAAAATTCTGCACTTGTTGGAGAGAGTGATAAGGGAGGGAAGTAAAGGAATTGGGTTACAAAACTTTGGCCAGACCATTGCTCGAATATGGTAGTGTAGTATGGGACCCACATTTTGAGTATCAAATACAGGAGTTGGAGAGGGTGCCAAAAAGGGCTGCTAGATTTGTTTCTGGAAATTACTGCAGAATGCAATCAGAAACAGATATGATAAAAGAGTTGGAATGGGATTCATTGCAAGACAGGAGGAGGGTGAAGAGGGTCATGGGAGTGTACAAGGCGTATACTGGTGATGAGGCATGGAAAGATATTGCTGTAGCTATGTGCATGGAAGGGAAAAGATGACCATGACCACAAGCTGGCTTTTGATTTCAGGCACAAGGGTGCTGGAAGATTCTCTTTTTTAGGTAAGGGTGTCAAGGGTTGGAATAAGTTACCGAGGGAAATCATGAATAATTTACCAAAAACGTTGAAAGAATTTAAAGTTAAAGTTTGTAGAGGGCAAATGTAGGTGAGTGCAGGAAAAGGGGAAGATGGGTGTTTAAGAAAATTGCCACCGTTGTGTGTGCTCCATTGTAATTGTAATTAAATTAAATTAATTGTATAGAGCACAATTTAATTAATTTGCTGTTAATTTTATCTTAGTCAGTCAAGAATTTGCTCTTAATAGACATGATAAATTTACTTATATCTTCTGGGTCTCCTGAGTTTACAGTTGTAACGTAAAATTCTCCTTGGAAACTTGGGTCCACTTTGGTTTGCTTGATTCTCTTCATACTCATTTTGTGATAATATTAGAAGATGCACATTCAACAAATATATGATCATCTGTAACCCTGTGCAAATATGATTCAAATGGTCAACGACCAATGAGGATGGGATTTAATTAATTTATATTCATCCTCTCTCTCATGTGAGGAAATATTTCATATACTCTCCTTCCTGTTCCACCGTTGTTAATGTCTGACTTACCACATATGAGATATCTATTAGAATCTTTGGAGAAGAAAGCGTTGATTGCAAGTCAGTTTTATTTTTCATTAAATACAATTAATGTTGAATTTTTGTTAGTTCTGTACTCCAATATTTGACATTCCCGAGAGGTTTTTCTACAGTGTTGCTGCTATGAAAATGTACATAGTTATTATACTTCAGATTTATATTTTCAATTTTCGTTTATGGCTTTACACCTCATCAACGTCAAGTTCATTGGAAGATGCAAAGTACTGAAAGCAAGGAATGGGAAGGAAATAACCTGGAGTGGTTGAAGGTAACCATGGAAAACCAAAATTTGGATGGCCAGACAGAGATTCGAGCTTGGGTCCTCCTGACTACGAGTCCATAGCATTACCACTCACCCAACAAGCTCAATTTCATAGGTGTATTTAGGGGTTTTGTTTAGTCCTAGAATCTTTACTGTTTTGTCTAGTAACTTTTTGCATATTTAATTAATGGTATGAGAGGTTGTTATGAGTAGTAAAATTTTCTGATTGGATGCAAGAAACTCAAATTTGCTTCAACTATCATAGCGATATTACAAACAGAAGTTGTATTTATTATTGTTTGTACAGGTAATGTTTAAACATAAGTAATTGCCAATTTTATCAATTTTATAAATATGGATAACATTCTCTGGAGCCTAGTCTCTTTTTACTGTCCTGCCACAAGAAATATATATATATATATATATATATATATATATATTTCTTCAGAATCTATTTTACTATGTGAAGGGATTTTATTTTTGTAATTTTATAGCTTAAATAATGCAGCAAAATTATTCACAGTGTTGAACACTTGTTAACTACTGAAAATCTCTGAAAATAAGTAACATGGAATGAATGTTATGTGTACTTTTAGGATACTAAGTGACCAACCAGTGACTATTGAGCTGGATCCACATTTCATTTTTACTATCCAGTTTGAACTTTTCCTCACAATAAATGCATTCATCATCATCCTCAACTCGAGTTTTGAATTGCATAATATCAGGCAGAGATTCTCCACTATAATTCTTTCTTAACTTTTTCCTTAAGCAATGCTGTGCCTTTCTTCGAACAACTTTGTGCTTTGGGCAAATGCTTGTGTTTCCCCTTTGGATTCTCCAAAGACTTCAGGAGATCCATTTCGCTGGGTGCAGACATTATCACTGTGGTTGAAATTGGTTTCCAACCTCTTTAAAACTTTTTCTTGTGAATGGTGTGCACAGGGCTGATGTACATTGAACCAATAACACAAATTATTGAGTTGGCTGAAGGATCAGGTTGCTTCAAGGTGCAAGGTATGACATCATGTGAATTAGTCAGAGGCAGGCAAAATTCCCTTCTTTTGATGACCAACTGGGTCATCATAAGGAAATTCCTTGTATCTGTTTTCTCGCAAGATAGCAAAGAAATCTGAACCCTAAAAATGTTGCTATTGCTGGGCACAGGCCAGTACAACTTAATTAATTCACTATATTCTCAGCTATCTGACACTTGAGGTAAGCTCTTCCAAGCAGTGATGACAGGTCTTTGATTTGTGAGCCAAATTCGAGCCTCTTCACTGTAGTAAGCTTTGAGAGGGGTCATGAAAGTATGGTCCAGAGACTGTGTTTTGTGAAATGAATGAGGTAACAGAGCAATGATTGTAATATTATTTTCTCTCACCATGTCTGTTATTTCAATATTTCTGTTGTCCTTATAATAATCATCTAATACATGTATTTTAATTTAATTTCAGTAGAGCACATGCCTCAATGGCCATATCCCTACACACCTATTCCCCTCCTACCTTCCTGCACCCACCTACATTTGTCCTCTATAAATTTCAACTTTAAATTCTTTCAACATTTTTGATAAATTATTCATTATTTCTCTTCGTACCTTATTCCAGTCCCTGGCCCCCTTACATAAACAAGAGAATCTTCTTACACCCTTGTGCCTGAAATCATGTGCCAGCTTGTGATCATATCGTCTTTTCCCTTCCATGCATTACTTACACCATAATCTTTCGATACCTCATCACCAAAATATGCCTTGTGTACTCCCATGACCCTCTTCCCTCCTGTCTTTCAATGAATCCCATTCCAGAGCCTTTATCATATCTGTTACTGATTTCGTTCTGTGGTAATTTCCAGAAACAAATCTAGCAGCACTTTTTTTGCCCTCTTTAACTGCTGTATATGATACTCAAAATGTGGGTCCCATACCACATCGCCATATTCAAGCAATGGTCTGATGAAAGTTGTGTAACCCAATTCCTTTACTTCTCTTGTACATCCCTTCATCACTCTCTCCAACAAGTGCAGAATTCTGAAATGTTTTCCTACTATCTTTCCCATGTGTCTTGCCCAGTTAAGCTTGTTATCAAATGTTATGCCATGATTTTTACATTTCAAGTCTTCAGCAACCAATTTTTTCCCCACCTTATAATGATAGCCAACCTTTAGATTTTTTGGTCTGTGTATCAACAGTTATCTTAATGTTTACCAACCCAACTAGATATCCTGTTCAGATCTACCTGCAGCTGTTTACAGTCTACATCTACATCTACATCTACATCCATACTCTGCGAATCACAAACATTGTGGGTGGCAGAGGGTGCTAAGCACCAATCCTATACCCGCCCATTCCAATCCCGAATAGTGCGAGGAAAGAAGGAATACATATAAGTATCAGTACGGCATCTTATTTCTCTAATCTTATCCCTCCGGTCATTGCGACCTAAATAGGTTGGCGGAAGAAGTATTTCATTGCACTCGAAATTTAAATTTTTTCGCATATTCTCCAATAAATTAGAACGCAAGCTACGTCGTCTGTCTTCCAAACTATCCCAGCCCAATCTATGTATCAATTCTGTGACGCTTTCATAAGGGCTGTAACAACAAGTCACGAATCTAGCGGCTCTCCTCTGCACCCTCTCAACTGAGTCAATCAGAACCTTGCGATACGGATCCCAAACCCCACAACAGTAATCCAGATGCGGACGCACTAGTGTTTTATACGCTATCTCCTTTGTTTGAGCATTACAATTCCTCAAAATACGACCTATGAATCGTAATTTAGAATTGGCCTTGCCTACGACGGAAGTTATGTGCATGTCCCATTTCATGTTGCTTTGTACTATCACCCCCAGATACTTCACGGAATCAACCATGTCAACAGGTGAATTGTTTATTTTGTACTCGTGAACAACCTGATTCTTCTTGTTACTTATCCGCATTGCCTTGCACTTTTTGCAATTAAGTGTAAGCTGCCATTTACGGCACCAATCGAAAATAGCATCCAAATCACGCTGAATTTCTAAGCAATCGTCGGAGCACCTTATTTCCCTATAGATAACCGCATCGTCGGCAAACAATCGCAACCAGCATTTGACGTTGTCACCTAGATCGTTTATAAATATTAAGAAAAGAAGTGGACCTATTACACTTCCCTGAGGAACGCCCGAAGTAACATTTATCTTAGAAGAGGCTTCCCCGTCAACAACGACATATTGTGATCGACCAGTTAGAAAATCACGTATCCACTCGCAAATCTGAGCCGAAATACCGTAAGCTCGAATCTTCGCTAAAAGTCGGTTGTGTGGCACAGAATCAAAAGCTTTCTGAAAATCCAAAAAAACCGCATCAACTTGCGAACCTGCATCGATAACTTTCATTATGTCGTGGGAAAATAGGGCCAATTGTGTTTCACACGATCGCGTCTTCCGAAATCCGTGTTGACATGGTGTAAGTAACAGTCCTGTTTGATCCTTTTATATAACATTATGCCATCTGTAAACAATCTAATTTCTGATAGTAAACCATCAACACAATCATTAATTACAATAATGAATTGGAATGGTCCCAAAATGCTACCTTGTGGCACTCCGATTTTTACTTCCACTTCTTTTGATACTGCATTTCCTATGCTAACTTATTGCTTTCTACCTTTTAAAAATTCTTCTACGCAGCAAATCACTTTATCATCCACTACAATAATTTTTATCTGATTTACTACCATTTTATGGCTCACTCTGTCAGAAGCCTTTAAAGATCTAGTGCTACACTATTGATTTAGCCTCCCTTGTCCATTTCATCCAAAATATTTTGTATATATCCCACCAACTGCGATTCACATGAATATTCTTGCCTAAAGCCATGGTGCCGACTTGAAAACAACTGACGCTCCTCACATATATTTCTGATATGGTTGCATATCAATCTCTCCATTAATTTACCTACCACTGATGTTAAACTTATTGGCCTATAATTTTGAATTCTATTTCTCAGTCCACGTTTATGTACTGGCACTACTATTACACTTTCCTGTCCTCTTGTAAGCAGCAAATATCCAGACTCAGTTTAAATAATATTTAATAAAAATACACATCTGCTACCTTAAAGACATCTGTAGTAATATTATCTAGACCAGCCCCTTTATGTTTTTTCAGCCTTCTTATTTCCTTCATGATATCCTCAGGATTAATTTCAAATTGTTAGGTATGCTCATTTCTGACTGTGTTGTTAAGCTCCATCTCAGATTTGGAACCTTCCGTTTCTAATTCATTGTCCCTAATGGTCTCATTAAACCCGTTACTTAAAATCTCTGCCTTTATCAGATCCTCAGTAACTTCTTCTCCCTCCTTATCCATTCTTCTCCTGTAGAATTAGTTCGGTTGATAAATCCTTCGAACAATTTTATGATTATGTTGGACTGAACCAAATCAGAAGGATGATCAGTGGCAATCATACCCAGAGGCTTCCCTCTTTCCAGAGCAGTGTTCATATTATTTAAAGGGAATATTACCAGTGGGAGTATAAAATTTTCTGATCCACTCATTTAGACTGTTGTAGTAATCAAGAATCCTTTGTCAGCTGTGGTGATAATTCAAACCTGCTGTTTTCCTCTATACCTATTCACTTTGGGCAATAGAAAGGCTTCTTTCATTCCAAATTCTGTCAGGTTGTTATTTCTTCTTACCTAAGTCTTGTGTGTAGCTGTCATGAAACTGAAATATATTCTCCTTGGTGAAACCTAGAGTCCTAGCATACAATGGTCCAATTGATTTTTGTGCTGGTAACTAACTCTTCGTGTCTTGGAGCAACAGTTTAAACCACATCATTATTGTCAAATGCTTGAGTACGGTTTTTTATTGTTAATTTAGTGCTTTCTTTCTAAAGTCTCTCCTTGTTTACTTAAAGAAAGTAGCTTGGATTTTAAGGTAGTATTCTAATTCTTTGCGAGGTCAGGACCGAGAATTGTAGGTCATTCCATTTTTGTACAATCTGCATCCTTTTCAAGTACAAGCCTTATCAGTATACAGTAGTTTTAGGTACACTGAATTCTTTTGATACCTTTTTCTGACCCATAGTCTTATTTCTACTTGCTGTATTCCACTTTCTCCCACAATGGCTTCCATTTGGTTTTGCCATCTGAGATAAACTGAAGAAATATTCATTTGAATGTCAGTGGGGGGAGGGGGGGGGGGGGGGAGCGAGTGCTACCTAAGGAGCTTAAGGTCTAAAACAGACGAGGCGTTTTGCGCCGCGCGGCGGTCGAGTCGACGAATGGTCCAATGTAATTAAATGGGGCAAAACACACGATGCCGCGCGGCCCCGGCCGCCGCGCGCTGCGCCGCGCGGCGCATGGTTTCCCCGCGACTTACGCGCGGCGCCGCGCGCGGTGCCGCCTCGTCTGTTTTGAACTCGCGGCGTGGAGGCGGCGCGGCGACACAGCCAACTGAAGAAGATAAATCAGGAATTGATTTTTTCCCCTTTTTGTATCATTACACTTTAGTGTTCAAATATAAAACATTTAATATGCCATTACATTAAACACACACAGTGAAAATTCGAATTTAATTTTTTACTTTTCTTGAAATTATTTCCTGATTTCATATTATTTTAATAATACACCATTTTAGACCTCCAAATTTTATATTTTTCTATTGATCCAGCACCGAAACTTTATCTTACGTTTTAACTTGATCTGTACTTTTGAACCGTAATATACAATCTGAGTGTCTGATCGTTTCCAAAGAATGTGACAATCCTATTTTTTATGATTGCGTTCTCATATTTTTTATTTTACTAGGTAAAAATGAATTCACAAGCACTGATGTCGTCGTTTTTTCTTGTGCTAAATAAATAAAGAATTCAAATTTAATTACTTCTTTTTTTACTTTTCTAATAACTTCCTGATCTGATTTTATACCGGTACTTTTATACATTGAAATTTGTTATCTATTGATCCAACAATGAATTTTATCTAAACTTTGATCTTAATCGCATTATTATCAATAGATTTGAATCTTAAAATACAGTTGGAACGGTTGGTTGACTCCAAGAAATCTGAGGAGTTGCCATAATATGAACGATATAATAAATAAAATGATTTCTTCTAACTTTAAAGCAGTGACCAGTCTTTCTTCTGGATGTATGCTGCTTCTCATCACGGTTGTTTCTTTAAGCAGCTCTTGTCTTACGGCGGTAAGCAACTCATTGAAAGAGGACTAAAACATCCTCGTAAAGTTAAAAAAACTTTTCTTCATTCCTTTTCAATTGGGGCCACAGGGTATAAAAGAAAACCCTTTTCACTCCGTTCTGATAGTATTGGATGAATCCTCCTGTTCCATCTTCGGTACAGCAACCATAGAAGCATTACATTTTCGTCTTCTATATCCATTGTTCCACAAACAACTGAGCTATACGCGACAAATAGCGAGTCCGCGTGGCGCCCGCCGCGCGGCCGCCGCCTCGTGTGAACAGTTGGGGCGGCCGCCGCTTCGACCGCCGCGCCGTCTGTTTCAGGCCTAAGGGTCATACTTAGGTCATCTATGTCTTAGCAGTTTCAGGTCTTTTAGAAAAATGTTAGGTAGATATGCCAGAAAAATAATAATACTGCAGTGATACAGAATAGGAGTTGTGAAAGGCACTGCACTGAATAGATTGCTGCTATCTGCAATTACAGATTTTCAGCACTTTTTCAGGAATCTCTGCAACAACTTTCATCAAAGGGAAAGCACTAATGATCGAAGTTACAATATACTTTGCCAAGTCCTGGCAACTTTAGATCACATCTTTCACATGTCAAATATATGGCACCAGAACGTAGCACCATCAAAGAGAAACGAGGTCCACTTATGCGTGCAGATCAATTTTTTTTTCTTCTACTGGTTCTTAAGAATAATATGTAGTACTATTCCAAACCATCAGAACTGTCCTTACATGGGACTGAAATGAATGTATCTAATCTTTTGTGAAAATCAGGAATTATAAGTAAAAGCACGCCATCAAACTTTTGGATATTGAAGGTTAAAAAATTTTGAACTGATTTCTGTTCCCTTTTTTTTTTTTTTTTTTTTTTTTTTTTTTTAAATACTATCTCCTAGATTTTCCCCCCAGAATTATGAGAGATAACAGAGAAAATAAAAAATGCTTATTTGTCAGGACGCAAAAGAAGTAAGTACATCTTGTCTTTTTTCCCCGAAAATTCTCTGATTAATTTTGTACATAATCTTCTTTCAAAGATTTATCATTAAGAAGCACCCTGTCGTTACCCAACTCATGTTATACTACTGTCTCTGACGATATGATTTCCCGCGTCTTTAATGCTTAAGTGTCACCACATAAAACAGCAGTGTAAAAGTGACTCTGATGACTAATTCCATAGCGTTTCAAAAACATGAAAGTGATAATTGTCCTTAGAATATCAACTTGCGCATGCACAACTGCGTGTCTACAGATGGTTGCAGAATTGCGTGTAGGCGCATACGTAATTGTGTGTCGCTTCAGCGTGAGCCTCAGCATCTGGAAAACACCAACGTGAAACGCTTCATGTAGTTCACTCTTCCATCGAGCGTAGTGGGTTAGCGGTAACGCTCTGATCTTGCATTCGGGAGGAAGCGGGTTCGAATCACTGTCCAGGTTACCAATGGTTTCCACTAATCGTTCCAAGTGAATGCTTGGATGCTTCCCTTAAAAGGCCATGGCTGAATACCTTCCAGTTCCTTGATCCTAGTGCTTTCCAGCCACTTATGACGAGTTGTAAATACATAAGGAAATACAAAATCACTGCTCAATCCATAGAACGCATCACTTCAAGATGAACGCTCGTGGAGTTGAGAGACAATGACGACTAGATAATTATTTTGAATGATTAATGTGAGGAATAGTTGGATATTAATTGTGTAACGCAGGTAAACAGCTACTGGTATAGCATCTACGGCTAGTGAAATGAAGATGGTGACCTCGCATTAAGAAGGAGTCAGTGACCTACTGTTTGAACTGCACCCCGCTTCTCGGAACCCGCAACAGGTGCGCTACTTGATGTTGATGACCCCTGAGCTGTTTGACCCCGGGCCGGCTCCCAGAAGGCCGCCTAATCTGTATTCCCTGGTCCTGGAAGCCACGCGTCTTCACGGTGCATAACCAAACAGCCTCAGAGGAAACGCGCGCTCTTATTGATATTGGGTCGAGGGTAATCGGCCTTCAGAGATGCTATCGTCGAGCACTCGGGATCACCTTACGAAACGGTTTCGTGTTCAACCATAGATAAAAGACGGACGCTCGTGTTTAGCCAGCAGGCTCCCTCAGGTTCTTCCGATTCAGGACTAAATTATTCGGCCTATCTGCCGTTCCGAACATGTTACAATACGCGCATTAGACATGCATCGGCAGGTGGGGCATACTGAACTCGGATAGGAGGAGAGAGGGAGGGGGGGGAAATCAACGAGCAAAGAGAGTCTGTGACTGTCATTTCCTGGCGAGTGGAGAGGTTTTTCTTAACTGGATAAGCGGAATGAGGGCAAAAAAGCCGAGGTCGGTGCTCGCCGTGAAAGCAGAGTGCTCGCGCAAAGCGGGCCAGCTGAATGATGTTAATTGTAACGGCCAAGTGGCCGCGAGCATCTGCGCTTTTTTCATCCCGCAGCGGAGGGGCGTTGAGAATGACCGGTGCTCTAAATTGAGTTACGGAATGGTCGGTTCCCTGAAAACGGTTACTCGTTTCCCTCAGCGTAATTATGCTGCTAGGAGATGGTTACTGAGGTGAGCCACTGTGGTTAATCCTGATTTCTACTTCCGCTGCTTGTTTAGACTGCTTCAGAAACCTGACTTTGTAACAAGTGTCGTTTTTGTTGGGTTGAACAGTATGCTACTGTTTATTACGTCATCTGAAGATTTTTTTCTTACTTCGTGTAGACTGCTTTTTCATTAGAGCTGAGACAAGATTGTAGGCAATCAGCGGAGGAAGAAAAACGATCATGCCCTTTATGAAGGAACCATTCACTTGGAGTAATTTTGTGAAACCATGAAAGACCTAAACCTGGAAGACCCGATCGGTGATCGAAACCGCTTCCTCCCGAATATCACACCAGAACATTTCTTACTCTCTCACCTTCGATCCCCTTAACTCATTCAGTACATTCCAAAATATTATTCTCTTGCAATTCCATTGATTCTAAAGAACTGCAAAATGACACTGCCACACTCATTCAAAAAAGGTTTTCGTCAGAACCTACTTTTTTCTAATTTTCAGGGGGAAACGATCATGCAGTGCAAGTGGAATAAGCTGCAGACTTCAAATTTGTACATTCCCTGTGTTGTGTTAATCCGAATTTGAGTATCGTATTTAAAATTTTGTGTTTTAATGGGGTGTCACACAAATAAAGACGGTTGATTTATTTTCTGCATCCCAACTTGTTTCTGACTTTATGGCTCGTCGACATCAGTGTCATTACAGCCAGGAGAAGAACGTGAAAGCATTCGGCTGTAACCTTTTGGAGGAACCATGCAGGCATTCTGCTGGAGTGATTTAAGGAACCCATGGAAAACCAAAATCTGAATGGCCGGACGGGGACTAAAACTCTCCCTAATACCAGGTCTGGATGTTACTATTCTTCCACCAGTCTCGGTCTTGTGGTTTATCGCTGTTTCAAGTT
This sequence comes from Vandiemenella viatica, assembly GCA_031002005.1. Lineage (NCBI taxonomy): Eukaryota > Metazoa > Arthropoda > Insecta > Orthoptera > Morabidae > Vandiemenella > Vandiemenella viatica. Next base: position 307,986,104 of record CM061920.1, on the reverse strand, counting down.
CGTCAATTAGAGATCAAGAGAGATATTTTTCTTACTGGAATATAAAGACATAAACAGCCGTTCAAATTTGTGAATTTTTGACCATTTTTGTTACCAGATCTAGTTAGAAAATGCTATTAGCTAGAAATTTGAGTTATGTCAGCAATATCCACCATTTTCTGTATTTAAGGAATTAATATTACAAGTATTTACATCTGATAATGTTGCGAGAAAACAAGCAACGTTTATGTGATTACTTTCCTTGATGTCATATTATTATTCTCGAATCATAAACATCAAATACACAGTTAAAATATTGTGCAAATTAACAGCTTTAAACACATTTCGCCCAGTACTTCGCAACCTCAGGTGCATTCGATATTGCTCGATACAATACAATACAATACATTCATTTTCCATTGATCCCAATATAAGAGACTGGCTCTGTGGGATGTGGAAAGTTGTCAATTTACAGATAAACAGTTGCATAACAAAATAATAAGTACACCACTAGATGTACAGTCATAGTATACATGGTACATTAAACACTTCCATTACAAAATAATACATACACCAGAAGATGTAAAGTCATAGGATATATGGTACATTAAAAAAAAAAATTTTAACAAAATAATACATACACCACAAGATGTACAGTCGTAATATATATGGTACTATAAACAATTACATAACAAACTAAATACATACACCAGGAGATGTACAGTCATAGCATACATGGTAAATTAATTATTTGAACTATATTTACACAAGATACTGGCAGTTATTTTTAAGAGACCTTAGAAATAAATTCTTCGACAGAGTAGAAGGAGTTGTCAATTAAAAATTCTTTCAATTTTTTCCTGAATTTATTCTTATCATCTACTAGACATTTAATATGTGTTGGGAGCATATTGAAGATATGTATCCCTGAATATCGGACCCCTTTTTGAACAAATGACAATGACTTGTAAGTCTTGTGAAGATCATTTTTACTTCTAGTGCCGTAATTGTGTATTTTACTATTTGTTTCAAACAAAGTATAATTTGTGACTACAAAGGACATTAATGTGTATATATATTCAGATGCTAATGTTAAAATCCCTAACTTCTTGAACAGCTCTCTACATGAAGTTCTATTGCTAACCCCACACATTATTCTTATTACACGCTTTTGGGCTCTGAACACTTTATCTCTATGGGTAGAATTGCCCCAGAATATTATTCCATATGACAATAAGGAGTGAAAATAAGCAAAATAAACTAGCTGCCTCATACGGAGATCACCTAAAGCTGAAATTGTACGAATTGCAAACGTGGCTGCTCCCAATCGCTTTAGTAAGTCAGAAACATGTACTTTCCAATTTAAATTATGATCAACACACAAACCTAGAAATTTCACACTATCTACCTCTTGAATGGACTGGCCTGCAAATTTTATGTCTATGTCAGGTGTTACTCTGTGTGATGTACTGAATTGCATATACTGAGTTTTATCAAAGTTTAAAGACAAGCCATTAGCTGTAAACCATTTATTAATCAGTTCAAAGACATAATTTGAAATATATTCTGTAGATAAATCTGGAGTGTTTTTAATTCCTATGTTTGTGTCATCTGCAAATTGGACAAATTTTGAGTTTTTAGATGAAACACAGGGTAGATCATTTATATATATTAAAAACAGTAGTGGCCCCAATATAGAACCCTGAGGTACTCCACATCTGATTAATTTCCACTCAGAAAACAGTGGACCTCTTAAGGCAGCCTTAAAATTCTCCATTGACACTTTCTGTTTTCTATTTAGAAGGTAAGAACTAAGCCATTTATTAACAATGCCATCTATACCATAATACTTAAGTTTCTGTATCAGAATTTTATGATCTACACAGTCAAATGCTTTAGATAAGTCACAAAAAATTCCCACGGGAATTAATTTATCATTTATTCCTTCTAAAATATTGTCAGTGAATGCAAATATAGCTTGTTCTGTTGAATGACCCTTTTGAAAACCAAATTGTGATTTAGTTAGAATATTATTATTTTTTAGATGTTCATAAACTCTATTGTACATTGCTTTCTCAAAAACTTTGGAGAAGGCTGTTAGTAATGAAATTGGTCGGTAATTCGATACGGCTGCCTTATCTCCCTTTTTATAGAGTGGTTTAACTACAGCATACTTAAGCCTTTCTGGAAAAGTCCCCTCAAGTAGAGATATATTTAATAGATAACCTAGTATATTACTTAATTCTGTGGAGCACAATTTAATTAATCTGCTGGAAATCCCATCATAACCACTTGAGTATTTGCTCTTAAGGGATTTGATAATTTTTCTTATTTCTTCTGGAGTAGCTAATTTTAAAGACATAGAGTTAAATTTTTCTTGGAAGCCTTTTTTGACAAAATCCATACTGTGTGTCACTGAGCTATTAGCAGATAACTTATCAGCAACAGATAAAAAATGTTTATTAAAATTATCGGCAATTGAGAAATTAGATTCTACTGAATTTTCTTTGACAAAAATATCATTACTTGTTTGATTACTCTTTCCTGTTTCCTTTTTTACAATGTCCCATATTGTTTTAATTTTATTTTCAGAATCATGAATTTTATGTTTGTAGTACATACTTTTAGATTCTTTAATAACCTTTTTCAGTATTTTGCAGTACTGTTTGTAATGTGTTTTAACATTAGCATTCTCACTGTTCCTAGAGGCAATATACAACTTCCTTTTATTAATGCATGATGTTCTAATGCCAATAGTTATCCAAGGCTTTTGTTCTTTTTGAGAAGCATGACACTTTTTCAAGGGGAAGCAACTTTCAAAGAAATTTAATACAATGTCACTAAAAATGTTGTATTTTTCATCCATACCTTGAGCACTGTATACCTGTTCCCAGTTTGTGGCATTCAGGCACTTTCTAAAACAAGTAACTGACTCATCATTTATTACACGCTGAAGTTTAAAGTCATTACTCTTAGTGCTAGTTCCTATTGAAGTGTTGATGGTTAATAACTGGGCATCGTGATCCGAAAGTCCATTGATGGATGGCTTGATGGTATAACTGAATTTTGAGGTATCTAGGAAAACATTGTCTATAGCTGAGTGACTATTATTCATTATTCTAGTTGGAAAATTAACTACCTGAGTTAAAACAGATTATCTTTGTTGCAGGATGATGGGCACATAGGGCACTCGTGCATATGGTTCATTATTTTACCCTCACCACACTCGCACTTAATACTGGTAACATCAGTATAATCCCATTTCCACTAGGTTTTCTTTGGACCTGCCTACTCCTGTTCGCAACCGCCAGAAGTTCCAGTCCTCTGCGTGACCAGGTGGTAAGCGCTCAGCAGCTGTCACTGGTCCCTAGATTTTAGGGACCTTCAATTTCTACAACTGTACTTTTGGCTTTTCAGGTGAACCAATTAGTTCAGGAAGCTTCTTCTGGACTTGAGTCTCTGGGCTGGTGGTGTATGGCCGTGCAGTGAATGAGCACTTTTCCGTTCAACTTTTGTCCTCTACTTGTTTGTAGTCACTTCTCTCCGAATACTGGGTGCTGCAATCCCTTAAAGCCTGTCAACAGGGGTAGGCAGGGCCGGCATTAGGGGGGGGGGGAGAGTAAGCGGGTCAAATATACTCGAGCCCGCCGACTGATTGGGGGCCGCAGGGGCCCCAAGCCTCGAAGCCAAGAAAACGCCCATTGTCGCCCGGCCAGTTTGTAGAGCCAAAAAAAAAAAAAAAGGTCGCCCATTTTACCCCGTTCCCGAAATTCCTAGCGCCGTTGTCACTAGTCTACAGGCCAATACCAAAGTGGGCATGCATATTAAGTAACAAAGGGCCATTGTTGATGTACGTATAGTTTTGTGGTTGACTACCTCACTGTGATTTAACTAGTTTGCGCAGTAGGTTGTTTCTTGTAGAGATCTTCATTTTGCAATTCATACATTGCTTCTTATATGTGAGGGTTCTGTCGAGTGTCACTCCCAGATATTTTGGAGGGTTACATGTCTGCAGTTCTGTATCTGACCACATTACTTTCAACTTACGCTGAGCTTTCCTGTTTTTTAGGTGAAGGGCACACACTTTAGTTTTTGAAGGATTAGATCTTAAGTGACTTTCGCTATAATAGCTTGACAGGCCTTTAAGGGCAGCAGACATATTTATTTCTACAACTTCAAGCTTTGCACTCTGTGAGGCTAGCGCAAAATCATCAGCGTACACGAAGCTCCTGGTAGTCGGATGTAATAGGTGATCGTTTGTATAAATGTAGAAAAGAAAAGGGACCAGTACACTACCTTGAGGTAGACCATTTTTTTCCACCCTCCATCGGCTGGGCTGTCCTTAAAACTCAACAAAAAACCTATGGTTCTGGAGAAGAGTAGCGATGAGCTTGGTTAATCTGGGGGTCTTTGTCAGATTGTAGACCTTGTCAAGGAGTAGTTGGTTGTTAACAGTATCGTATGCTGCTGAGAGGTCCAGAAAGACCACGCCCGTGGACTTACGGGTCTCAAATCTATTCTCTATAAACTGTTTTAGACTCAGCAATTGTCCAGTACAACTTTTACTAGGGCGAAAACCAGCTTGTTGTGGAATAAGTTTTGGATCAATCACAGGCTGGATACGATTCAGAATTAATTGTTCAAATATTTTTTAAAGGTGACACAAGAGTGCTATAGGTCTAAAATCTTTGGGATCTTTCCCAGGTTTCAGCAAGGCAATCACTCTCGTCCTCAACCACACCTTCGGAATTTGATATGTGCTCATACATTTGTTAAAGAGCTGTAGAACCCATTCTTTGGTTTTATATCCGAAGTTCTTATTCTGTTCTGATCGTATGCCATCAAGGCCTGTCGACTTCCCCGTTTTGCACTCATTAATAACGTTTTCCAGCATCGACATACTGAAAGGCTCAGTGAGGTTGTTCATTTCTTCCGGACTGTTTCTGTGTATTTTTCTTTGTTTCTTAGATGATAAACTTTTATTAATTTCCTTCCCATTCGTGAGTACAATTTGGTTTGCATTGATGTTGGAATGTCCAGTGATCTTCGATGGATCATTGTTGAGGCGTTTTAGAAGTCTCCATGCCCTGTGACTGTCTCTTGTCAGGTCCAGCTCTTTTATAGTCTTGATCCAGCGGTCTCTTTTTGCAGCACTTAGAAATGAGATAAGTTTATTGCCAGCTACCACTGTCTTTTCGCCAAAGGGATCATCTTGGAACAGTGATTTATAATCCATGAACTGCGAAGCTAGATCTGAGGTGAGACCCGTAATATGTGATGATCGGCAGCCACGGGGGATGGATCTTCTGGAGCACTTTTTGACAGTTGCAGTGAATGTGTCATATGATTCTGGTGTTGGTTGGATAGTAGACACAGCAGCATCCAACATTTCTGTGAACATGGACCAGTCAGCTCTCTTGAAGTTATACCTCCTGCGGAAAGGAACTCTCTGGGGATTCACTGCCGCAAACACTTCGCACATTATTGGTCTGTGCTGTGTGTTTGGTATTGGTCTACAAACAGACTTCACACATTGATGACTGATGTGATTACTGCTAAATATTAGATCAGGGTTATAGTCCCGTCTCCATATCCCATTGTTGAAAGATGCTGGTAGTTTGGGATCATGCACGATAGTAAGTTGATTTACATCTGCCCATTCTTCTACCGCAATGCCATTCTCGTCGTCAAAGTCGTAACCCCGATCATTACAATGAGAGTTGAAATCACCTGTTACGATTTGTAGGGTTGATTTTGGAAATTGAATGGTGGTGTGACGACGAATTTATTACTTGGTGGTTCATTTAAAGATGAGATTGTGCAGTTTTTAAGCTCAATGGTGAGGACTTCGATGTTGTTATCATCCGTGAAGGCCGTGGACAGAATCTGAAGATCAGGTTGGACGAAGATGGCACTTCCGTATTTATGGTGAGGTCTCTCAACCGCTCGGATCATTCCATTTATTTTTGGTGGGCGGATTTCACTATTTCTATGTGTCTCTTGTACACATGTCATATAATAATATTATTTTATTTAAAGTGTCTAAATTGATAGTGGATTGAATCCTAATGTATGTGATAGGTAATAGAAAATAAAACAATAAATCAGAATAGTAGTGAACGATTAAACAAGACGACGCTGCGCGGCGCTTGAGGAGCGTGCAATTGAGTCGGTTATATAATTTAAAAATACGTATAGCATTAATTATTGCACCGTCTGTCCTATCACTTCAGTAGGCCGTTATAATACGGAACCCTAATTGCAAGAGCCTTGACTGATACGTGATTTTTTTTTAAAAAAATGGACAATTTGATTTTTTTTTTTTTTTTTTTTTGATTTTTTTTGTATCCGAAGACATCTACAACTCTTTTTTAGATCATCTCAATTTCGTGAATAAATGTCATACAGTTTATTTTCTTGACATCCGTGACTTAATTGAAAATGTAACGCTTTTGTTAAAAGTAAAATGTGCTCCCATGTTATTGGTTGGAAATTTTGCTCTTAATGGGACAGCTGCAAAAGAAAAAGTGCGTTTTTGTCGAGAGTGTCGAAGGGCTGTCATACAGGATGCCGTATTTTGCAATAAGTCCAGGTTCATATCGTGGTCTGGTGTATCGATCATCTGATCACGATTTTTAGGATGTTCTCCGTAAGCACCTCAGCGATCTCTTTAGTCACTTGTCAGTATTAAATGAAAATGTGTCACTGGATTTTTCAATGAGCGGGATAACAAAGACAGGATTATAATGTGTACAACACGTTATTTAGAGATAGATATTAACTCTGAAATATTTAGAACGTAGGATAAAATCATACCATTCCTTTAAACTGAAATAGTTACACATATTTGCTGTCCTTGTTATCTGTTAATAAATGATTGATTTTTCCTTCTGCTGGCTTAGTCTGAAACCGAACTGCGAATTTTTAATGCTAAATTTATGTTCCTAAACAAGCGTCACAAAGAAATTAATTAAAATTTTGAACAAATATGACGTTGCTAAAATAAAACAAATTGAATGATCCATCTCGGTTTAACTTAATTTCATTGCGTTGGAACGCCTGCTCCAGTGACAGTTCACCTACACACCCCATTTTTCCACTCTCCTTTTCTTATATACTTTTTCTCTGTATTAATTTCAACATTACAGACTTTTCTCTACTTTTGTACCGCACCAGCGCCGGACCTAAGGGGAGGGGGAGAGGATGGCAATCTGGGGCACTTGTACCGTGCGGCAAATTCATGTGGTGGTGACAACTGTTGGAAAGAAGAGGTCGCAATTTCAAGTTTTTACCACTGCTCGAAAAAATCATAGATCCTTCACTGCTAAGAACATAATTTTCCCGCCGTTCGACATATCCGAATATTGACATCTGCCCTAAGATACCGACACACTGCGTTTCATCGCATCTTAATGTTGACCAAGCATCAGTCTCTTCACAATACCGAAAAGATGGTAGGCTGAACTACCATCTCAGGACACTAGAGTATGTGCAAAAAACTTCCTATTTCTTTATTTTATTTTTTTTCTGTTAATTGAACAGTGAAGCAAAGGTGTATGAGCGTTCCAGAGCGTTTATCGCACAATCTCTCAGCCAGCAATTTACAGAACATCCGCGAGAAGCGAAGAAAGAGTGAAGTTGACAAACCCGGCTTTTAGACTCTATGGCGTCTATTTCCAGAGCATTTACGCAAATTGTTTGAGAAAAAGGGAGATCGTATGACAAACAAATCAGGAAATGTACTGAAATATTATTCTATGAAGATAAAAAATCTATTGGATTATATATAATTTTCAACTAAAACAACCGTAGGAACAGTGAAAATATTAATAAAAAATGTTTTCATGAAAAATTGCCTGGCTTCCAGCCGTGTCAAAATGTCACTTTCTTGGGGGACACAATCTTGGCTGGAAGTCCAAATGTATTTCATTAATATGTAAAGCTATAAATGTTTATATTTTAAATGAAGTATTGTATTTGAATAATAAAGTTTGTTTCACTTGCATTTTTGTAACCATCAATGAGATTACAAATCAATGACGCACCTATCACCATCCGAAGGACCCAGTCAGTAACTGATATGATAAAGGAGCTGGATTGGGAGTCATTGGAGGAAAGAAGGAGGGTGAAGAGAGAGCTGGAAATGTACAAAGCATATGTTTGTGATGAAGTTTAGAGGGATATTGGTCAAATAATTAGGAATAGTGCATGGAAGGGGAAAGACGGCCATGACCACAAGCTAGCGCTCGATTCATGTATAAGGGAGTGGGAAAATTTTCTTTTGTTGGTAAGGGTGTCAGGGATTGGAACAAATTACCAAGTGAAGTGATGAATAATTTATCAAAAACGCTTATGGATTTTAAAATTAAAATTTGTAAATCGGAAAAGTAAATGGGAGAGGAATTTAACACTCCAATTATAAAAGAAAGTAAAAACATAAAAAGGGGTAATTTGATGACTAGGGGAATTGCCACCGGATCGTTAGCTCCACTGTAATTAAAATTAATTAAAGAAAAGAGTGTCGTATTGGGATCACTCCATAAGCAATACGTATAGGTTTGATATTTACCAGATTATTGTTATTGTTCCATATGTCCATGTTGAGGAAAAACCTTTGGGGAATGGAATATGTAGTAACATGTACACATACTCCATGGATAATAACCATAGATAAACTACTATAGGTTACAAACAAAGTCAAAAATAAAAATATAAAATTGCATTTTGTGAAAATAACACAGCTAATTGATTTGTACAAATTCTTGGTTGGAATGGTATGAGCAGCAAACGCAAAAACATCCCAGTTTTTCTTTAAACACATCTTTATTACCTACAGGCTTTTGTATTTTGAGGAATTCAATAAACAGACGCGTTCCAGAATAATTATAATAATGTTAATGATGTTTGAATTTTGAGTAAGGTAGATTTGTTTATTGTTTTTAGATTATGTACTTCGGAACCCAATGCAAACATATGAAAATTTTCCATGGCAAGATATCTGATAGAATACAGTATTTGACTGAGAAGCCACTGTAAGAATATTGGGCACTGAACGATGTTCTTGGTCTAACCGTAGGACCATAGTAACAGCTCTTTTTTGTGTTTTTTTTTTTTTTTTTTTTTTTTACTTTGGGACTAATTTTTTCAAGAAGTTATGCCATAAATGATGGCCGAATGAAAATAAGACTATGACACGTTCTTCATAACCCACAGATCTCCTGCTACAGATAGCGCAGTGACTGTAAAGATGGCACTACTAAAGTTATACAGCAGGAATGCGTTATGTTCGTGTCAGTTGAGTTCCTTGTTTATTTGAATACTACTTTATAAAAAAAATCAACTAAACGTCGAATTGAATATTCCTAATTACGATGAAAAATTTATATTAAAAATAAAAAAATATTGGAATTCGGTGAAATATAAATTTTGAAGAATTCTTTCAAATTTGGAGAGGTAGGTAAAAGAATTTCTGATCTAAATTTTCCTTTTTGTTTAACACTATTTGTATTAATTTATAGTGTCTCCTATCTTTCGGTGACAGCATTAGTGCATTTCCTGAACCTGTACTTTAACATCAGCAGCTGAATCGTATGTCTACTGTAACCACAACTCACTACTGCAATATCTATCGTTCCTTCCTTACATCTTAGTTTAAGCAGTAGGCGGTATACACATGCAAAAATGCCAAATGAATGAATGATTTTGGCACCTGTAACTTAGATGAATTATGGTACTAATTTGGATGAAAAGTATTCCACACGTTAACTTATGATGTAAGCTATCACTATGTACAGTTTCGCTGAAATCCACTAAATAGTTTTTGCGTGAGACATGCGCACACAGATGAAGATTTAGAATTTAAGGATTTCCGCTGTGTCATTGAGAACTTTGGTACTGATCTAGATAAGAATGTTATACATGTTAACTGATGACAAGCTATCATTATGTGAAGTTTTGTTGATATGCGTTCATTAGTTTATGCGAGATGCACGAACAGATAGGCAAAAATTTCAAAATCTGTGGTTTTATCTCCTGTATTATTGGTAACTATGGTCTTAATCTGGAAAGAAAGTTTCCTATATCTTACCCGGTGACATAAATATCATTATGTGTAATTTCGTTAAAATCCGTCCATTTGTTTTTGCGTGATGCTCGAACAAGCAGACAGCATAACTGATATAAATTCAAAATTATACGATTTCTAAATCCCTATCATCAGTAGTGTACATTGCAGTTAATCTTATTAAAAAAAAATCATTTACAGACACAGTTTTTCTATAATTTTATTATATAATATAGATAAAGGCAGTGTAAAAAGCGTATTATTCACTTGTTATGGTGGAAGTAATATAGGGAAATTAGGTTTCATTAGTGTAAACGTTGATTGTCGCTAAGGAGGTTATTCAGTCTAAATATTAAACAGTTTTTTTTTATGAATGACTAGGCGGTCCGTTATGGCTTTCCGGTTGTCACACAACGACAAGCAGAGAGATTAATTTAAACAGCGACATCCTGTAAACGAGCGTATCCTACAGCAGATAAAGTCTAAACAAGGCCGACACCGTTAAAGAATCCGGAATGCTAATCGAGTGCAAGTGTCGGTGGTGATATGATGTGAAAGTCGGGGAAGCGGGATATTGCATTTGACCGCAACTATTATTCAAATTGGTGTCTGCAGGATCCGTGGGCCAGTAATTACTCCGGAGCAGCTTTAATGAGGGGAGCGGCCACTGTGAGTAAATAGTAATTACCTCTGGAATGGAACGGCACGGTTCCTGACAAAGAGCTACGTGGCCGGGTGTCAATAGCGGGTCGAGCTCGCATGTCATTAGCGGAGACAACTTTCTCGCCCGACAGCTGGACCAGCAGGTGTCTTTCTGGTCCAGGACACGCAGATAGGCGACGCGATACAGATGCTCTTACCGATCCATTGGACTACTAGCATAATGTATTCTTAGAGAAGTTTATATAATTCATTTTATCCTCTAGCCTTGTAATGATCACTAAAATACATCGTTCCCACCTCGTGCGCCGAATTCTGTAATATTACGTTCCTGTCAGAGGCGCCGAATCCTTAGCGTAATGTCCCTGTTAACGGGAGTCAATTGTAGTGAGAAGGCCTTTCTACGTACTGAATGCGGACATCTAATTACTGGGTGTTACTGGTTTTTTGTAACTTGAGCACAATTACAGTAGAGTCTCGCTAATCCGAACTAATTGGGACCGGGCCTTGTTCGGATTACCGATTTGTTCGGATTAGCCGGAGTTACAGTGACTAATTTCTACAATGAAGTATACCAAGCATATAAGTAGGTACAGCATGGTAACAATTGGGAACAACTGGGTGAACAATGGCTCACTCTCACTCCCTCCCTTTATTGTTGAGATGTTTGAAGTGTTCGTGGTCAGTGCACTCTCAGACGGCTAGCGAACTGCTGAGTTAATCTTAGCAATCGATCGCTAACACACTTACAAAATTCGTGTACACTAGCGTGTTATCGCCATGAGTAAACGGAAACATACGACGTTAACGCTCAGAGAAAAACTGGATGCTTTGAAGCGATTGGACAGTGGTGAGAATGTATCCAAGCTGGCGACGGAACTAGGTGTTGGTAAGGCAACCATTTGTGATTGGAAGAAGAACCGAGTAAAGCTTGAACAGTGCTGCGCAACGTCTTCGGGAAAAACACTCGAGATTCGGCAGACTCTGAAACAATCCCAGTACGATAAAGTGGATGAAGCTCTTTTCTTTTGGTTTACACAGGAAAGAGAAAGGGGAACTCCTCTGAGTGGACCAGTGGTTCAGGAAAAGGCTGTTTACTTAAACAAATTAATGAATGGTGATGAGTCTTTCAATGCGAGTACGGGTTGGTTGGACAGATTTAAAAAACGTCATGGGATTCGTCAGCTAACAATTACTGGAGAGAAGCTTTCTTCTGACCATGATGCAGCGAAGGAATACGTGCATGAATTTAATAAACTGATAAGAGAGGGAAATTATTCTCCCCAACAAATTTATAATGCTGACGAGACAGGCCTTAATTTTAGGGCATTGCCAACAAAAAGCCTGACATCAAAAGCAGAAGTCCAAGCTCCTGGCTTTAAAATGAGCAAAGATCGTGTGACTTTACTAGTGTTCAGCAACGCTGCTGGTAATCACGAGCTCCCTTTAATGATGATCGGCAAATCTGTTAGCCCCAGAGCTTTCAAAAACTGCAACATGAAATCTCTACCTGTATACTATCGCAACCAGAAAAAAACATGGATGGATGGTAAGCTGTTCAAAGAATGGTTTCACGACCAGTTTGTTCCCTCTGTCCGGCGGTTTTCCAAGGAAAATAATTTGCCTCCCCGTGCTGTCCTTTTGATTGATAACGCACCATCTCACCCCAGCACTGAGGAATTATGTGATGGAGAAATCGTGGCGAAGTTTTTGCCGCCGAATGCTACACCACTTCTACAGCCGATGGACCAGGGCGTACTACAAACATTAAAACTGATTTACAGAAAACAATTCTTAAGAATGCTGATCCAAGATAATAAAATTCCTTTAGTAGAAAAAAAAAAAACAACAACAACAACAACAAATCTGAAGGATGTTGTTTATTGGGCTGCTGAGGCATGGCAGAAAATCTCAGAAAACACTTTGAGAAAATCTTGGAGAAAACTATGGACATCTCTTGAATTTCAGGACATACCAGCTGAAAATGAAGAGGAGAGTTTCCTAAAAATGGTACAGACAATCCCTGGATGTGTAGAAGCCTGTGAAGCAGACGTAGATGAATGGATGGCAGCGGATGATTCAATACTGGAGCACATTACTGACGTTGATTTAGTGGCTGCTGTGACTCAAGACCAGGTAGAAGTGGAATGTTACGACGAAAGTGACAATGAGACGGAATGTGACAAAGGAGAGTTGGTGTCACACACTGACGCGGCAGAAGCCTTTGATCTCGCGCTACGCTATATGGAGCAACAGACCACTGCTACACCAGCTGATTTAATGTTTATCAGACGATGGCGCAACTTTGCGTCATATAACAGACCGTCTTCATTACTGAGTTTCTGTGCTCTAAAAAGTAGGGATGAAATGTGTGTTTCTAAGCGTTGTAACTACTATCGTAAGTTTGACAGTTTTCTTTCAGTGTTACGCACTTTTTAAATTTAATCTTTTCTAGCTAATTTTTCTGTATAAATTAAAATTGTGTACATGTACAGTAGTTAACCACACAATTATATAGCGTATGAACTGTATTTTCAGGGTGTTTTAATTCTTTTAACCATTTTTTATATTAAGACTATGTAATGCTTTGCCATGTTCGGATTAACCGGACGTTCGGATTACCGGGGTTCGGATTAGCGGGACTCTACTGTATATGACACCTGTCACCTAAGTCGGCAATATTTTATATGTTATGAGTAGATTTAGCCTGTTGTCGACCAATAAATACCCAACTAGTAATTTTCTCCTAAGATTAAATCCGTTCTATCCACTGCATGCTTTTTTTTGTGTTAATACAATCGTGATAAGTTGACACTAAAAAAAAAAAAAAAAAAAATAAGTAAAATTTACAAATAACACTTTTGTTAAATACTTTAAGTCTATCTGCAGTATTCTTTTACGCAGACGCTCTGTCATCAGACATTACACGGAGCTTATCTGTTTTTATCCTCACACATATTCAGAATCCAAGCCAAATATATAGAGATTAATGAGTTTATTAAATCATGGAGACATGATGATGTCGCTGACTGATGCATTAACAGTTACTGTACACAGATAGCTTACTGAAAGCTGTTTATTACACCTTGCAACAAAGTGAATGAAATGGAATGATACTCTGGGGTGGAGGCGCTGAGTAAAGTAAACTAAATTCTTATGGTATTACAGCCTGGTGACAGGGTTTACATTTTCCACTCATTCTGCCTCTGTCGTTACTAGGCTCCCAGTTTAACCAGGAATCATAGACACAAATTCTGACATTTATCATATGATAAAAATAGCTATTGAAAATTTCTGACACTAGCTGGATTTGAACTCGAGACCGCGAACTTGGAGAGAAAGCTCCTTACCCACTGTACAAACAGACCACTCAACTAATAGTATCTGCTATAGTCTACCCAATTTGCCTACCTGACTTGTGATTTGCCAGCTTGGGTTTGTGACCCTGCGTGATTTATTATTAGTATCCTTACTTCTGGGATTTACTACAGGATGTTCCTAGATGAAGTTTTACTTGCCTCTCTGTTGGCTTGTGTTTCAGTTCGCAAAGGTTTGTCAAGAGGTGAACTTTACTTGGCGTAGCCCTTTTGCCTTGCCTGGATAAATGATTTTTACGCTTATGGTTGACCGGCTTCCAAAATATTTGATCCCTAACGTCCTTCACATTATTCACCTTTTTATCTCAATATTCTCTTTGACTCTATTATATCTTCATTGAATAATTATAATTATAATTTTTCGTATCATCATAACCGTCAATACCATCATACATTTCTTTAATAATTAATACTGTTCTCATTAATTTTTTACTGTTTATGTCCGTTGGACGTGGTATTATACTACCATCAATCGTGTAAAGTGTAAACCCTTGTTCGTTGTCCGTTTGTTTATATTCCATGTTTTTTTATCTGTTAACACTCGTCACAGTTTCGTACCTCGCGGATCTATTCTTTCAACCGTCAATTTCACTTTATCCTACTCGGAAACGACGTACGTCAGTGAATTCAGACCAGAATTTAGCTCTGTTTTCTAACCTCTTCCGTCTGAGAAACAAACCTTTCAGAACTACTTGCCAAGATGTAAGTTTTAATCTGAAAATTATTTTTTGTTATTACTGTTTGTCAACGAATTGCGAATGTTGAGTGTTACTTCAGTCAGTGATTCACTTTAGTTGTGCATCCGGAGAGGAAAATGGGAGGGGAGAGGACGAGTTGTGCACACTCTTTAACGACCGACGTTAAGTATAGAAGGAACTGGGCAGAGATTGGCACGGCCGAGCATGGTCAATCTCCTTGCAATACAAAGTTTAAATTTCCCAATGTTATGCTACATAGATGAAGACTGTTTCATTGCGGAATGCATCTCTTAAATTTCTGTAGATGAATTGGAAGATGGTCCACTGACACAGTGTATAAATGATTCTCTTCTCTGTCATCGGCAGCACGTTGTGATCAGTTATCTTTAGTACGGATGAACCGTAAAGGACAAAATTGATATTGCTTCTGGTCTTTTAATTATAAGTTCTGGGTCCTGTGTCTCTGAAACCTTTACGTCTTCACATATGATATCTTGAAAGTGTATGTTTCTTAATGTGATCTTGCTGATCCTGACGGAAGAACGATAGTGCTCTAATCATATCAGGTCACACTGGTGTTGTAAAGGTGTTAGTAGTGGAGGTAACGAGTACATATATAGGAAGGGATAAAGAAGAGTATGAATTGGAGAGGCCGAGAGAATACTAGTCTGAAGCAATGAAAAATATGTTGAATGTAAACTGATGTCAATGGAAGACTCAAGAACTGTCCACAAGAGGCAACTAAAAACCCCTTAAAAAGTAAGGAAAAGGAATGGATAACTAAGGACGTGTTAGATAAGAAGGAGAGAGAGCAAAATTGAAATGAGTAGAATAGACGGACAAACAGGAAGATTTAATGATGTTTTAAGGAGAGAGGAAGACAAGTGAAAAGCAACACGAATGCGGGAAAAGTGCAACACAGAAGAACTGGGAAGAGGGTTAAAAATGATTTTGTACCGAAAAAGAATATGAAACTTTTCTTGGAGAGAAGAGAGGAAATAACATTGAAGATATGTATAGGAAAAGCTGAAAGAAGAGTTGTAAGAGAACCGGAGGTTGAAAGAAACAAACAAAACATCTAGACGACAGAAAAAATAAACCACGTAAGGATGAGGGCAGCGTGAAAAATGCCAATAATTGCGAATGTTTATTATAATATCCGTTTGAAACGTCAGTGAAGGAGATGAAGACAGAAAAGGCGTTAGGAATAGATCAACTAAGCTGCGAGAAACCCAAGAGTAAGATATGTAGAAGGCTTTATAACAACGCACAGGCTACTGAAAATATTTTATAAAGTATGGTCTGGACTACAGAAAAAATAGATGTGTGAGTGTAGACTTTACCGGCGTAGTGATGAAATATAATCTTCACGGGTGTTCAGCCGGATGGTGTCAAAGTAACAAAGTAACTTTGACACCATCCGGCTGAACACCCGTGAAGATTATATTTCAGAAAAAATAGAGTTATTAAGAATTCTTCCTTTAAGGGGTACCCGGAGAGTATAAATCGGCAAAAAGAGTAAGAAAAAAGCTATCGATGTTGCATTGAGAAGAGATGTAAGAAAGATTTGCTGCATACATCACTCATCGTTTACTATACATGTAGAAGAGATGATTGCAGAAGGTTTCAATTGAAAAAGAGAAGTTTATTTTGGAGGAAGTAGAGAGATTGAAGTATAAATTTTTGGAAAGTAATGCCACAGAAGAAATAAAAATAAGTATAACTTTGACTAAAGTGACACAGTCCAGTGAATAAAAGTTAGAAGGCTGTAATGAAATCAACAACTAGATTGAATGTAAAAAGGAAACGATTAACTAAAATTTGTAAAGATAATGTTCCAAGGGGTGAAAACGATCTGGAAGATCGAGAAAAATACGGAAAAAACTGTACGACTTTGGCTAGAGCAACAGGCTTCAAGCCTATAAAGCAATGAAGAAAAATACTGATAATTGTTTATTTTCCACTTGTTAGATGCAAATCGTTGGTACTAATAATTTATCTGATCTAAAACTTTTCCTATACAGTGATATACCACTCTCTATTTACCTGCTTTCGTAATACAGATTTTTAAAGAACAGAAGTTACGCTGTTACTCAACGAGTCATTCCTTTTTTTTTTTATTCTCTGGAAGGTGTCACTAAAGCTGACACATTATTGCGGATAGGATTCCACTCTATTAAAATGCAAGTAGTCTTACGCCGTATAAGTCAGCGCCTGCAGGTCTTTACGAGGTGTCGGGCCAAGTAGCTCATTAGTACCCCGAAGGTGCCCTGTCACGTGTGTGCTCACGAATCGACCTCTGCTTACCCGGCGACATTTTATATTCAATCCGTTACGCTTTGCGGGCCCTTACAAGGCTCTGCTGTTGCTCTCCGTACAATGTGTATCCAGCCTAGTCCCGTCACGTCCGCTGTCCTTCCTCATTCAAACACTTTGGAGAGATTTTCAGTGAGAAATTCGTATAATGAAGCGATTTGCATCCTTTTAACGGTGTAATGACTGTGGTGTCGTTGACTCACGCCTTCGGTAGCGCGCGGGATGTCGGACATAAAGAAGACGCTGCTTACTGAACGGACAGATTAGGGCCCATTGAGCGGCAATGATTACACCAGCATACACTTACCGTCAAAGAATGTCGGAGGACGACCCCAGAGGTAGAAAACGGTAACTGACTGACAATTAGCCCCAGAAAGGAAGAGGCTCAATATACCGACATATCTATAGCCTCAAATGTTCACTGATCTGTCTTGGTAACTCGCAAAACATAATGAGTGTTCATTTCAGACATAGCCATTATTAGTTGATCTGTATTTGATTATGTTTACCTAGTCCGCGTGGTGAAATTAAAAACTTCGTTCCACAAGGACACAAAAATACCAGGTGCACAGCCGTCTGTGATTAGTCGCGTTACAATAGTTCCTATGTCTAGAAGTGTGAGAAGTTTGGAGAATCTGTGCAGTAACCAATGCATGACTAGTATTTTCAACCATTCTTAAATCTTGAAAAAGATTGCATAAATCGTCATGGAGCCTGTTGTGATGGATCAAGTTACAGTAGCAAATAATGAAGAATCACACTTTCCTATATGAAATCTGCTTCCAAGTCATGCGTGTAAGTAAAAAGGTGTCACCATTTAACTATGAATATACAATTAATGGTACTGTCCTTAGAACGGTAGATTCCGCTAAATACCTAGGGGTAACAATTCGTAATAATTTGTCGTGGAATGAGCATATCGAGAATATAATGGGGAAAGCAAATCGTATGTTCCGATTTCTAGGTCGCAATTTAAATCGATGCACTCCGGAAGTTGAATCGATAGTATACAAGTCACTAGTACGTCCTCACTTAGAATATTGTTGTTCTGTATGGGGTCCCCATCAAAAGGGGTTAACGGAGGCATTAGAGAAGGTCCAAAGAAGAGCCGCCCAATTCGTGACAGGTATATATACAGTAGTTGGAGGGAAAGCGTAAGTGCGATGTTGAAGGAGTTAGGTTGGGATGACCTGGAACACCGAAGGCGTTGCTCTCGACGGAAGCTAATTGAAAAATTCACGACTGACGTATTTCGAAATGACAGCCAGCAAATATTGCTACCAGCAACATTCATATCTCGGAATGACCGCGAAAATAAGATAAGAGAAACCAGGGCCAGAACCGATTCATTTCTGTCCTCATTTTTCCCACGAGCGATTGGGGAATGGAATAGAAAGGATTTACCGGGCGAGTAAACTTAAAATCCGACAGGAGTAGCTTCCGATAAACCACTCCGGCCATCCTGATCTGGGTTTTCCATGGTTTTCCCGGATAATTCCAGACGAATGCTGGGATGGTTCCTCACAATAGCCCATGGGCGCCTCCTGCCATATCCCGTATATCCCTTCCAAACTATCACCCTTTTCGATTGGTGCAATGCATCCTCAGCCACACACTTTTAGTGAATCGCGGAGTAATAATAATAATAATTTAGGTCCTCTCTATCTGCCTTTACATTTTTGACATATAGTTCTGAAACATCCTGTATATCACATACGAAGCCATTTACAAAAGTGATGATACTTGTCATTCTGCTCAGCTAAAACTGAAAGACAAATATATGGACGTCAACCATCATTTCTGTGCTCTAGCAAGTGACACGAAATGTTAATAAAAATTATGTTCCTACACTCATTAAAACCTTAGGGAACAAGTATTGAAAGGTGCAGCTGTTTCACCAGCGTATATCTAATTCCGTCCACTGTCAAATTTAAAAAGCAAGAACATCGATTTTAATGGGAAGGTTATGAAAGTAATGGTTCTCGATTAGCGATGGTAGCCAAGTAAAAATATTTATAACAAAAATCTTTAAGTACGCGTTACATAAGTGACTGTTCCAAACAGCTGCAACCACATCCTTTCTTTGCGAGACGTTGATCCTGCTGCAAACGTAGCATTGTTTTGTATTTTCGTAAGTTTAGCTTAATACATATGAAGTGAGAAATGTTATTAGTAACGGGATTCATTAACTTACGTCATTACAAGAGCGTTAGTAATTTTACATGACAAGAAACTGAACTATACCTTTTGATGTTTTTGAATTCTACCTCATTTTGTGACACCCTGAGGTGGGCACAGTCCTGAGCGTGCAGATTTTCGGTACCTGGTTCTATTTTAACCGTAATACTGGATGTCGCGAGCGGTTTGATGGATTAGTGTTAAGTTGCCTGCTTCACGTGGAGAAACACTCTATTTTAATCCCGGTTTTTGCCATACAGTTTACTGTCATGTAAACTAACCTACCGTTTTGTTAAAGCTTTGATTTGTAGATTTAAAGTAGTATATGACGCACAGTGCTTCAGATTTCACGTAAAATGGTAAGTTCCCTTTACCCGGTAGGATAAGGCATAGCAGTGAAGGAAAGCGCATCCAGTCGGAAAAGGCCCCTACACATGAAGCACTTTGCAGGCAATCTGCATGTGCAGACACATTCGATATTGTCCCATGTAGCCTACAGATTGATCGGAATATATATATATATATATATATATATATATATATATATATATATATATATATATTTGCTTCGGGCTTTATATCTCGTAGACATCGATGTTATTAGAGCTGGGAGAAGATTGTGGACAAGGAACGGAATAGTATTCGGCCACGTCCTTATGGTATGCTATACCTCATATAAACTGTAATTGAAAGGGTTTACCATAAACGTAGCTTTTCCTTAAGCTGAAGAATATCACTTACACTGAAGAGACAAAGAAACTGGTATAGGCAAGCGTATGCAGACACAGAAATATGTAAACACACAGAGTACGGCGCTGCGGTCGGCAACGCCTATATAGGACAACAGGTGTCTGACGTAGGCGTTAGATCGGCTACTGCTGCTACAATGGCAGGCTATCACGATTTAAGTGAGTTTGAACGTGGTGTTATAGTAGGCGTACGAGAGATCGGACACAGCATCTCCGAGGTAGCGATGAAGTGGGGATTTTCCCGTACGACCATTTCACTAGTGCACCGTTAATATCGGGAATCCGGTAAAAGAGCAGATCTCCGACATCGCTGAGGTCGGAAAAATATCCTTCAAGAACGGGACCAACGACGACTGCAGAGAATCGTTCAACGTGACAGAAGTGCAACCCTTCCGCAAATTGCTGCTGATTTCAATGTTGAACATCAAGAAGTGACAGCGTGCCAACCATTCAACGAAACATCATCGATATGGGCTTTCGGAGCGGAAGGCCCCTCGTGTAGGCTTGCTGAGTTCACTACACAAAACTTTACGCCTCGCGTGGGTCCGTCAACACCGACATTGGACTGTTGATGATTGGAAACATGTTGCCTAGTCTGACGAGTCTCGTTTCCAATTGTATCAAGCGGATGGACGTTTACGGGTATGGAGACAACCTCATCAATTTTTGGATCCTGCATGTCACCAATGGACTGTTGAAGCTCGTGGAGGCACTGTAATGGTGTGGGGTGTGTGCAGTTGGAGTGACATGGGAACCTGATACGTCTAGATACGACTCTGACAGTTGACACGTACGTACGCATCCTGCATCCACTCATGTCCATTGTGCATTCCGACGGACTTTGGCAATTCCAGCAGGACAATGCGACATCCCACAAGTCCAGAATTGCTACAGAGTGGCTCCAGGAACACTCTTCTGAGTTTAAACACCTCCGCTGGCCACTAAACTCCCCAGACATGAACATTATTGAGCATATCTGGGATGCCTTGCACGTGCCGTTCAGAAGAGATCTCCACCCCCTCGTACTCTTACGGATTTGTGGACAGCCCTACAGGATGCATGGTGTCAATTCTCTCCAGCACTTTTTCAGACATTAGTCGAGTCCATGCCACGTCGTGTTGTGGCACTTCTGCGTGCTCGCAGGGGCCTTACACAATATTAGGCAGGTGTACCAGTTTCTTTGGATCTTCAGTGTATATCACAAGTTTTACTTTGTTTTCAGCTAAAATAGAATACTTATCCTTCTAATATTTGATATTTTGCTTCCTTTATCCTCCCAATATTGATTGAGCCGTATTTAATAGTTATAAACAAATTTATTATGACGCCTTACAAACTTCGATTCACTGCTCATGAACTTTTGACTAACTCATTTTGTATTGTGTACGATATTTACACAATATTAAATACCTATTTCCAACAGATAATTCATAATCTATTAAGGCTTGAAGTGTACTTCATACATAGTCTGACTCACATATCATTAAAGATTCTCCATCCTACATGTTATCTTCCTTTTTCATTCTTATCAGTTTATTCACTGCACGTCAGTCGCTTTATATTGCTCTCAATATTCTATGTAATAGTATCTTGGTTCAGACATGTTCTTGTATTAATAATCGTTATATTATCAACAACGGATTATTCTGTCCATTTTGAAAAAATAGAAGCTTTTACAGTATTATGAAAAAGTTTTGTTGGATTACGCTTGAAGTAATTTCTGGGTAGTAACGAAATCTTGATGACTTGAAGGGAACTCAAACCCTTGTCCTCCCAGTGAATGTTAACTGGTCATCTACCAGACTCGATCTATATAATTATCCGATAAAATTCCGAAATTTGGAGCTCATTCGGGCATCAACAGAATTGTAATACAAATTCTCCTTCTTTCAACCAACTTTCCGCCCCTTTCCAAACAAACTACAATTGCATGTAGAGCGATTACGAAATTTTCCGCAACTCTGCCTCCAGTTTTCTTTCAATTGCGTGATTGAAAACATGTTTTCGGAAAGGAAACCAATATGTACCGAAATTATCTATTTGTACTACAAATAAAAGAATTTGCTTCGGGATAAATAAATTTCCTTCCCGTTTCTTGCCTCCAGGCCTTTCCGGCCTATAATGACCGCGATGTCGACGACGCGTAAGACTATAAAAGAAAGCAGAAAATCCCATAGATTCGGATTTATAAACGTGTAGTGAATTTCGTTCCACAACCTGTAAACGCTGTCATCACAAAGCTTTTGGTGGCCTTTAGGAAAGAAAAAGTACCGTAACACTTTATTTAAGCTACCATTGCGGTAATCGATAGATTGATTTTGGGAAATCAAGCAAAACCGAAATTCGTAGACTGGAATTGGAAACCAGCAGCGAATGTTACTACTCAACGTGCTTACATTCGCTACCAGACAATTGGTCACCACCATCTTGGAAATCACTTAAAGGTAACTAATCTGGACTAGGGTGTTGGTTCGAGAATCTTTTAGGAAAGATTCTCGGTTTCAGCGGAATTCGAAAGTGAAACGTCCAATTCGTAGTGTCACTACACGGAATGAGCTACGCGGAGGTCTGACTGCCTGAGGAGCTTTTGATTTTCGACACAGCAGGTAGACCTCAGCAAGTGGCAGGCGGTACGCCTTGAAAATAGCCGCCTTCCTGTGGAGAGGCCGGCGTGTCGGACACGGCGGCGCTTCCTGCCACATTAACGGCACCACTAATACCGGTGGCAGACCCACCTTATGCAAACAGGCCTTCCTCCTCTAACCACTCTAATTTATACGCAGCGCAGGAAATCGAACACGTGCCGCCGGCCTACCAAAAAAAGGAAGAAACAATTATCCCATTTACATACGTAATGTAAACACTGCCGCGACGCTCTAGGAAAATTACTTTCCATCTGCCGCATTAGGAGAAATGCTGCGAGACGTTTTCTTAACGGTCATCATTCAATTAAGACACCGAGAGCGACGTCGGAGGCCGGTGGTGGTCCCTCAGGTTGTTTTTTTCCCGCTGCCGGAAGGGCATCTGGCGTTCAGACTCCGAACACCTTGCAAGGCTGTCTCGATATCTGGGTCGACGCCTGTGACACCGGGCAGTGTCTAGCGACAAACTGGAATATCTCTGTAAAATAAAAAGAAGCAGCCGAGACTGGAACGACTGAACGAGGCGCCTTTGATTAGCGGTGCCCGTTAAAGCTCGTTACGGGAGTCGAGGTTCCGTCGCTTTGACCCAGATACACTCGCAGCCGGCACGGAAGGTTCCCGTTGGAGGAGAGCACGCAATGATTAGCAGCCTCCATTTTCGTCCGTATTATTTAGGAGCGTCCACGGATCATGTAAAACCAGCTTGTAATGGAGACTCGAAGCTCATCTGCTGGTGTAGAGGTGGGCGATCCGGTTGAGGATGAGCGCAGGTGGGGACCGGTCGGCAGGAAGGACAGGTGAGCTTACGAATCTGGCAGAGTCATTAGCTCCGCGAGATAAATTAAACGGTGCTAAGAGCTCACAAATTAATGCGAGTTTCATCAGATTAGTTGAGGTGGTGAGTATCGCGATATCCAATCGTGTATTCGTCCAAGATGTCTTTAAAAACTTCCCCTCAAGAAGTAGTTACTTAGAACTGATTGCTGTTGTGATAAGTAATCGGAGAGGACGGTACTTGTACTCACAGTGGGAAAAAATGATTAAGATTAATAACTCAGAAGCTGGTGGATTAGCGATATCGCTCTGTCCTGACTTCCGGGAACCCGCGAATCCCATCCTCGATCCCGTCATACTCATTTCGATTTGCTTTGGTTTCCAGAAATCACTTCAGCAAACGACCTTTAATAGGTCATAGGCACAATCATTCCCTTTTCTTCCCCACAGTCCTCTTCAGGGTCTCAAGAGCTCATCGTCCGCGAGCTCTAAACCCCAAACAAAATAAAAGAAAAACTTTTAGATACTTGTGCATTTAGTAATCTGACGGAATCTTTCTGGTATCCTCTTTAGTAAAATTCGTTGAGCCTGGAGGCTACGAAGAGTTAGTGCACCAAGAGTTAGTCACATTGGCTGCCATCATAGCACTGCTTGACTGACAGGAAATTTCAAATACATAACTGTATTTGATTTTATTTGTGCTTATATTGCTAAAAGGAAGTGTAACTGTTATGTTAACTGAAAGGCAATTCTTTATTCTGAAAGAAACAGTACAAAAATACGAAAAATTTTAATGTGAAGTAGAATTTTTTAAAAAAAGTGCAGTTAGACGTTCGTTTATATTTATATGTTGCTTTTTGTTTATTTACGACGATTAGATGCAGAAATTCATGTAAGGAGAAAAGCATCAGATGTTTACGCAGTATTATCTGCTGCAGTTACAGGAACCAAGTGACAACATAATCTATTTTTTTTTTTTTTTTTGACAGACGATAACTGTATTAAATATCTAAGAAAGTTTACACGAAAATAAATAATATGATTTGAATCTATGTGCAGTTACAATGTCAGAAAAAGTGCAATGCCAGCTAAAAGGCAAATTGTTTGTTATGTAAAAAAATATAAAAATTTATAATGCGACTTTGGTTTAAATGTACATGCTGCTATATTTATTACAACAGTTAAATCAATGAATTTAAGTAATTATCTATTCTCTACAGCAGTTATTAGTACCAAGTGCAACATAACCTAATAATTCTTTGATAGTAGGTAAGAAACAAGCAAGTTAATTAAAAAGTCAGAGAAAGTTTACAGGAAATTATCAATAAAATAAATCATCGCTATTTGGTTTTGAAATTACAATTTTCTTAGAAAGCTTAAAATTTATATCTTTCTTACAGGATTTGTGGAAGTAATTGCAAGTAATACAAACTGCGGGCAGAGATAAAACACATTATAACGCGGGAAAGAGATGCTTTCTTCATTTTCTTGCTGGGAGTCTGAGTAAAAGTGTATTTTGTTTACCTGACATTACCTATTATGGAAGAAACAGGGAGTGATGGGTAAAGCGGTATTTTACTATGTAGAAGGACTTTTTTTATCACAATTAATGATGTGGTTTTCACTATTCACTCTAAAAATTTTTAATTATCCTCGCACACTGCCCGTGTTATGGACTTTAGTTATGAATATAAATGATGTAATACAAATTTTATTTCGTCTCAATGATCTCGAAACGGAGTGTGATAGGAAGCTGCCATATTAAGTGGAATCTGAAACACCGAAGTGCTCTAACATACTTCAACCTTTACCACTAGTGGAGAAGGTCTTTAGGTTATACTGGTAAAGTACAAATTTTTCGTCCTTTTGCTCTACCCAGTGTCCATTTTCTGGGTAAGAACTGTACAATACTCGGGAAGTTCTTCGTAATCCCGTCACATCCCAGCTGGAGTGTGTTTCTAGGAGATATGGGTTTATTGTCGCTATGGGTTTGTGTTTTGATTCCTCGTTCTTCCCATTGCCAGGCCAGAATGTTATCAACTCACCAGACAGGATCGGTGTGTGCTTGTGAACGGTGTACTGCGCTACAAATGTTAATTTTGTGTGTTTTTCGTAATTTTTGATCTTGTCGCTATGGGTTTGTATTTTGATTTCTCGTTCTTCCCATTGCCAGGCCAGAATGTTATCAACTCACCAGGCAGGATCGGTGTGTGCTTGTGAACGGTGTACTGTGCTACAAATGTTAATTTTGTGTGTTTTTCGTAATTTTTGATCCCAAAATTAGATACTGTGGCAGAGTTTACCCACATTATTATGGAAAGCTACCCCATACGGTAATCAATACAACCGATTGTGCCTGCCCTTGTCTAATGTGAATTTTTTGCTAATCCTAGCCCGTGGTCTTATCCTGTGTATAATGTGTTTGAAATACCCAAACCGTTAACTTCAGTCCCACAAAAGAAATGCACTGGAAGTTGGAGCCAATGTGGTATAGTAGAATTTTTTTATGTGCTGGATAGATATTACGCGGATGGTGATATTCAGGGACAATACTGAAACATTTCGATGAAACTGAGAAAGCCTTAGATTGACAAAAGCTTAGAGAACAACAGAGTGACATAATGGTTCTTGGCTATCCGGGTGGCGCCGCGTCATGTTTCTTAAAACCGACGTTTCGACCCTCATTCTGGGATCTTCTTCCAGGGCAGAACTGCGTCTTCGGTCAGTGAGCGGTCTCCGCTATAAATCGAGACCGCTCACTGACCGAAGACGCAGTTCTGCCCTGGAAGAAGATCCCAGAATGAGGGTCCAAACGTCGGTTTTAAGAAACATGACGCGGCGCCACCCGGATAGCCAAGAATCAGTTGACTCTGGCCGCGGAAGCCTACGATTACAGAGTGACATAATGTTGACCAGTAATAAAAATACTGATATATTTATATAATTAGCGTGGAAATGGTAGAAGGATAGTTAATTTCATAAGCACCAGATATTATTTCCTGCACAGTTGATTTAAAACTTGTGATTCCATAATTCATTATGGGCTTTATCTTTAGATTGTCATCATATTTGGCCTGCTGTGTTGGAGATTTTGGATGTTTTCTGTTCATAAATAACTGGAAATTGAGTAAATGAGAACATAAAAGGATTGATCCTGAACTGTATTAAAATCAGTGCAGCATTCAAATAAATTTGCTTCAGGAGGGAAATAAAGGCCTAATCAGGATTTCCATATCTAAATTTGTACTCAAGTCCTCACCAATATGACGTATTATTTTCGGCGTTAGCGGAAGTCTGTTCCCCCGCAGAGCACAGTAGGCGCATCTCTGGCGTCGACCCCCCGCTCACAACGATGAGTAACGAGGGCCATACGTCACACGAGGCATGGTAATACCACCACTGATCGCCTGCTTTCCACACGGGAGTCCACAAGCCAAGGCGTTGTAAACTAGCAATCACAATGAAGTTTTCTCCTGCCCCACCCTGTAACAACTCTGGGTTTCACTTCATTCCTAGAGAAAAAGATTAGTGGTGCAACAGGCTACAATATGATGATATTACCGAATATGGTGAGTGAACGATAACGCTCTTGTCTCGCATTCGGGAGGACGCGGGCTCGAATCCTCCTCCTTCCATCGAGATTTAGGTTTTGCATGGTTTCCCCAAATAGGGCGAATGGCGGGGTAATTTTTCAAAAAGTCAAAGCCGAATGGCTTCCTGTTTCTTTCCCTCTGTCATTTTCCGCCTCTAATGACCTCAACATCGACGAGGCGTAAAAAAAAAATGATGTTATCTCAAGCTGACCCCGATTATTCAGCTTTTCATCGATAAATAAGTTTCCAGAAAGTGGTAAGGAACTTATATTTGTTTACTGAGAACAATGACCATAATATTTTAGTGAAATTCCACGTTTCGTAGTTTGAGTTTTGATACGTACGCTATCTGTTGCCTAGTTGTATGGTTTTGCTGATCACTCTAAAACGAGTGAGTTCCATTATCGATTATTGACTTTGCAACGCTGCGATTGTCCTTGCGCACATGAGCATTCAGTTCTCCGGTTGTTAAGCAACTTGTTCATCCAGTGTAAGATTGCTAGTCCTTGTGTTTGATTCGAGGTGAGCGATTGACATGTTCAAGGTAATTGTCCGGCGCCGCCGACTGGGAAATACCATCTGTCATCCATTTGCTGAATGCGAGAAACGTCAAATCGACTGACTATCGTCGGTGCCATAAGTGGTAATGGGTAAGTAAGTTCAACGAAAGCCGCGACTCTGTTCATAACAAATAGCGTAACGGCTGGCTGTCTCTGGTCAATGATGATTTGATGAGTGCAGTCGAAGAAAAATTTCGTAGGGCAAAAGATCCACAATATCTGCATTTTCCACGATTTTTTCTTTCTAACACTGTGACAGGTAGATTGCAGTTTCAAAAATTGTGCTCACCATGGGTGCCCAAGTTGCTCGCCGATGAAAAAAAATATAAATGGGCTTCCAGCGTATTGAACTTTTTCACACGTGAGAAATGAGTTCTTTGACCATATCGTGACAGGTGACGAGAATTGGATGTGTCACGTGACACCTACATCGAAGCAGCAGTACATGCAATGGCGGCACACTTCATCGGCAACGAAAAAGAAATTCAAACAAACCATGTCAACACAGCTGACCGTATTTCACAGTCGGCGGGGCCGGATAATTACCTTGAACATGTCAACAATCGCTCACTCAAGGACTAGCGTGTACAAGTAATGCTTAGCAACCGGAGAACTAATTGCGCATGTGCGCAACAACAATCACAGCATTGCAAAGGCAACAATCGATAACGGGACTTACTTGAAAAATATGCTTCGTACTTCGTTGTTAGATGCTGCTCCTTCTGTGGGGTTCGGTGTTATTCATATGAAATCGACAGGTGTGTTAAACTGAAGGAAAAACATCAACCGAAATATAGAAGGCAGTAGATGAAATACTTCGTCAATCCGATTCTTCCGTTTATGGTGCAGGGATATGTTACTGTTTCTGCGGATGACGTGCAGTGCATATGTTGCCACACTGAACAGATTTCGGAGTATAGATTCTAACATGGCGGTCAGTTTTACTAGCAGAGAGTCTACCAAGAGTACATTCACATACTGTTTGCTAAATTATTCTAGACAACTTGTATATGAAAATAAATACCAATTAATTCTACACTAAACTTAACTTAGTCCACAACCCGAAGGTTGGTTGTATCCTCCAGAAGGAGGCATACTACGCCATTGTGTCAGAGGTAGGACGGCCAGTTCCTTTCCTCTGGGACCTACAGTTTAACGTGGAATCCGAACCACGGAGTGGCCTAGCTTAGCTCATATGATCAAATACAACTCTGCTGCCTGCCGGGATTCGAACCCGGGACCGGAGCAGCGAACGTTTTGAAAGCAAGCGCCTTAACCACTGAGCTACCAGACCGCTCCAATTGTCACTTAAAATTATTTCAATATAAAAAAAATGAACTGGGCACGATGCAAGGGAGGCAAGAGTGATGCACGTGTTGGTCAATAATAAGTGGATATACAATAATAGTAAGGGAAACCATTATTAAGCCCTTGCTTCAATATAGCGGGACAGTACAGGATCCGCATTACGGATATCAGATACAGGAGTTGGAAGGCGTGCGAAGGAAACCGTACAGAGTTTTTCTTGTGGAACATACCGCAGAACACATTAGGTAACTAATACAGTATGATAAATAAATGGTTATAGAAGCAGTTGGAAGACAGAAGGAGGCTGAAGAGGGTGTTGTTGATAAGGGAGCGTGTATAAACCACGTAGCTCCATTTCGGCCTCCTGCGAACCCCCCCCCTCCCCCCCCCCCACGTAGCTCTACGTGGCTTTTGCATCTATTTTCCCCCCCCCCCCCTCCACGTAGCACTTAGCTGATTCCCCTTTTGATTCCATAAGACATTTTGTACTGTTTTCTCTTGTCAGACGACTGTAAATTACATATGGGGGTAATTAACTGAGGGAAATAAATATTCACATGTTTTTGTGAGTTCTGTTCCTCATTTTAACTGTGAAAAATGTGATGAAAGGAAAGCTACGTGGCCTGGCACGGAACCCTCCCCCCTCCCCCCACGTAGCCCAGCGTAGCCTTCCAGCCAACCCCTCCCAGTCCCTAGACCGAGCCACGTAGTTTGTGCACACTACCTGAGGGATGGACGAATACTTGGCGAAGAATTAGGAACAGTAAGTGAAGAGTAAGCTAGTATCATGACTATAATTTAGCTCTTTATTTGAAGGTGTGGAAAATTTTTTATTTACAGATAAGCTATTCAAGGATTAGCATAAGTTAAAGAATGGGGTAAAAATGTGCATGGCACATAATTAGACAAGTAGGGAGATTACAACCTGGGCATAAGCTTCATCGCAATTAGTGATAACAGTACAGAAATATTCATTCATCTCAAATTTACTGCACTTCATTTAATCTGAAGCCCGATTCTTAAGGAGACTTCTAATTAATTTCTAATTAAACAATCTGGATATAAACGAGAAAAGTAAACTGTGATTTTATGGTTGATATATGTATGTGGGCTATCATTCATTAATGGCAGTGCTAAACGACAACCTATTTTATTCTACTGTCTGTCCAAGTTTAAGTGAATCAAGTCGTTTTTATTATCTTCACATCCAAAATATTTCTTCTCACTGAGTTCTGCGAGTAATATGGATAAGAGGAGATTCGCGAATTATCTACCGGACTTAGTGGCTGAGCTGCAATTTTCGGGTCTGGTATTCGGAAGGGCAGAGCCATAGATATTCCAATAAGATGATTTCCTCAAATCTCCCAATGTTGAGCGATTCTGGCCTCGCATTCGGGAGGACGCAGGTTCGAATCCTCGTCCGGGCATCCAGATTTGGGTTTTCCATGGTTTCCCTCAATCACTCCAGGCGAATGCCGTGATGCTTCCTTGAAAAAGGCCATGGCCGAATTCCTTCCCGTTCCTTGTCCCCCAGTCCCATCCCGCCTCTAATGACCTTAACCGTCGACGAGGCGTAAAGCCATAAGTAAAAAAAAAAAAAAAAGCATGTTGAGCGAAGTATTTCTGAAGGTTATGGCCGTTTACTATTATGCATTACTTTCCCTGTTCTAATAGCCCCCTTCTCTAAAAAAGAAAAAAAAAGGAAAAAAAAAGGAATCTTAGTGATTAGCATAGCTACTAATCGAAGGTTGTAAGCTCGAATTTCAATCTCCATCACGAGATCGTTCATACCACACAAATTTATTATTATAGCTGTGTTTCCTCCTTCCTCCATGGATTAGGTTAATCGAATGTTTCCAGAATCACGTTTTGCCACTGCTGCGACGTCCACATTCTTTCTTTTCTGTGGATTGACATTGGTGAGCAACTGATTATGGTCTTGAGTCTCAGTAACTTTGGGGCCATAGTGCTACCTCCAGATACCGAGGTGCAGCGGTTCGAGTCCGGGCGAGCGCATGGGTGGTTGTCTTGTATCGTCTTTCAGTTGTATGAGCAGAAAAGAACTTTTAAATACGTTAAAATACAGGATGATTATATAAAAATGATGTAGCTGGCTAAATGGCTATCGGGTAGAAATCCATTAAATTAAAAAAAAAAACTAGTTTCAGTGTTTTCGAAAATCCGTGTGCAGCCTCCAATACACCTTCTTTGTACATTTTATGATCTATGTCAGCGTCTAACAGGATTGTCATTCATTCAGTGGGGCAACGGGTTTTGAAGATCAGAAATTGTTACTGTAAGGAGGATACTCTCACATCATGTAGATCAATTGTATCGAGCTTTGGACACAGGCAGTAATGTTTATGTTTACATTCGGAATGGCCATGGTTCAGATTTCTTGACGTTGCTCCATGCAAATGACATGATGGTTCCTTCTTAAAGACCATGACTGATTTCCTTTCCCTGCAACTACTACAATTCGATATTTTTCTCCACTATTTTGCTGCCACAAAGCGTAGATATCCTTGTGCCATTCAGTTCAAGAAATAGGTGTGATACTTGCTGCCCACAGACAACGATTCCTTGCTCAAAACTTCAGCTTGAACACATTACATCTTATCACTCTAGTTACTCCTTGCTACGAGCTTGATTGCTGGTGATGATATTTAAAGGCTGCCCAGATGTTCATAAATTTTTATATTGAATTGAATTAGACATCGATGGAGCGCATGCTCCGATGCAAATTTTCCTAGTAATCTAATTACATTTTTTCTTAGCATTTATTATTATTATTAATATTATCTTATATACTTTAAGTGTTAAATTTATCTTTTGTCTACTTTTGAGATTAATGGATTTTAATTTTAAATTCCTTCAGCGTTTTTGGTAAATTATTAATGACTTCTGTTGGTAACTTATTGAGATCCCTAATAACCTTACCAACAAAAGAAAATTTATCCCGCTCCCTTACACATAAAATCGACTGCAGCTTGTTCCCATGGTCACCATTACCCTTCCACGCACTACTCCATATTCTTCGACCAATATCCTTCAAAGTCACACTACCAGCATACGCCTTGTTCATTCCCATTGTCTCTTCATCTATGTCCTGTCTTCCAATGGCTCCCGGGCCAGTTCCTTATTCATATCAGTTACTGAGTGGGTCCTGCGGTAATTTCCTGAAACCATCCCAGTTTCTCTCCTTTGCACACCCTCCAACCCCCTTGTGTGATACCCAAAATGTGGGTCCCAAACTACACCATCATATTCAAGCAATACTCTGACCAAAGTTTTGAAACTCAGTTTCTTAACTTCTCTGGTACATCTTCCATCACTCTTTCCAGTAAATGAACGATTTTGTAACTTTTTAATACCACCTGCCCAATGTATCCTGTCCAGTTGAGTATATTATCAGAAGTTATGGCAAGGTATAACACTGCAAGCCATCAACAAATAATTCTGTCCCCATCCTGGACACGCTCATGGCAATGTCAGAAGTATAATGCTAGATCTTTCTTGTTACATACAAATTGTGAGAGTTGTCGCTGCTTCATTTGGTTGCTAAGTATTTCTACAAGGAGCAGTCATATCATGATATTGGTACATCACGGAGTGCTGTATAATTGACCCCATGCTGAAGATCTGTTGATTGTAGTTGTAAGCACATGTAGATACGTATTATTTCACGAGAGGTTTTTTGGCTGTAATATCATTGAATAGTACAATATTTCGTTTTCTGGGCTATTTTTACAACCGTTATCAGTCCTATTGCTGGGAGAGATTGCAAGAATTACGTTGTGTGATACAAAGTCCTAATATATTTTGTAATCAGTTTTAATCAGTTGTGTATTAGGCGGTGTGCACATATCTTTGTTGGAGCGATATGTTCCGTGTGTAGAGGCGGCCGCCGACTGCACGCACACCCAGTGCAGCGGGCAGACAGTACATTATACAGCCCATAAGTCGTCGCCGACGGATTAAAACGTCAGCAACCGCCTCAGCCATTGATAATCAAGCCGTACAATGCGAGCGGTGATAATGGATGAGCTGAGCTTTCTGTTGGAATCTGTGGGCAGGCTTCCGCTTGATCTACACCTCCTCTAAGCTACTTTCGTTCTGCCGGACCGTTTGTAGCTGAGGGGTGCGGCTCAGGTGCCGACGTACGCAGGATGTACACTCACCATGCTGGAGTTTTACGTTTAAAAATCCATATGCTACCGACGCTATAAAACCAAAAGTACCTCCAAGCATTTGAGTCAACCTGAGAGGTGCGGTTAAAGTTCCAGAGCTTATAGATTCCTAAGTTTTGGTTATTCAGATATTGTGTCTATCACTTTGTGTTTGATGTATCAGTAGTAAATATTTATAAATACTTCGTATCAGATAGGGGCCATCCATAAATTACGTTACACGTTAAGGGGGAGGGAGGGGGCCAACAAAGTGTAACATCGTCTGACAATGGGGGAGGGGGAGGGGGAGGGGATGAGTTATAAGCATATAAGCTGTGTGACGTCACATACATAATTTGTATCAGTTTTTGGCACGTGGCTGCCGACCGACTTCACGCTCGCTGTACTTACGATGTCGCACGTCGGCCGTCTTTGACATACACTGAAAGGCCAATAACTCCTTTGAGGCTTTGCCAAAATATGAATTCTGCATACTTACTTAAAGAATTGTGTGACATCTGTGGTCTATATCTTCCATATACAAAGACACTGAACAACACAATCAATCAAATAAGAGGCAACAAGAGGTTTTGCCCACCACGAAGATTTGTCCTCAAAGAATTCCAACTAGACGGGACAGGGAAGTTCTTTGTTTGATAAACGATGATGATTCTATGTGGTTGGATGGAGAACATGTTGACACATCGAATGATCCTAACATTATCCAAATCTAGTGACTGCTATGTCAGTCAAAAATAGTATAAAGAAATAAGTTAAAAGCCCATGCAAACAAGATGATTTAATTTTGCATCATTCACCTGATTTATTATTGTTTTTTTTCCGATTTTCCAAAATGTTTGATTTATTGTTGATTTCATGAAAGATATTTTAAATAGAAATATATAAATAATTTTGGAAGAGCAGTTTTAATTTAATAATTTCTAAATTTAAAACTGAAAAATATGTCGTCACACGATGGGAGGGGGTACACAAATGTTGTCACCTGTGACAAGGAGGGAGGGGGCCTCCAAAAATCATGAAATTCGTTCGACGTAATTTATGGATGGCCCCATACTACTTCATTCTGCCTAATTATCCACTTGATTAAATGTGTCTTTATATTCTGAATTTCTGTAATCCTTTTTGGAAAAGCTCTATTACCCAAAGATTCGTCTGCGGGCTTGCAGATCATTTTTGGCGTCACTTTTTACTACAGTGATGTACGGTTGTCATGCAAAGTCGGATTACATCCGCAACTTCTTGCACATCCCGTGTTGTATTAATTAAAATTAAATTTGAGTGAACTTGAAAGGAGATCTGTCGGGTCTTTCTACGAGAACTGTAGTAATTCCGTAATAGCCAACTTGCTTTACGGATATTTGAGGTGGTTTGAATGCAGTGGAAGGTGTCGACAAACCAGCTGTCAGGAGGACAGCGTTACCCGCCTGGCTGAGAAGATGAACTCAGCGAAATTTCAACGAAATCGTAGGTGTAATGATGTCTATTTTTATGCGAAACAAATAACATGCAGACTTTGAGTTTTATGTATGCGCATTGAGATGCAGCTTTTGTTCTGGATGGAATTTCCCTACACACCTACTAAAGCGTTAAATTCTTTTCCTCGATAACTTATGACAGTTCCTAACTACACTACCTACGAATGAAATGTTTCCCATTCCCGAATACCAGAAACGAAGCGATAATTTATTATCATGGTAATCTCATTTCTTCCATAAACTACTCCTGATTTTTTGTCCTAGTTGACGGCTTTTTTTCCCTTCCAATATCTTTATCTGATGTCCCATCCATTCCACCACATTCTAGTAATAACCTAACAAAGGTTTAATAGCCAAGTGTTTAACTTCTGTTAAATTTCTTCGTAAGTTATTCTAACAGTTACAACATAACAACCGCAAAGTAACAATTAGTTATTATTGCTTACTTGAAAGGTAAATTTTTATGAAACTTGGCGTGAATCCATCAGACCATTCTGTTACCACATAACGTTTTCCTTCCTAAAACGAAAGTGATGCGCGAGCTGTTGTAACGTTCTGCTCTCTCATTCGGGTTCCAATCCCCGTCCGGCCATCCAGATGTGGGTTGTCTATGGTTTTCCCAAATCACTCCATGCGGGCGAATGCTGGGATGGTTCTTTAAAAGGCCATGGCCAGATTCTTTCTTTGACTCTAGTCTTTTCCTACCTCTGATGACATCGAAGTCAACGAGGAATAAAACTATAAATAAAAAAAATCCTTCCTAAAGTCGATTTCATGTCCTGTCTCTATAGAGGATTCCAACAAGCTTTGTCGGCGGATAGTAGTAATTTCTGCAGACTGGGTGGCGAATCACAGGAGTTAAGACGTAAGTAAATCGGAATTAGTATTGACGTTAACCTTTCAAAGGGAGAAGATAATCAATACTTTTCAGTCGGAAGGTCAACCAAAGTGAGTTGGAAGTTTATGGTTATTATTTCATTCAGATATGTAATACAATAGATAGGAGAGTTGTACGACCGGATGATTTTCCAGAAACAGTAATTATTTCAATAGAAAAGAAGTATGAGAAAATAGAATCATTAGTTTTATTTCTCACGCAGTTAAGACTACGTATAAATATGGACAATGTAATTAGTGATCAGCAGTTTGGATTTCGGTAATGGAAAGGAGCAAGACAAGCCAATGGACTGCTTAGAACGACAGGCGATAGGTAGCTTGATAAGAACAGAGAAGTACGTTGTTTTAATTGACTTAGATAAAGCGTTCGACAGAGTGATATTAGAGAGGTTGATGAACATTATAAAGAGAAAAGAGTGGATTGGAAACAAAGTAGAATAATAAAGAGCCTTAGTAGAAATCAGAAAATATGTGTAAGATTTTGAAGAAAGATCGGATGAAGTCGAAATAGTCAAAGGAGATAGACAAAGGTATTGTCTGTATAGGATATTCTTCAATACGTATCCGAAAGACAAAATTGACAGTTGTCTGGATCGTAAAAAAAGAAGGTGTCAGGGTTAATGGTAAGCGGACAGAATGTATAAGATTTCCCAATAACATAATTTTCCCAGCCGGGAGTGAAAATAATATCACTACAGTGAATAATAATTTTAATCATATTCCTGAAGAATACGGAATGAAAAATTAATATTCGAAAGATAATCTGCTATGTCTTAAATACAGAAGGTAAAAAGTCCATCTCCTGATAAGTAATAGAACAAATGAAAGTCTAGTGAAGGAGGATATGAATTGTGGGTAGGAAATAAAATGTATAACTGCTTTGGCTAAATAAACATTCGGCAGTAAGAAAACACTGTATGGCCCTTTGGTGAATAGGTTAAGGCAAAGTGTTACTGAATGTTTCATTTGGAACCTTATGATTTGTGGAAAAGAGACTTTGAGGAAATAGGAAGAAAGGTTACGAGTGGTTTCTGAGAGGTGTCTGTTGCGAAGGATGGTAATGATTAGTTGTATTGATAGAGTAGAAAATAAGGAGGTAACGATGAGAGCTGATGAGACGAGAAAATTTTCGAAGACTATCAGAAATGGTAAGAATAACTGACAAGCATTAGGGCATTCGATAAGGCATTAAACAATTAGTGTGGATTTTTTTTGGGAGAGTATAATGGTAAAAATAAGAGAGAAAGTCATTATAATCTTCAGCAGCACTGGCTGGGTCTGCTTCAAACAAAAGCCTCTCCATCCACCCTCTTCTTCTACTGTCAGCCAACTTCCACCTCTTTCTTCAAAACGCATACTAACACCATTCAGCCATTTTTCTCTCGGTCTTCCTCTGGGCCTCTTCCCTTTCATGTCCAATATCTTTCTTGATATCTAGTCCTCTCCCATTCTCTTCACATGACTATATCAATGTATCCTTGATTTCTTTATTCTTTGTTGTTCCTCCTTGATCATCTACCTGATTTTCTCATTCGTCTTTCTGCCCCTTCTCGTTACTCTTACCTTAATCCTGTGAAATTTCATTTATGTAGCTTGTACTTTACTTTGGTCCCTCTCCTTCCTAACATGTTTCCGACCGGTATGTCAAAATTGACACAAAGTAGGTTTAATAAATTGCTTTCTTACTCTTTTCCGGCACGTCCTTACTCCATAACAGAGCTACAATACCATTCAAAAACTACGAGGTTCACATCTTCCTTTTTCATTTTTCTCCATCCTGTTTCCTCCATTTTCTTCAATCCAGCTTCCCAAATATTTGAAACATTCCACTTTATTCAAATGTTCTCCTCCAAGTGAGATGCTTGTGTCTGTCCTGCTCTTCTTTCTTATTGTAATTACTGTTTCGTTCTGTCTTACATAGAACTTCATGCCATAAGATGCAACTACCCTCTACCAAACATCCAGTTGATCCTGGACTTCTGTTTCATTTTCTGCCCAAACTACAATGACTTGCGCAAATAAAATTGCTTTCGTTCTACTTTCCCCAAAGCTCTGCACCACCTTCTTCAATATTTCATCCACAACCGTTATAAATAACAGCGGTGAGCGAGCACTTCATTTTCTAGTCAATTTATCTACTGAAACCATTCGGTCTTATTTATTCCCATGTTGACACAGCTACTCGTATTACTACATATCCTTCGATCTTTCTACTACTCTCTTCTTAACTGATTTTCCTCTCTTTGTTTCCGATACTCTGTTCCGTCTGAAGCCTACATACGCCTTTCCAATGCCTAGCAAGACCATCGCGAGAGCATTGCCATAGTAGCCTCTTGTAGTTGTCTCACCGAGCGTGGTGGGTGAACGGTTAACGTTCTGGCCTCGCATTCGGAAGGACGCGGGTTCGAATCCCCGTCCGGGCATCCAGATTTGTGTTTTCCATGGTTTCCCCAAATCACTCCAGGCAAATGCCGGGATGCTTCCTTCAAAAAAGTCATTGCCGAATTTCTTCCCGTTCCTTCTCCCCAAGACTCAGAGAGGTCGTACTATTTTCATACGTGCCATAGGACAGAGCAGTTATTGAAAATGCCTAATATCAGTGGTTTTCAGTCAGTTTAATTGTTGTTTCGTCTAGCAGCTGAGAGGGAGAGCGGGTGAAAACACGCGAAACCAGAGGGCCGGTGCAGCGCTTCGTGCCATCCACCTGCGCCAGTAAAACACTGTGCGAGGGCAGCTGACCCCAGACGGTAACGACCGCACTCCGCCAATCGCGTGCATCTGGGTCGCGCCCCGCGCAACTCTGTATTAAAACTTTAATAACCACTATAAAGTAGGGCTGCTTTCGTCCGACGCAGGACCGCCCGTAAAAACGCCGTCGGACCGCCGGAGCAAACAAGTGCATTTCCTGCCCTCGATCCTATTCTTTCTCGGAATGATATATGTTTTAATTACCACGCCATTTATATAGACATAAAATTTGAATAACTACTCGCCGCGTATAATGGTATCATAAAAAGAGGAAGTACTCCTCGACCGGTACCAACATCTGTCGCTGTGCAGCCTAATTTGTCATAGTCATCCGGCCTTCATCTGTCACTTCCGACACCGCTGCGGAGCGATTTCTTTGTCTCTGCCATTAGTACTTAAAAAGCGAGCTAAACGGCAAAAAAGGAGAATTAATAACGAACGGGAGAAACTCGTCCGGAACTCTTTGAACGCAAAGCACGTCGACCCATTTGTGTGTTTATGACGGAATTAGAATTTCTTTACTGTCACTCGGTGTTTTTGTTACGTAATTAACACGCGGCCAGTGCTTATATTAATGTTCATGCAAATGAGCTTTCATTTTCCGGTCAGGATGTCGATGACGACGCCGAGCCAGCAGTGTTTCCGTCCCGTCTCTTCTTTTTTGTCTCTCCGGCAGCGTGGTGGCCTATCTTGATGTCGTAAACAATCGTTAACCGGTATCGATAGTGTCTTTCTGCATTCTACGTCGTCACGGAAGGCTCATTTTTAACGATGGGCGTCTAATGCCTCTTTATCTGATCCAACCGTCAGCGCTGTGGATCTCTGGTGGTCGAGTTTTGTCAGCGCGCCACGGCTGATTAAAAAAACGCAACAGGGTATCAAAGCGTTGAAGTGTACACTCATTTAACACTCTATTACCCACTAATTGGCGAGTCAAGCATACCGCGACTTAATTGCCAAGAGTAACGCAAGACAACTTCAAAACCGACCCTGGTGGGTGAATGATAAAGTTGTTTCCTGCCATTCAAGGAGACGAGTTTTCGGTCCCGGTATGGCCAACCAGATTTTTCTTTTCGATAGTTTCAGGAATTCACTAAAGGCGAATGCATTATTAGTTTCGTTATAAAAGCCATTTAAGTTTTCATTCCCATTTCTTGCCTGTACCGAGCATGGTTGGGGTGCGGTAGCGCTCTGGCCTCGCATTTTGGAGGACGTGCATTCGAATCCTCGTCCGGCCATCCAGGTTTGGGTTTACATGGTTTCACCAAATTCCTGGATGGTTCCTTCAAAAGGCAATGGCCGAATTCCTTCTCGTTCCTTGCCCCGGTCTTTTTGCGTCTCTATCCAGACGTCTACGAAGCGTAAAGCCATAAGCAAAGAAAAAAAGCCTAGCTTGAAAATCGCTCCGGGCTCTAGTGTCTAGACCTTTTGAAAGAAGCTTGAAAGTTAACTGCTTTACGGCCGGCGGTAGTTTGATAAATACTCCACCACTACCATAATAAATTTTGTACAGGCAATTTTTTCCATCATAGCTTGGTGTATCAGTCATAAGCACGTCTGAAGTTGGAATTGAATCTACGATTTCGTTTAGTAGTCTGAAGCACATATGTTTTGTTTATTGCTGTAATTGAAAAATTTGAACATCATCCATCAAAATTTCTTTGTATAAAACCAAATTTAATTGATTCCAGCTTGATAAAAGCTCTTCTCTTACATTTTCTACAGCTAATTCAAATACGGAAGATGGAATGCTCGAATAACGTGGAGAAAAGACAATGAAATAAATCAATTAATATTAATGGTGTATGATGAATACTATTAAATTACCTCCGCGGTTGCTAAGGTTACAGTATTTTAATTCTTTTTCATATGATTCACATAAAGAAATTAAGATAAAAATCTTTGTGAAACAAGATTATCATAACTTCTAACGGTAGGTCAAAAACGCACTAGGATGGAAATTACTAAATAATGTCTGAGCCGTTTTAACAAGAGTAAAATTGTTTCTTTGCTTTGATTTACAACTGTGGATGGAATTTGCACTCATCAACACTAAAAATAGTGGATAGAAGTTTTTGCTGAGTATAATTAAAGAAAAAGTATATTTCATCAGGAAGAATAATTATTGTATCGCCTGTTTACGTGCTAAAGAAGTGTATTTAATTTATTAACCCTACAATAATAAAAAAAAAAGACCAAAGCCTACAGGGTGTAAATAAGATGAACTGAGTAGCATAATAAAAGATATTGCACCATTTTTCTTCATGCATTCTAATATTTGACTTCCTCTAACGATCTTCTCTTCGTCGGTTCTTTCGCCCAACAAATTAACTAACCCCACATTTCTTAAATTGCGAATCGCCATCTTTACTTCTGTAGACTACACCTCGATAAGTGCTATACACGCGGTATAGCACTTAGCAATGTGTTCGACTTAGTAATTCTGTTAGGTTGATTAGATCACAGAATATACAGGGTGATCCGCAATGATGTTAAAAGCTTTCAGGAATGACGGAGAAGGGTAAATTTATCAACTTGGGGTAAGGAACCCTGGTCTGGAAACGACCGAATGGAAAGTTATAAGCGAAAACCTACTCAAGTTCTTCCTTTGAATCGCGCAGTGCTCAAACTAAGGGCCCCAACTTCCGAACCCTGATCATGAAGTACAGTGTTCCGTATTCCCGCTGAATATTTTCCAATACCCTCAGATAATTTCCCCAGCTAATGGCGCACTTAACTTCATGTCAGTGTGACCGAAAATCCCAAGTCAACGGTACGGTAATAATGAATTCCATTTACCTTCATTTTGACATCAGTGGTAGGTAAATTAATGGAAAGATTGATATGCAACCACATCAGAAATATATGTGAGGAACGTAAGTGGTTTTCAAGCAGGCAACATGGGTTCAGGCAAGGATATTCATGTGAATCTCAGTTGGTGGGATATATGCAAGATATTTCAAATAAAATGGACACGGGAGGCCAAATTGATAGTGTAGCACTGGATCTGTCAAAGGCGTTTGACAGGGTAAGCCATAAAATGGTAGTAAATAAGGTAAAAACCATTGTAGTGGATGAGAAAGTGATTTTCTGGGTAGAAGAATTTTTAAAAGGTTTGTAACGATTCGCTAAGCTCCCTGTTACATATAACTTTTTATTGTATATAAAGTAAAGGAATAGAATATTTTTCCATTTCTTGGGATGTCCACTGCATGTTCGAAAGATGCGTTTGAAAGGATAAGAGGCAAGGATTTTACGCTTCAGTGAAGGGCAGACGCACTGGCGCCTTTTGGGCAGAATGTTAAGAGGATTAGGGATTTCTGGTGGGCAACCGGTAAACAGAATTCCTTCCTCCCGAAGGAGACATCGGCTCCCGAGGTTTGCCGAAACTTAACGCGGCGAAGAGAAGCACAGATTCACATGACGTCAGATGGTCAGCCAATCACAGGGAACATAGTACTAAGATTCGGGGAATTTTATGTTCTATGTCGTCTTCGAGCCACAAGAGGCGGAGTCAGAGTTTACCTCCGTGGTGGCAGAAAAAGACGAGACACTTCCTGCCTGACTTCCCTCCAGTTGGGAGCCCAGACAAGTCACTGGTGACTTGCGGTCCATGTGTGCTGGGCTGACTTGTGTCCTGGAGACCATCTGAGGCGCACTTCTGACTTGCGACTTGCCGCATATTGCTGGCGTGGCCAGTTACGACGCTCAGCGCTACCTGCCGTGGAACGGTAATGTGTTTCTTCGAAGCCATTCAGCCTGCAACTTCCGTGAAACTGTACCCGTAAGCGCATCTGAGATAAAGATCCTTGCTCTGATCTGATAAACCACTGAGCTAGACTGTGTAACTGTCGAATGCAGGTTAATCATTCGTGGCGTCCCAACCTATTAAAATTCATTATTGTTTGCCATCATCATAACTGGTAACATACTTTGTATTAGAATAATTGTGAGATTTTTTAAAGTACAACTATACTTGTTTGCTTGCATTTAAAGGGCTCATTGTACGTCTGAGCGTTGCTTAGTAAGTTGCAAAACCTCTTGTTTATTAACGTAATGGTAAATACGCTCAGATTTGTAGATGCCATTGTAAAAATCTTTATTAAAATGTCTTTTTGTGACAGTTTTCAAATCCCAGAATCATCCAATTCTCATTTGAATAATTTACATTTAATTATAGTACCCTGTATAGCGTAAAAATATTAAGAATTAATTAATAATTCTCCCCCCCCCCCCCTGGTGATACGCTACAATTGGCGAACCCAAGCGTTGGGGCACGAGTAAAACGTGGTATTGAAACCCAGAATTTTTAATAAGTTTCATGGAGTGTTGCAAATGGCTTTTGGCAGTTTTATTATTCTTGTAGAAAATAGATAGTGCATAACGTCATTTTGATGTTGCATTCATTACATGTATTTTGTGTTTGGTTTCTTTTGAAAATTTGTGTGTTCTTATGTGCTCATGTTTGTGCTTAATTTTGATGGATAATTTGTGCGAAGGTTCTGTCCGCATGCACTTGCTATGTTTATCCATTACAGCGTTGATATTGATTTTTGTGATCTGTCTGTCTTTTGAAATTTTTGTTTGATATGTGGGCATCATTTTGCTGATTTTGGGGAAGTTTCGTATTGTTTTATTGAACCGCGAGAATTGCTGGGGTATTTCTATTTTTCCGTGTGTTTTGTATGGTGATTTTGTGTGATTTCTTGAGACTTTCAATTTTGTGGGACTTTGGATTTGATAAAATAGGTCGTTCATGAAGCTTAGATCTGGGGCTGTCATAATGGAAAATTTAAATGTAAATTCAGACACCCAGGAGATCATGAATGAATTGATTTCCGACGCAGTTAATCCGGGCACTATTGCGGAAACTCAGAGGGTTGCAAGTGTTGATTTAACTTCCGAAGCGGGGTACAGCTCGCAATCTACCATATGTATTGGTGAGACAGAGACGGAAAATTTTCCAGATGTCCCTGACGAAAGTGCCTCAGCACAGTCCAATGCTAGAAACACACATGCAACAGAAAACACAGCACCAGCTCCAATTGAAAGCACACTACAACTAACGGATATTATGGCATTCTTAGTGAAATCACAAGAAAAAATAGAGTCACAGTTTCAAAAATTGCAAGAGGACATGAAGTCACAGTTTTCAAAAATCGCAAAGACGACATGAAGGCACATTTGTCAGGAAAAATCGACGCACTTGACAGGCACCAAGACCGTCTACTCCACGTCATTGAGGACAGATTATCGATCTCTCCTCAGAAAACTGAGAAAAGTATTGATAGTGGAGAAGCGAATGTAAAACCTGACGTCGCGATTTTATCCGAAGTCAAAAATGATTTGCAAACACAAGAGGTAGATCGCACGCTCAGTGACGATAACTTGTCGGTTATT
The DNA here is from genome assembly GCA_031002005.1 of Vandiemenella viatica. Lineage (NCBI taxonomy): Eukaryota > Metazoa > Arthropoda > Insecta > Orthoptera > Morabidae > Vandiemenella > Vandiemenella viatica. The sequence goes on along the minus strand of CM061920.1, from coordinate 307,942,497 downwards.
CGCTGGCAAACCACAATAGGATCAGAATGTGATCACTGCGACCAGTCTGAGGAAGTGTCTCAGCTTGTCGAATTGCAGATTGCCAGTGAATCAGTTGACAAAGTCTCCACTCAGCGTCTAGTGAAAGAAATTTTTTAGTTTTTGAAAGCGAAAATTTCTGAGCTTAATAATCTCAGTTGTATAACGGGTACCGTCTCGGTAGTAAAGCGACAGCGGTCAGTGAAACGTAAGACATTTTTCGGGCACGAGTCGAAGGATCATCAGTACATGTCTTTCATTAAGGCAAGAAGAGTGTCGTTAATGTTTCAATGTTCAGTGAAAATCGAGATTATTCTAAAAATTCTCAGGCAATAAGCATCGCGTGGGACTTTTCTATCTGTGATTTGACACGGAGTGCTACACAGGTTTTTAGTTCCTTCCGATCAGAAAAATATTACTTGCAAATGCAAAGATTAAAATATTTTGCTGTAGACAGTTTTTCAGAAGTTAAATTGTGACTCGTCATTGAGTACAGTATACTTGCAGGCCTTACCAGATCGGTGCCATGAATAACAGTTTAAATAGCCGATCAGGAAGGTCGTTACTATCAGCTGTTCCCATTAGCAAAGGTTTGCGGCGGAACACAATGGAATTTCCGAGAAACCCGACAGGTAGCAGGACCAAGGGTCTATGCTCCGTGGCTACTGCATGCGAAAGCTTTCACGTTCTGCAAATTCTGTCGAATACGGCAAAGCTGTGTATTCGGGAAACAGAATAGGTTTCCAAAAGAAAATACATGGACGCATTAAAAGTCACTGAATAATCATTCTAATCATGATTATCTAGCATGCAATGCGGTGATGAAATAGCTGAGATTTAATGTTGTCCGATTAAGTAATAATAAAAATATTGTACTGTATGTGATATAGCTTCTATTAAGTTGAATTAAAAATTAATAAAGTGCAGGTGATGCTAAATGCTGAGAAAGGAAGAAAGTACCAACGGCAAACCTTTCATTTATAGAAGAAAAAGCTAGTTAAAATAAATTCCGCATTCGGAAACTAGATGCTGAACCAACTTTTCCTTACTTTATGTGAATCCGCGTGAAACTTTTAAGTCATTCTGACTATCTCGCATTAACGGACACAATTTTAAAAAGATGGCTTTACGTAATTCCCGTAATCTTAAATTTACCACACCGCCTAAAAGTTATGCAATCATGAGCATATGGTGTGAAGGAAGATTTTCACGCTTCGCCTCAAGTCTAAACTGTCACCACGATCAAATGGCGAGGTTAAAAGAAATAGTTTCCAAGAAATGTAATGTGCCGTGCAGAAAATAATTTTGCGATCTGTGGTGCAAATGAATGAATTGTACGAGTATGTAACATCTGAGCATTTACGCGAGTTACATTTAAAGTCTTTCTATTGGCAGAAGTCTTTTGTAGCGTGTGGTCAACAGATACCACATCGTCTATGGTTGAAACATGGTCAAAGTTACCATTTCAACGTTTACTTCTAGTTATACGTGCGTATAGGGTGGCGAAAGTGCCGTATAAATGCCCTAACGTATAAACTTTGCCTGAGAGATATGTTAGTTGTTTTGTTATCACGGAATTTCAAAGGGATCGTAAGTAATGGTTACATTTACACGGGGAAACACAATTTTACTTCGTTGCTTCATTGTATTAAGTGAGGACGAGAGCGGAAAAATTAAATTTTTGGTTGCGATTTGGTGAGGCAACGGTGAGTTTTTATATGTACGGGAAATTCAGATTTTTGTGCCTGTTTAACGTAAAGTTGTTGCTAAAGTTCAGCAGATTTTGATAGCGAAATGTTTGTTGGTTTTTATTTTTGTCGCACCCGTGTTTGGTAAAACTCATGGATACCCACGATAAGTGCAGGCGTGACAAATATTTAAATAAATGTTGGATAGCTTGAGATCTTAAAGATGTCTTAAAATATCTCTGTGACAGAATATACAAGCTTGTTTGTGCAATATGTTTAAGCTGGATCACATACAGCTAATGTACATATCTTTTTGTCTTATTATTTTGTCATGTTTATAAATATTTTGATTTTGCTCTAAGTTTAAAATCCTGAAGGGAAAAATTAATTTTTAAAAATAATATTTTTATTAAAATATGATCAATTAGCTTCCTAAAAATTTTGTGTAAATCACGTACTTACTTCAGTTTCTCTGACAATGTTCTGCGTATATTGTAGATATTAAGGTTTCATAGAAGTTTATTTTAGGCCTTTATGCAAATAGGTCTATGTGTAATTTATATTCTCATGTATATGTTATTATTGTGTTTAATATATGTTTGTATGAGGGATGGCTATCTGAATTCATGTGTATATAGAGTAAAGGAATTCTAAGACGGCCAAAAGATGTAAGAAAGCCCATTAAAATTCAATTCACAAATCGAGAATCGCGGTGATTTTGGGATCTCATTTAAAAACTGTGGTAATTGTTAAAGTGCTAAATTAGTACGTTTTGGTCTCAACTAAAGTAGAATCACAAAACTCAAAATAAAATTATTATGTCATAATAATTTTCATTAACAGTGGGGCATTATGTAACGATTCGCTAAGCTCCCTGTTACATATAACTTTTTATTGTATATAAAGTAAAGGAATAGAATATTTTTCCATTTCTTGGGATGTCCACTGCATGTTCGAAAGATGCGTTTGAAAGGATAAGAGGCAAGGATTTTACGCTTCAGTGAAGGGCAGACGCACTGGCGCCTTTTGGGCAGAATGTTAAGAGGATTAGGGATTTCTGGTGGGCAACCGGTAAACAGAATTCCTTCCTCCCGAAGGAGACATCGGCTCCCGAGGTTTGCCGAAACTTAACGCGGCGAAGAGAAGCACAGATTCACATGACGTCAGATGGTCAGCCAATCACAGGGAACATAGTACTAAGATTCGGGGAATTTTATGTTCTATGTCGTCTTCGAGCCACAAGAGGCGGAGTCAGAGTTTACCTCCGTGGTGGCAGAAAAAGACGAGACACTTCCTGCCTGACTTCCCTCCAGTTGGGAGCCCAGACAAGTCACTGGTGACTTGCGGTCCATGTGTGCTGGGCTGACTTGTGTCCTGGAGACCATCTGAGGCGCACTTCTGACTTGCGACTTGCCGCATATTGCTGGCGTGGCCAGTTACGACGCTCAGCGCTACCTGCCGTGGAACGGTAATGTGTTTCTTCGAAGCCATTCAGCCTGCAACTTCCGTGAAACTGTACCCGTAAGCGCATCTGAGATAAAGATCCTTGCTCTGATCTGATAAACCACTGAGCTAGACTGTGTAACTGTCGAATGCAGGTTAATCATTCGTGGCGTCCCAACCTATTAAAATTCATTATTGTTTGCCATCATCATAACTGGTAACATACTTTGTATTAGAATAATTGTGAGATTTTTAAAGTACAACTATACTTGTTTGCTTGCATTTAAAGGGCTCATTGTACGTCTGAGCGTTGCTTAGTAAGTTGCAAAACCTCTTGTTTATTAACGTAATGGTAAATACGCTCAGATTTGTAGATGCCATTGTAAAAATCTTTATTAAAATGTCTTTTTGTGACAGTTTTCAAATCCCAGAATCATCCAATTCTCATTTGAATAATTTACATTAATTATAGTACCCTGTATAGCGTAAAAATATTAAGAATTAATTAATAATTCTCCCCCCCCCCTGGTGATACGCTACAAGGTAGAAAACAGAAAGTTAGGGTAGGAAATGTAGTATCAAAAGAAGTAGAAGTAAAAATGGGTGTTCCACAGGGTAGCGTATTGGGACCATTGCTATTCATTATTTTAATGAATAATTGTGTTGATTGTTTACTGTCTGAAATTAGATTGTTTGCAGATGACATAATGCTGTATAAACGAATCAAAACGATAGAGGATTGTAACCTGTTGCGGGGTGATCTGGACAGGATAAACAAGGGATGAAGATAAATGCAAAGAAAAGTCAGCTTATTAGATACACAAATAAAAACAAACGGTTAATTATGAATATAAGGTGGGGAAAGAATTGCTTGCTGAAGACTTGAAATGTAAATATCTTGGCATAACTTTTGATAACAAACTTAACTGGGCTGGACACATTGGACAGGTGGTAGGAAAAGGTTTCGAAGTTCTGCACTTGTTGGAGAGAGTGATGAGGGAATGTACGGGAGAAGTAAAGGAATTGGGTTACAAAACTTTGGTGAGACCATTGTTCGAATATGGTAGTGTTGTATGGGACCCACATTTTATGTATCAAATACAGGAGTTGGAGAGGGTGCAAAAAAGGCTGCTCGATTTGTTTCTGGAAATTATCGCAGAATGCAATCAGTGACGGATATGATAAAGGAGCTGAAATGGGATTCATTGCAAGACATGAGGAGGATGAGGAGGGTCATGGGAGTGTACAGGGCATATACTGGCGATGATGCATGGAAAGATATTGCAATAGGCATGAAAAGTAGTGCATGGAAGGGAAAAGATGACTATGACCACAAGCTAGCACTCGATTTCAGGCACAAGGGTGTGGGAAGATTCTCTTTTTTAGGTAAGGGTGTCAGGGATTGGAATGACTTACCAAGAGAAATGATTAAAAATTTACCGAAAACTTTGAAAGAATTTAAAGATAAAATTTGTAGAGGGCAAATGTAGGTGGGTGCAGGATAGGGGGAAGATGGGTGTGTAGAGAAATTGCCACCGGAGCCTGTGCTCCATTGCAATTAAATTAAATTAAATTACCTGCACCAGTTTCGCAAGCTGCTACATTTACAACAGTTGTTCAAAATACCGTCTCCCACTGTCAATACAGGCATGGTATGTAGAGCTGTAGCAAACTTTACGTATTGTTACTGAGTAACGAGTTCGTCGCTTGACTCGAAGTAACGAATCGTTACTCACAAATTCATTTCTTTACTCCCATGTATCATTGCTCGCATTTGTCGTATAGATGTCAGTTTGATTCAATAAACGAACGAACACGACGTACATGCGTCATGCGGGAGCTGGAACGGTTCTCCCAGCGATTAAATGAGCAGATGTTTGTTTTGAAATTAGTTTACTTAAGTGTGCTGCGATTGTGATATTACGTATTATTCTGAAGTATGTAATATTCAGTGCAGTAAATCAAATGTACGAACATTTTACCTAAATTTACTTACTCAATGAACAATTTTCTTGAACTTTACAAAGAAATAAAGGATACATTCATGCGATGCTTCATGCTAGAGCTCGATTGTATCAGAAATAATGTGACATAGCAATGAATGAATTTTAAGATTAACTAGAAACGCAAATGAATGGGAAAATTACCACAGGTGCATGTGCTCTATCACAATTTAGAAACATATTTTGAATGTTAACGAAATAATGAAGTTTGAACATTGTTCGTCGTATACAAACACGCATATTTGTGGGAATTTTTATTTGAATTCGTTTCGTTACAAATAAACATGTTTGTGTACAAACACATTGTACGAACATTATTTTAATATAATTAAATATATATATTTACCGTTAAGTTTTGATACTTTTAACGAGGTAACTAATTTTGACAACGTAAAGACTAATTTTGTAGTTTTTATTTTGTTTAACATTAAAATTTACGGCGCATAATTTGTAAATAGAAAATTTGTATGGGTACAGAATTTCTCGTTACTTTTACAGCTCTAATGTCATGATCGCACAATGTTCTGTCGTGTCCGTTCTTATATCCCCGGTATCGTTTGAACAATGTAGGTGGAAGCAAGAATTCTTGGGTCTCGACAGGCGTCTTGTACACAAGACTTCTCACAAGGCCCCACCAGAAGAGATCATTTGGGGTGAGATCAGGAGAACGTGTTTGACGTGGATTAGGACCTGTCCTTCTTCTCAACTTTTCAGGGAACGTCTGATTCAGTCTAAGTGAGGCGGGACTCCATCATGTTGGTGCCACATCCGTCGACGAATATATCCTATAATCATACACTCCTGGAAATTGAAATAAGAACACCGTGAATTCATTATCCCAGGAATGGGAAACTTTATATACACATTCCTGGGGTCAGATACAACACATGATCACACAGACAGAACCATAGGCACATAGACACAGGCAATAGAGCATGCACAATGTCGGCACTAGTACCGTGTATATCCTCCTTTCGCAGCAATGCAGGCTGCAATTCTCCCATGGAGACGATCGTAGAGGTGCTGGATGTAGTCCTGTGGAACGGCATGCCAAGCCATTTCCACCTGGCGCCTCAGCTGGACCAGCGTTCGTGCTGGACGTGCAGACCGCGTGAGACGACGTTTCATCCAGTCCCAAACATGCTCAATGGGGGACAGATCCGGAGATCTCGCTGGCCAGGGTAGTTGACTTACACCTTCTAGAGCACGTTGGGTGGCACGGGATACATGTGGACGTGCATTGTCCTGTTGGAACAGCATGTTCCCTTGCCGGTCTAGGAATGGTAGAACAATGGGTTCGATGACGGTTTGAATGTACCATGCACGATCACCAGAGGTGTACGGCCAGTGTAGGAGATCGTTCCCCACACCATGATGCCGGGTGTTGGCCCTGTGTGCCTCGGTCGTATGCAGTCCTGTTTGTGGCGCTCACCTGCACGGCGCCAAACACGCATACGACCATCATTGGCACCAAGGCAGAAGCGACTCTCATCACTGAAGACGTCACGTCTCCATTCGTCCCTCCATACACGCCTGTCGCGACACCACTGGAAGCGGGCTGCACGATGTTGGGGCGTGAGCGGAAGACGACCTAACGGTGCGCGGGACCGTAGCCCAGCTTCATGGAGACGGTTGCGAATGGTCCTCTCAGATACCCCAGGAGCAACAGTGTCCCTAATTTGCCGGGAAGTGGCGGTGCGGTCCCCTACGGCACTGCGTAGGATGCGACGGTCTCGGCGTGCGTCCGTGCGTCGCTGCTGTCCGGACCCAGGTCGACGGGCACGTGCACCTTCCGCCGACCACTGGCGACAACATCGATGTACTGTGGAGACCTCGCGCCCCACATGTTGAGCAATTGTACGTCCACCCGGCCTCCCACATGCCCACTATACGCCCTCGCTCAAAGTCCGTCAACTGCACATACGGTTCACGTACACGCTGTCGCGGCATGCTACCAGTGTTAAAGACTGAAATGGAGCTCCGTATGCCACGGCAAACTGGCTGACACTGACTGCGGCGGTGCCCAAGAGCTGCGCAGCTAGCGCCCTTCGACGGCCAACACTGCTGTCCCTGGTGTGTCCGCTGTGCCGTGCGTTTGATCATTGCTTGTACAGCCCTCTCGTAGTGTCCGGAGCAAGTATGGTGGGTCTTATACACCGGCGTCAATGTGTTCTTATTTCAATTTCCAAGAGTGTAGTAACAACTGTACCAGTACATATATTTCATTATCAGAGGTATCAAAACGATTTTCAGTTATAACTTTGGGCACGGTCATTTCCGGACCAGCACCCTTTACCTTAAATTGATACATTTACGCTTCTCTATCATCCCTGAGAGTTTGTTACATCATCACGGAATCACCGTGTATACATGAAAATAAAAAAAATCTGTTCGTACACACCAGGTACCACCATTTCATATATTACTTGCAAAGAAGCTTTGCAAACAATGCTGACGTATGCCTGAGGGTCATCAACAAACATAAACTTTCCCAATTAGGGGTATTTTGAAGGAGAGATAGAAACAGATGATATTCTCAAATGTGATTGCATTTCATATAATTAAAATTCAGTTGGACAGAGGGAGATCACTCGCCAGTATGGCTCAGTGCGCTGAGGCACCGCATTCTTGATCGGCGAGGTACAACGGTACAGGGTATGAGCCCAGGCTCTCCTCTCCCCTTCCACATACAGTCCGTCCTGACAGCGGTTTCTATTCGGTTTTCCGTATCCACCAAGGCGAATAGCGGGACTATCTCCAATATTCGCCTCGTAAACTACACACTTCACAAACAGACAGTAGTTGCACGTTTCACAGACAAAAGGAAACACTTCACTTCCCCATTAATACGCAGTACGACCTGGTAGTATGGTATAAAATGCTTGGTGTCAGCAAGGACAAGCGGCTGTAAATTCAAAGCTTCAAATTTTACCATGTCAACGATGAGTGAAATTAATCAAAGACAGACGACCCTAAAGAGTTGTGAAAAGTTGATGACGACGAAAAAGAGAACAGCAGGAGATCCAAGAAAGCATTTACTACCCAAGCAATGTTTCTTTGATAGTTCATATGTGAATTAAAAGCATAAATCTCAAATCCCACGTGACGAAGTCGCGGACGTAGCTACTTTACATAGTATGCATTTCGATAACTTCCATAATACACTGGTGTCCAAAATTAAAACAACAAACGAAAATTTTGCTAGGTTGCGTTTATTTTGCCACAAGACAGTATAAACAGGTGATAGAAAAGTAGAAACAATGTAGGCCTAAAGAATACAGAACGTAAACAACTGCAACATGCATAATGGTAGACAAAAATGTTCGTGTTTCCAACTTAACGGATTTGCAAACACATTCCAACAACTGGTTAATGTGCTCAGAATGGGGCGTGACCACCTCTGGTAGCAATACTGGCCTGACTATGGCGGGGCATGCTGTGAATCTCATGTTGAGGCAATAACGCCCATTTTTCCTGCAGAGCTGATCGCAAGTCTTGGGGAGAGGTTGATGGGCGCTAACATGATGCATCTCTAGCGCATCCCAGACATGCTCTATGGTATTCAAATTGGGAGAGCGAGCAGGCCAAACCATGCGTGCAATATGTTCCGTTTCCATGAAAACATCAACCACCCGTACTCTATGAGGTCGAGCATGATCGTCGATCAATACGAAGTCTGGGCCCACAGCATCTCGCAACAACCGCTTATGAGGTCCCAAGAGCTCGTCACGATACCAGACAGCAGTTAAACCTTGCCGAAGAGGTGTTCGAGTGGTTAACGTAATCCCTGCCCGTACCATCCTCCTCGATATCGGTCTCTTTCTACAATGTTTGTGTCCCGAAATCGGGGTCCACGTTCCCTCCAGATGCGAATCCATCGAGAATCACTCTCCAGACTAAATCAGGACTCATCTGTGAAAAGAACATTGGCCCACTGTTCGACCGTTCAGTTGACATGTTGACGACTCCACTCTAGACGTTCCCTTCTGTGAAGACGCTTCAGGGGTACACATACAGCAGGTCTCTGACAGTAAAGGCCACTCAGGCGAAGCCTTCTGTACAATGTTTGCCTCGATACAACAGTTCCAGTGGATGCTGCGAGGTCAGATGCCAGTTGTCGTGCAGTCCGTCATGCTTTTACAATCTTCTCTTACTGATGTTACACGTGATTGGCGCAGCCCTGGTTTTCAGGATATAGTTTTGGTCTCTATAAACTGTCACCATGTCCGAGAAACAACAGAACGATTCAAATTAAACCGTCGGGCCACATCTGTTTGAAACTGTCCTGCTTCCATTCTTCCTATGGACCTCAACCGCAGAGAGTCTGGTAGGCGGCTTCTCTGTGCTATGCTACACCATCTTGAGTGTATTTTTTTACTTACTGCTTTACGCCTCGTCGACGGCTAAGGTCATTACAGGCGGGATGGTACTGGGGACAAGGAACGGGAAGGAATTCGGCCATGGCCTTTTTTGAAGGAAGCATCCCGGCATTCGCCTGGAGTGATTTGGGGAAACCATGCAAAACCCAAATCTGGATTCCCGGACGGGGATTCGAAGCCACGTCCTCCCGAATCCGAGTCCAGAACGTTAACCGTTCACCCACCACGCTCGGTGTCTTGAATATGTACACAGCGATTGTGGGACTACCCCGTTTGATAGGTGCCTGTATGTCATCGTTGGCATGGTTTTACGCTAACCGGAATGCCATCTTTCGTGCAGAACACGATTGTACCGATACTTTTTGCCAGTTTGACTATATCGTGAATTAGACATAGGACGGAGAAATATCGGCTTGTTGCTTTATTTTTGGACACCAGTGTATGTTAATTTCATAATTTATGTTCCACTTAATTTCCAGTATTTTTTGTGGTACCATATTTCGGATTTTCAGCTTTACTTCTAAAGACCAGACTTCACTGCTATAAAGTTCATTGCTCGACTAAGTTTAAGGAGGAATGGATGTTCTGTACAAAAACCTGAACATAACGGTTCTTCCGGATGGCCCTTGTAAATGAAGCACGGTAGTTCTTTTGAGTGCAGCACGTGCTGTCCAGGGCACGTATTAGCCCGTCTCTGGTTACAAGCGGCGGTCGAGTACAGTGCAGCACCTGCCAGAAGACAGCCTCCCAGCGTGACGACTTGACCGGCAGCTGCCGCCTCCAGCCACACCGGCCACTGTGGCGAACAATAACAATGGACTGGCCGGCATCGGTAGAGTAGGGGCTGGAGTACTAGCTCCACGTGCCGAAGGTCGCAGGTTCAAGTCCTGCCTAGTGCATGGGTGTTTAGTGTTGTGTGACTATTGTGTCCGTCCTGTAGTGTTCATGTGTCCCTACTTAGTATCATTGTACATGACAAAGTGAAACACTACAAGAGTCATGATATATCATTGAACTTGCTGTATGGCCTATGTTGCCGAATGCCATTAAAAAAAAAAAAAAAAAAAAAAAAAAAAAAAAGTACTGGCTACAGCGAGGGACGCCAACAGATAGTCTAACCTCTTCCCTATATATATAAATCTGCAAACATGCTATTTTTTTCTCTACTGTAGTTAGCGCATTAGATAGGCGTTATAAATCATTAATGGATAAGCTTGGGTGAAGTAGCGGACAAATGCTAGTATAATTCTAGATTTACACCCTTCCTTCACAATTCTTCCGTGTATGTGTTGCCTACAGCAACTAGCACTTCTCACCCCGAACCACTTTCCACATATTCGGGAAACCGAGCCTGGTGATAGGGCGAGAAAGCTAGAATCAAGCATTTTAGACATCTTGTATTCGATTCCCAACTCGAGAATCAAGTTTTTTGTTGTTCAGCGAAATAGCTTCACCAAATGTTGTACTTGCTTCCACTAACGCCATGGCCGACTCTTTTACCATTTGCTTCCCACCATGCTCACTCGTCACTAATGATTTCGAAACGTTTAGCTCCAAAGGAATAAAAATGAAAGTTTTGTGCATAGATTAATGAATGGCAAAATAAATCAGGTGATTAAACTGTATCGTCTTCTAATTCATTCATTCTTCAATTCTCCGAACATTCCATTCGCAAAGGAGAATTACGCGAGGCCCTAAGCAAAAAAATACTTTTTCTGTAATGTATTTGGTAAATATAGATCAACGATCCATAATTTTTTAGAATCAATCACTGTCTATTAGCAACTACTTTATTAATGTTTTTACCAGATATGTTTCACCCTTTTGATATGGGGCATCGTCAGTGGGAACATAATGGTAACTATCACATGTCATTCCGCTTATGGCAAACCTTGGACTTACTTCCAGCTCATTTTGCACCCCAATGCTTTACACCACTCATGTGTAATGCTCAAACATTGGTCAAACATTGACAGGTATCACCCTCAAAGTTTTGCACACCTCTTGCTGTATTTATTTGACATTAAATTTCAGAGTGCTTAAAATGAGACCTGTACAATCAATCCTATGTAAGTTTATCAGTTCCATAGTAGGCAACCTGTACTGTGAGTGTTTAAGCGGATTTGTGGAGGGTGAATGTGGCCAAGGGTGTCGAGAATCAGCTGACAAGAGGACCAGAGCGTGGTGGGTGAACTGTTAACGTTCTGGCCTCGTATTCGGGAGGACGCGGGTTCGAATTCCCGTCCGGGTATCCAGATTTGGGTTTTCCATGGTTTCCCCAAATCACTCCAGGCGAATACCGGGATGCTTCCTTCAAAAAGTACATGGCCGAATTCCTTCCCGCTCCTTGTCCCTAATCCCATTCCGCCTCTAATGACCTTAGTCATCGACGAAGCGTAAAGCCGTAAAAAAAAAAAAAAAAAAAAAAAAGATAGAGCCTCGGCCTTCTATCTCTACAACTATACTCTGCAATTCACAAATATTGTGGGTGGCAGAGGATGCTAATCCCAAATCCTAATTATGTGGACTCCAATCCCGAACATAATGAGCAAAGAAAGAATACATAAAAGCATCAGTACGGCATCTTATTTATCTAATTTTATCCCTCCTGCCATTGCGACCTAAATAGGTTGGCGGAAGAAGTATTTCATCACATTCGTAAATTAAAGAATTTCGCATATTCTCCAATAACTTAAACGAAAAACGACGTCGTCTGTCTGCCAAACAATGCCAGCCCAACCTATGTATCAATTTTGTGACGCTTTCGTAAGGGCTGTAGCAAGCAGTCACGAATCGAGCGGCTCTCCTCTGTACTTTCTCTAATGTGTCAATCAATCCCTTGCGATACGGATCCGAAACTCCACAACAGTAATCCAAATGCGGACGCACTAGTGTTGTATACGCTATTTCCTTTCTATTCATAACAATTTCTCAAAATACGGTATATGAATCGTAACTTAGCTTTGACTACGACGGAAGTTATGTGCAAGTCCCATTTCATGTTGCTTTGTACTATTACGCCCAGATACTTCAGGGAATCAACAGTGTCAACAACTGAATTGTTTACTTTCTACTCGCGAACAAACGGATTCTTTTTGCTACTTATTTGTATTGCCTTGCACTTTTTGCAGTTAAAGTATAAGCTGCCATTTATGGCATCATTCCGAAATAACATCCAGATCACGTTGAATTTCTAAGCATTCGTCACAGCACCTTACTTCCCAATAGATAAGTGCATAATCAACAAAAAAACGCAACCTGCAATTAACATTGTCATCGAGATCGTTTACAAAAATTAGGAAAAGAAGTGGCCCTATTACACTTCGTAGGAACGCCGGAAGTAACATGTAGCTTAGAAGAGGCTTTTCCATCAACAACGACATACGGTGACCGACCAGTTAGAAAATCGTGTATCCATTCACAAATATGATCCGATATACCGTATGCTCGAATCTTCGCTAAAAGTGGGTTGTGTTGTATCTAGTCAAAAGCTTTCTGAAAATCCAAGGAAATTACATCAACTTGTGAACCTGCGTCGATAACTTTCATTACGTCATGCGAAAATGGGGCCAATAGTGTTTCACACTATCTGTTCTTCAGAAATCCATGTTGGTACGGTATAAGTAACTCGTTTTCATCAAGAAACTTCATAATGTTAGAGCATATCACATGCTCCAGAATTCTGCTGCAAACAAATGTTAGAGATATGGGTCGATAATTCGTAGGATCTCTCCAATCTCCTTTCTTGTAAAATGGAATCACCTGCGCTATTTTCCAGTCAGAATGTACTTTTCTCTCTTCTAAAGATTTATAGAACATATCTTACAGAAATGGTTCCATTTCTTCCGCGTATTTTGAAAATACTCTTACTGGTATACCATCGATACTCGGCGTGTTCCCTCACTTCAGGAGCTTTAATTGCTATACAATACCTACATTATCAATTTCTATTGGATCCATCTCAAATTCTACACGCCGCGCCGTGTAAAAGCGGGAATGTTCTCCATGTTTTCGTCAGTGAAAGAATTTTTAAATTCGGTGTTAAATACGGTAGCCTTGTCGCGGCTGTCGTTGACTTCCTGAGCATCTTGTAGTAGAACTGGCATATTGTGGTCACTAACATTAATTTTTTTTTACATACCACCAAAATTTCTTTTGGGTTTTCGTTGAGGTTCTTGGAAATTGAATTGCAACGAAAGTCATTAAAGGCCTTGCGTATCGCATTCATAATATCTCCATTTATCTCATCCAACTGTTCTAAATCACTCCTATACATTGTCCTTCTTGAGCGTGCATGTATCTTCCTTTGCTTTTTAAATAATCTTTTAACTTCACGACTATACCACGGGGGATCATTCCCTTCCCTGACTAAACACATGAATTCAAGCCATATCTCTTCAACCGAGCCTCTTGATTCTATGAAGGTAAGGTAATTATCACTCAAATGCGTTCTAAACACGCCTTTGAAGCCTTTTTGAATCTGCAAACGATCCTTTCTTTTTTCTTTTTGCGCTCGGCTGTTAATTTTACTATAGCAATTACAACTTTCTGAAAGCTTATACCCGTGGTAGTAAAAATGTCCATGAATAATTCCGGCCTATTTGTAACGAGAATGTCTAAAATGTTCTCGTTACCGTCTTGGCACCGCGTTGGTTCAGTGACGAGCTGCTCAAGATGAAGATTTGAGAAAAGGTCAAAAATAATTTCACAGGCTATTTTATCCCTGCCACCAGTAACTTGAACGATATACGGAAAGTTGAAGTCACCTCCTAGTATTATTGCATGATCCGGAGATTGACGAGTTATATTACTTACATTATTCCCTAAGCCTCAGGAATACTTACGTCTGCATCTGGTGGACGACGGAAAGAGCCTATTACAAGTCTGTCCTAGCTACGTTGAGTCTAATCCAGAAGATTTCACAGACCGTATCGATATCTATTTCTTTACACGACAGGAGTTTACTAACAGTTATAAAGACACTACTTCAATTGGAATGCAACCTATCCTTACGGAAAACGTTCATGCTATCGTTAAAAATTTCTGCTGAACTTATATCCGGTGTTAACCAGCTTTCAGTACCTAATACATTATTTCCTTCTGTGGTACTAATAACGCTTTCAAGCTCAGGCTGCTTGTTACAAGCTCTTCTATAGTTAATAACGAGTACTTTTAACGATCAAGATAGATTTAAGCTACTCCTAACATATGGCGTTGAATTTAATTGGGCTGCCTGTAACTGTAATTAGTTTCGGCTCTTCCTCCCTCATCCTAAAAAAATCCACCAATCAATTCCACACGGCCCTGCCACCCATGTAGCCGATTCACGTGTGTAGTGCTCATCTGATCTATCCAAAGAAACCCTACACGACTGGACCCCAGGAAAAAGATCTAGGACAGTCATGATTATCGCAGAAACGCCACAGTCTCTGGTTTAGACCCTCGACTCGGCTCTGAAACAGAGATCCACAGTCTGTTCTATCGACGATGCTGCAGACAGTTAACTCAGCCGAAATCTTGCGGTGATTAGCCACAAAGTTCACCCTTTCAGCAAGCCGCCGGAAGGAAGAGAGGATACCCTCCGACCCAAGGTGGGAAACCGAGCGTGGTGGTGTAACGGTTAGCGTACTGGCCTCGCATTCGGGAGGACGGCGGTTCGAATCCCCGTCCGGGCATTAAGATTTGGGTTTTCCATGGTTTCCCAAATCACTCCAGGCAAATGCCGGGATGCTTCCTTCAAAAGGCCATGGCCAAATTCCTTCCCATTCCTTGCCCCACATCCTTTCCCGTCTCTAAAGACCTCGCTGTTAGAGAGACGTTAAGCAGATAAAAAAAAAAAAAACAAGGTTGGAAGCATAATTGAGCTACAATCTGCAGCTTGCTACACCCCGTCCTTTCAATGGCATCCGGGATGGCCTGTTCCACATCTTGGATCAGTTCTCCCTGAATATACAAGGAATCAATATTGAATTATATTGAATTTGATCCTCGACCTATTCGCCATCTCCCTAAGAGGCTCAATAAACCGCTTAACGTTGGAGCTTCCTGCAACCAGAATCCCCTTCTGTGGTTGCTGCGACATAGCGGGCTGGGAAGCGTGCAACACGCAGGATGAAGATTGCGAAATTGAATTAGTTCCGTACAATACATCAACCCTCCTTGGATTCAGACTTGTACGGCTGCCCCGGCATTCGGCGTCGACGTCCAAAAAACACACGCCAGTCGCCGCCACACAGATTTCAACATCTCAGCCTGGGCTGCAAGTACGATGATTGGTAGGGGAGAATATGTGAGAGCACTAGCTTCATCAGGGTCACCCATACCACATCTACTGCAGTCAGCTACGATAGCTTAGAGTCCTGTAACTTTCGTTAACAGAGTTGCAAGCTGAGCGCGAAAATCAGTCACATCAGCCTGCGTCTGCACACAGCAATCACAGTTCCTACACATATTGCTTTTCAGAACAAAACCAGAGAAGAGGATACCTCCGACTTTGTGTTAATACTTGTATTATCAATAAATTTGGTTTTTATGTAAATCTAAAGGATTACCGTGAATCTTTCGTAGTTAGTATTGGAAATGGGACTCGAAGCATAGTGGCCAAATCCCTGCCATCATTTTTCCAGGGTCATAGGTTCGAGTCCGATTACGGGAATGGCAAGTTTTAATCGAGACTCATTTTCTTTTTATGCTGCCTCTAATCTTGTACCACGTAATCATAATAAAAGAAATATATTAAATAGCTACGTGAGCTCAGAAGTAAAATTCAGATATTTTTAAGAAATAGATATATTCCGAAACTCATAGTCAATTTTAACTTTTTCCTTCATAAATAAACGCCCTCCAATACGGTAAAATCTAAAATAATAGCTTAAGCCAAGGACTGAACTTACAAAGCAATTATAGACTGCACCTAGGTGAAATTTTTGTCTAGCTATCCATCCTTCAAATTCTGATATACATAACTACGTTGATTTTGAGTAAAGCGTCCATATTTGATAATGTGCGGTTTTGTTGTTATGCTCCGATGAGCTTTACTGTACGTAAAATGCAAATAATGTGTACAAGGTTAAACTAAGTAAAGACCAGAAAAAAGTAAAGTGCAGGTGCAGCCTGAGTCGTAAACGGTGGTAGGTGCGTATTTTATGTCGGCTGTTTCCCATTTGCACAGTTATGCGTTCCGCTACGGATGATATTCGCTGATTCGTTCATGCAGACGACTCGGGCTTCCAGTTTTATGCGTTAGCGTAAAAACGTCGAAGACACTGATTTACTGTGTTTCTGGTTCATTTATTAACTGTGACCACTGCGACAGATGCTATTGGAGGCAACTTTTTGTACACCGACTTCCATAAAAGTAGCCTTCAGTTTTGTAGCATTTCGTTTCCTGTTTGCTCTGTTCCGCAACAGAAGAGGTTCAACGCGGCTTTTAGTGGTTTCCATTAAAGTGTTCGAGGCAAATGACAGGAGAAAAGTGACTAAAGGCTTTAATGTTCTCGGGCAACATTCCAATTAGAGTCCTACCGAAGCTTCGGCTTCTGCCACCTTCGGTTTTTTCTACACGCAGATAACTCGAATCGAATTCATGAGCTCATTTCGGCATCTCGGTGTAGCTCAATCAGGTTCATCATATTGTTATAACTTTAAATAGCATATGGCCACGTCAATCATATCGCTACAAGCGTTTCCTCTGTTTCTTCAAATTTGTGCGTATCACTCAATCACGATTATCGATAACTCTACAGTATGGAGTACAAAGGAAATCCTCAACAGCTTATTAAACGACCCATACAGTCAGTCAGACTTGAACCTGCCAACCCTTGCAAAGATTTGGTCAGCCCTTAAGCTGCAAGGGGTGGCAGGTTCGTTTTCAAACATTGAAAAGACCTCTGCTCCGTAATACCACGAACCATTTACCATCTAGTGAGCTACCTGAAGGCAATTGACATTTGGACATAATATTCAAGTTAACTGCTTCATACTGATAACAATATGGCGTTGTCCTTGTTTTTCCTATTTCGCTATTGTTTTTTACTATTTTTTTAACTGCTTAACTTCTCTTAACAGCAAGGTCTTTAGAGACGGGAAAGAATGGGGGCAAGGAATGGGAAGGAATTCGGCCATGAACTTTTGAAGGAAGCATCCCGGCATTTGACTGGAGTGATTTGGGAAACCACGGAAAACCCAAATCTGGATGCCCGGACGGGGATTCGAACCGGCGTCCTCCCGAATGCGAGATCGCTATTGTTATTGGTAGCTTGGTTTATCAGAAACTGGCAACGAGAAAAGGTTATTTTAAAACATCACTTTTTTTTGGTGCAATCATAAATAGAACCATAACGTGTAATGACTGATTAATTATGATAGACAAAAGATATTTCAGTTATGATTCTACTGTGTTCCTCGCACGGAAATCTCAAATTTCGTTTTGTATAGTGTTCGTGTTAACGAATAAAAAGTATTATAAAAACAAGTAGAGATAAAGACAACTGTGAGGGATTCTATAGACGTGAGTATGGGATTGGTGGAAATAAAGCTCAGTATTCCATATCAAAGTTTTGTGACTGGTGTGGGAGTTATGTGTCCAGTGTCACACTCCAGACGTTTTACCACAAACGGAGTTGTTACATTGTGCTCTGATGACGGCAGGATTATGGGGCTCCTTGAGCCGCTGCAGACGCTCAGCTCCTCGGGTGCGACATAACTTGAAACCCAGTCCTTTTCGTGATCAGTTCTTCAAATGACTGTGCTGCACGACTTCCCGTTGCTAAGAATACCAACTTTTAAAAATAGTATCAGATTGTGTTAATTATTGGTAATAGACACTAGGAAAAAATAAACAAGCAGTCTTACAAAGCGGTATCGAGAAATGATTGATAGAGTGGGCTATAGCTAGGTTTCTGGTCTCAACAGTTTTGTCTAACTTTATACGAACACGTTTAACGACATGTTCACAGAGTTCCACCTGTGTCATAACAACAATAAAAGGCTATTTACTAGCATGTTACTCCCGCAAATTATGTGAAATGCAATATTTTTTCCGTGAACATTTGCCAGGAGGAGGAAGATCATTGCCCAGTTGCTGAAGTCTCCGGTCCTGAATTTCCTAGACCGGTTTCACTGGGATTTTGTAAAGTGTGTCACATAGACAGCAAAATCTTACATTTCACTGAACTAGAAGAAAATGTTACCATTTCAGCTGTAGTAGTAAGATCCACCATTACAGAAATAATTTAGCGGCAGAGTATAATATGGACCACTAATTAATCGTTTATTTTTTTGCAATAAAAAGTGAAAAATTGAGTCAGCAAGCCAAAACGAGCGTGGTGGGTGAGAGGTGGCGCTCTGTCCTTGTATTTGGTAAGTCGTGGGTTCTAATCCACGTCCGGCCATCAAGATTTGGGTTTTCCACGGTTTCCAGGCGAATGCCGAGATGATTCCTTTAAAAAGGACAGGCAGAATTCCTTCCCGTTCCTTACCCCAAGTTCTTTCTTGCCTCTAAAGGTCTCGACATCGACGAGGCGTTAAGCAGTAAACTAATCGTTTTATTCCAGATTATCATTTACCTTCAGCTACATTTCACCCACTTATCTTGTATTACGCTGTCAGAGTGATTCGTCATATAATCTTTAGCTCCCCTTCGGAACTGGCCTGCTGTAGAGTGCGATGAATTATCGCCTCCAGATTGCTGGCAGCAAGGTGAGAAAATCACGTAGCGGAGCGGTCCCGTTTTAATGCCGAGCACCTTGTGGCAACTGACTGTGGACACACCTGCCGAGCCGCCTGCATAGCGTGAAGACATTTTCTTTCTGGAAGAACGACGGTTGTTGAACAGCTCTGTTCGCTAAGGCTGCTTACCGGACTACAACTACAATAACGTTCTTTTTCACCATACTAACCCGAAAGATGAAGGAGAATCCATATTCGTAACCCACAATCGAAATAACATTAAAAAACCTCACAGCATCAAATTTCTTAAACCGAGCGTGTTTGGTGATAGGTAACATTCTGGCCTCGCATTCGGTTCGAATCCCCGTCTGGGCATCCAAATTCGAGTTTTACATGGTTTCCCCAAATCACTCCAGGCGAATGCCGGGATGCTTCCTTCAAATGGCCATGGCCGATTTCCTTCCCGTTCCTTGTACCTTCTCCCATCCCGCCTCTAATGACTTCGACGTCGATAAGGCGTAAAGCTGTAAGTAAAAAAAAAAAAACACTCTTGTTGTTAACAGGATGATTAGAGACCTGGTTAGATTTTTGAAATGGAATGAGATATCGGTTAAGGCTTTTATGAACAAACTAGGCTCTTATGCACTTGGAGTAATTTTAACCACATAAAACCGGAATAGGGATGGAACGATTGGAAATGGAGTCACGGCCGTCTGTCATGCCACCCCCGATTTATTTGGCAATCATGTATGTCTAATAATTTGTTACTGGGCTACTTGATGTAGCTACAAATAAAAGAATACATTCAAATGAAAAGTCTTATGAAAAATATCGGTGCTACATTTTAGCCACGCCATTTACTGCCAGTTAATCACAGGCAGAGTATTTTGAAGTGTGTTGTCTTTCGACATTTACTTCAACATAATCTAGAAGGAGCAACACTTTGCTTTTGGTATGGCTTATCGTTGGCGTTCTTAGTTTAGAATAGCGAGTGGTCTTTTATGACGGTCAATACCTGTAACGTATTGCCCGAGCGAGTTGACTTCCGGGTTCCTGGTCTTCTGGGCGCGCTCGTAGAACGTCGCGGACAGCTGTCTGAAGCGATCCGTCAGCAGCGGCAGGTTAGTAGTCTCGTGCAGAACTGTAGTCGGGAATCTGCTCGGTAAGTGGAGGGCCCGTTTTAGTGCCCTGTTCTGTATCACCTGAAGGCGCCGAAGGTGCGAAGCAGCCGCATAGCCCCATACGGGACAAGCGTATTCCATAATTGGTCTTACCAGGGTGATATAGATGTTTACTCCCGTGGCGGGCTTCAAAAGGCTATTCCTGTTCAGCACAGGGTATAGAGCGTGTAATCTAGCACTTGCCCTTCTCCTGATATCTTGAATATGGGATCGCCAAGTCAGTCGCCGGTCTAGAGTGACTCCTAGGTACTTGACTTCGTTTTGCCACAGGATCGTCTCGTTGTGAAGACGAAGGGGTGGAAGGTTTTGAGTGCGTCTCTTACTGATTATGATGGCTTGAGTTTTTGTGGCGTTGATGGTTATCCTCCACCGTTTCGCCCAGTCCTCAGTTGATCGAAGGACTTCTTGCAGACGCCTAGTTGCTAGGGCACAGCTTCTGCTTGCCGTACAGTATGCCGTGTCATCGGCATAGGTGGCAGTAAGAACTCTGGGAGCGGTAGGCACGTCAGCGGTGAAAAGTGCATAGAGCACTGGTCCCAGTACAGAGCCCTGCGGTACTCCAGCAAGGATTCTCCTCACAGTTGAAGTGGCCTCGCCTACACGAACGCAAAATGTGCGGCCAGTGAGATATGACATAAGGAGCTTTACTAGTCTGCCTGAGAAGCCTTGTTCGTATAATTTGAGTAGCAGACCTGTATGCCACACAGAGTCGAATGCTCTGGCGATATCCAGAAGCACCAGGCCACAGTATTGTTTTTCGTTGAATGCCCTAGTCGCTGCTTCAACCACCCTCATAAGCTGTTGCGTGGTGGAGTGATTGCGGCGAAAGCCGAGCTGGTGATGGGGAATAATCTCGTTCCGTTCGATGTAATCATTTAGCCTCTTGAGCAATAATAGCTCTAATACTTTGTTTATAGACGGCAAGAGGCTTATTGGCCGGTAACTTTGAGGTAGGTGCGGGTCCTTCCCGCTTTTGTGTATTGCCACAACTTCAGCATGTTTCCAGCATTGGGGGAATTGCTGAGTGCGAAGAATGTTGTTAAATATTCCTGCCAAGTAAGTTGACGCTTGCGGTTGTAGATTCTTGAGACAGCTATTGAAGACACGATCATGACCAGGTGCTTTATCTGGGTGAAGTGTGGCTAGGCAGCTCGCAACCTCTTCCGGAGTGATGGTGTCAATTTCTTCCTCGTCGTCCCCTTCCTCAGCCTGCAGATAGGTGTTTAGGCAGCGATGTACCTCTTCTACTTGCAACTGGTCTTCCACTTCCGATGGCCGAAAGTTCCTCTCGAAGGAATCTGCTAGGGCGTTTGCCTTGTCGGTTGGACGATAGACTGGTCCCCGTTCGCCGTGTAGGGGCGGGATTCGAGATCGCTGCCTAGTGAATTTCTTTGTCTCTGCCCACAGCGTCCCATCACCTGGGGTCAGCATCGAAACACGAGCCTCCCATTCTCTGCTCCGGTGCTCTGCCAGCGACACCTTCAATTCTCTCTGGACTCGGTTTAGCAGTCTTCGCGTGTCGGCGTTCCTCGTCAACTTCCACTCCTTAGCTATTCAGTTTTTGTGCCGAATAGCCGCTAGGAGGTGGGGCGGGAGCTGGCGTGAAGTGTTCTTGGTGAGGCACCTCTTCGGAGTCGTCGCTGCTGATGCCTCCTTGACAGTGTGCTCGAAGAAGGACAGAGCATAGTCTATATCCTCTGCCGGGCGTTCCGGTAGTGCTGCTGAGACTATCTGACGGTATCTGCCCCATTCGGTTTTCTTGAATTCCGGCTTTTGTTGTGCATTTAGGATTAGGTCGGACTCTAGCTCCACGATGACTGGGAAATGGTCAGAGGACAGCCTGTTAAGCGTGGTTGCCGCGACGAATCCGGTGATCCCTTTAGTGGCAGCCACGTCGAGAACATCCGGACGTCCGTGGTGAGCTGGATAGTAGGTGGGTTCTTCGGGTCCCCACACACACATATTGTGTCTGTTGGCGACTCTCCGTAGTATGTTACCTGAAGGGTTGTTAACTCTGCTGTTCCAGTCTGTGTGTTTGGCGTTGAGATCACCTCCGATGAACAGCTTGCCTCTGATGTTTGCCAAGGTATTAAAATCAGCCTCTGCTGTTTCCCTTCTAGGAGGCCGATAGGCAGAAACTACGGTTAGTGGGCCTCTTGTCGTGGCCACTTCAATGCCGACAGCTTCAATGTACTGCAGGGGCGGAATGTAGATCTCATGATGTGGAATGCTTCTCTTGACATAGATAGCCACGCCACCTTTTGCAGTTGGACGATCATATCTATAACAGCAGTAGTTCGCTACTGAGGCTTTCAGTCCCGGTTTTAGGTGGGTTTCGGTGACAAGACATAGATCAACGTCTTGTTCCCTAATGAACTGCCGGAATTCCACGGTCTGTCCATGAATGCCATTGGCATTCCATATGCAGAAAGAGAGGCTATTGAATTGGGGTCGTCTATCCATAATGAAGATTACAACTGCATTTGGGAGTAGCTAGAGGGGAATACTATAGGAAGTTTTGGTCTAGGAGAAAGAAATGAGCGAGGAAGCAGGTTGTTAGAATTTTGTGAAAGATATAAGCTAGTAGTGGCGAACACACTGTTTAAGAACCATGCAAGAAGAATATACACCTGGAAACGTCCTGGGGATACAGGCAGATATCAACTAGATTATATCATGGTCAAACAGAGATTCAGGAATCAAGTACTAGACTGTAAAGCATACCCAGGAGCAGACATAGACTCGGACCATAATTTGATAGTAATGAAGTGCAGGCTGAAATTCAAGCGAATAAGAAAGCAGTATAAGCAGAACAGACTGGAAGTGAATAAACTGAAACAATCTAGCACAAGAGAAAAATTTGCAGAAATGGTAGACTTAGGTCTAAGAATTAACTGTGAAAGGAGCTCAACCGAGGACGAATGGAATGCATTAAAGACCGAAATAATGAAAGCTGGCAAAGAAACCTTAGGCTTTAGGGAACAAGCTGCCCGAAAACCTTGGATCACAGAAGAAATTTTGCAGCTGATGGATCAGAGAAGAAGGTACAAACATGCTCAGGATGAAGCAGGAAGAGAGCAGTACAGGCAATTTAGAAATCAAATAAATAGGAAATGCAAAATAGCAAAAGAAAAATGGCTACAAGAAAAGTGTGAAGAAGTAGAAAAGGAAATGGTCATAGGAAAAGTAGATGTTGCATATAGAAAGATCAAACAGAATTTTGGAGAAATGAAGAAAAGAGGTATGAACATTAAAACTGCCGATGGGAAACCTCTTTTATGCTCAGAAGATAGAGCTAACCGATGGAAGGAATACATTGAGAAACTGTATGATGGAGACGACTTGAACAATAGTGTATTGGAAAAGGAAGGCGATGTCGACATTGATGACTCAGGAGATCCTGTTTTGAGGACAGAATTTAATAAAGCTCTGAATGACTTGAAAGCAAATAAGGCAGTTGGAATTGATGAGATCCCTGCAGAACTTCTTAAATCTCTAGGAGAGGAAGGAATCGAAAGATTATTCAAGCTGATATCAAAAAGTTATGAAACAGGAGAAATTCCAACTGATTTTAATAAAAATATCATCTTCACACTTCCAAAGAAAGCACAAGCCGACAAATGTGAGAATTATCGCACCATTAGTCTAACATCACATGCTTCAAAATTACTGACCAGAATAATATACAGAAGGATGGAAAGGGTAGTAGAAGAGATAGTAGGTGAAGATCAGTTTGGGTTTAGGTAAAATCGCGGTACAAGGGAAGCAATTCTGTCTTTGAGATTAATACTTGAAGGGCGGATCAAGAAAATCAAAGATACTTTTATGGCATTTGTTGATTTAGAAAAAGCTTTTGATAATGTTAGGTGGGACAAGATGTTCAAAATTTTAAAGAAGTCAGGTCTAAAGTATCGAGATAGAAGAATACTCTATAAACTATATAAGAATCAAGTGGCTGTAATAAAAGTAGAGAATCACGAGAGACATGCATCAGTTAAAAAGGGTGTGAGACAAGGTTGTAGTCTATCCCCGTTAATATTCAACTTGTATGTAGAAGAAGCAATGAAGAAAGTCAAAGAAAAATTTCCATGTGGCATAAGTTTTCAGGGAGAAAAAATCAGTATGCTACGATTTGCTGACGACATTGTCTTATTAGCAGAGAGGGCTGAGGATATTGAGAAGTTATTGAATGGCATGAACGAAATACTGAAGGAAGATTTTGGACTGAATATAAATCAAAGTAAAACAAAAGTGATGAAATGTAGCAGAAATGACACCAATACTAGCAGATTAAATATAAAAATAGGATCTGATGCAATAGGAGAAGTGAGTGAGTTCTGTTACTTGGGAAGCAAAATTACAACCGATGGCCGAAGCAGGAATGATGTTAAAAGCAGAATAGCACTAGCAAAAAGAGCCTTCATGAAAAAGAGAAACCTTTTAGTTTCAAATATTGATCTAGGAATTAGAAAGAATTTCTTAAAACTCTATGTGTGGAGCACAGCACTTTACGGTAGCGAAACATGGACTTTAGGAATACCGGAAAGAAAGAAACTTGAAGCATTTGAAATGTGGTGCTACAGAAGAATGCTGAAAATTAGGTGGACAGACAAAGTAAGAAATGAACGAGTTTTGGAAATGATGGGTGAGAAAAGAAGTTTATGGAAGAAGCTTACAGGAAGAAGAGACAGGCTGGTAGGTCATATTTTGAGACATGCTGGATTGGTTAATTTGTTAGTGGAGGGAACAGTTGAAGGTAAGAACTGTAGAGGTAGACAGAGATTAGAATATATGAAGCAGATAATTGAGGACATGGGTTGTAAGGGGTATGTAGAAATGAAGAGGTTAGCACAGGATAGGAAGGGATGGAGGATTGCATCACACCAGTCTAAAGACTGACGACAGCAAAAAAAAAAAAAAAAAAAAAAAAAAAAGAGCTGTCTTCACTGCAGCGCAGATGTCCGTGGTCATCTGGTCTAGCCGCTTGGTTAGACTGACCAACATATTTAGAACAGTCTCCAATATTTTACTCAGTCCTTCAGATTCCGCCGGAACTGGAGCAGCTGAGGGAGGCCAATGTCGTGGTTGGTTGTTTAACAGATCTTCTGTGCAGGAGCTCTGCGGGTTTTTATGTTCTTGTTGGTCGACCAGATTGGAGTCAGAAGTTGCAGCAGTGGTCGACTGTGGACCCGCAACTTCCGAAAAGAGGCGACCGTCAGTCTCACTCGATTTTCTGTGTTTCTGGTACTTTGGATGCTTCCTAGTCATCCTAGTGGGCTTCGTCTGTTCTTTGCCAGTCGGCGGAGAGGAAGTATTTGTTTGTTGATGCTGGATAGCGGAGACGCTCTGTAAATTTTCTACCGGTGGCTGTAGATCCTTCTTGTGATGTTGTTTGGCGGTATCACTATTGGCTGGTAGGCCTCTCTGGCGATCTCGTGCCTTCTTGTACACTGGACAGCCTCTATAGGACGCAACATGGCCGCCCCCACAGTTCAAGCACTTAGCTGCGTCGTGTCCTTTTCTCAACGTGCACTGTTTTGTTTCATGTGGGCCGACACACTTTACACAAGCGGGAGGCATTTTACAGTGCTTGGCCACATGACCAAAACGTTGACAATTAAAACACTGAGCGCGTCCAGCTGTAGCTCTCAGTTTTTCCGTTTGAATCTTTAGGTGGCAGATGCTCTCCACCTTAAAGATGGGCCTGTTCTCAGGGATGTCAGGAAGAACGACAAGGAAAAGAGGCATGACCTCATTGCTTCCTGGGCGGCGCAGCTGAACCACTGTCTGGACATTGAAGCCCATATCTTTTAGCTCGAGTTTGATGTCGTCAGTGGCCATAGTCCGGGGAATCCCACGGAGTACCACCTTCAGAAGTGGCACTGCTCCAATCTGAAAGGTATAGTAAGGAATGTTGCTAGCTTGCAACATCTCAGTGACTGCTGTGAAGTCTTCAACGGTTGTAAATGTGAATTTTATTTTGTCCCCTCCAGCCGATTTGGCTGAGAAAGGGTTTTTCGCGACGTCACCCACTTTGTCGTGCAGAGTTTTATAATTCTCTTCAAACTGCACAACAATTGGCGGGATATGCGCACTTCTGGTAATCTCTGATGAATCGTCCTGAATTGGTTCGAAACGATTGGTTGTTTCCATCCTTTCCGGGTCAAGCATTGGTGGTGGCCTCGCTGTACGGCGAGGGAAGACAAAGCCCTCGTCACCTGGTTCCACACTTTTCTGGTAAGTGTGGTTATCCTCATTGCTCTTGGGACCCTGGGAACGACGCCCTCTTACTCCATTCCGCCCGGAGACCGAGGCTGTAGTATTGTCGGTGGCTTCCATGGTCTTCTTATTTTGTGCCTTAGCTTTCTTTGGTTTCTTGGCTGTACCTAGTTTCGACACTGCTAGACTGACTCCACTAGATTTGCTTACCTCATTGTTTCTGCAGCTGACGGCACGTGGCTGTTTATTGTATGTCCTCTCTGGTGGAGTAGTGGCACGCTTTCTTGGTGTTAATTCTTTACTCACCGAGTACACATCACCGTGTATACGCTGAATGTTAAACACAGCAGCTGGTGTAGTGTCTTCATCCATTGCCATATTCTTATCCGTTGTCGCACTTGTCACAACAACCGCCGGCATTGAGACGCTCGACGCGCGCGGCGCGGAAGTGCAAGGCAGCCTTTCCTCGTCACCCATCTGTGCGGCTCCTCTGGTCACGTACTGATGGGTGGCCGAGCTTAGTTCTATCGAGTTATTCAACTTCGACACGACACGTAATTTCTTGTCACTTTCGAAAACAATAACTATCTATAACAATCACAAGTTCAGTCAAAATACACACACGTAATAATCACCAATTGTCACATACGATAATAATTCTCACATACTTCTGATCAGTCCACTCACTACACATCTCTACTCGTCCATCATAATCCGTTCTCTCATACACTATTAACCTTGTTTCTATAAGTCAATACAAAAAATTCGACTGCGAGAAGTAAATTGTGTTTCGCTGTGCGCGATTCAGGCGAAAACAGTACGGGTTTTTAGAAAGGTTTTGAAATTTATGAAGTCCAGGGGCCCGGGACTAAACTAAGATTTATCCGCATTGGAAATCAGAGAAATAAAGAAAAATGTGTTTATTCTTATGCCTGTTCGTTTCCTTGAGCGTGATTCAAATAAAAACTAATGTTTCGATATTAATGAAATTTCGAATACCGTATCGTCCATGGTACCAGTAATAAAATGGAATATTTTTATGTGACGTAGAAAAACAGAAATTAAGATAAAAGTGAATAAAAATTAGTATCCATTCAACGGCAAGTAATTTTTTGCAGTCAAAATGGCTGCGATACGTTTACATACCAACGGCATGGTGTTATCCGGAATTTGGAAATTAAACTGATATGTATCGTTATTAGTCGTTTAGTTCATTATTATGAGTGTTTCTTTATTTAAGATTATGGCTTTAAGCCAAGCTGATGTCGAGGTCGTTAGAGGTGGCAAAGGAATTCGGCTATAACTTTTTTGAAGGAACTGTCCTGGAATTCTTCTAGAGTGATTTCGGGAAACCAAAGAAAACCGGAATCAGGGTGGCCGGACGAAGATTGGAACCGGCATCCTCCTGAATGCGAGGCTAGCGCTCCATCGACCACCCATCACGTTCAGTGACCCCATAGCATTTGTCACGATATTTGCGATCTTCTTGACTGTGCGTTGACAACAAATTAGGGTGTGAAATTGTCTGTCAGAGTAACTTCAACAGAAGTCCAGACTTCATTTCATAACCCTTTGTAAAATATAAAGACCAAGTTCCGCTCAGCAGATAGAACAAAATAAAATTTAAATAAATATTTTAGAATCTAAAGATATCTTCTCAACTAGGAGATGAAAAAAACTATGGGAAAATTTATTAAACTTAGATTCGTCTAACATTCACTGTAAAGTGGTACACACACATTCTCCTGTATACTAAACATCAAGTTTCGCACATAATTAACATTTATTTGTAACTAAGGTTGGTATTCTGGCTCTTTGTTGTAATAAAGTTAATGTAGACTTTTTCAAAAGTAACAATAATTAATATATTAACTGCTATTTTTTAAATTACAAAAATGGCATTTGTGACATGTAGAATGTGATTTATAGAAGTTTTAGTTCTTTATCTAGCTTTAGTCAGGTTCTTCTGTTCGCAGCGTCCTTAAACGGGCGGTTTTCGTGGCTTAAGACATTCCGTCTTAGATAGAGGTTTTGTTGCTGCTTGAACTCATGAGTGCTACAGATGATGTCTCTTCGGTTAAGCAGACGTACGTCTCTGCTTGAGAGAGTTTAAAAATCTCTGATGTGCTCAGCTCAGTAGATTTAGCCGAAGTCTTACTGTATAAAGTAGTTCGACTCAGATCTAGCCCACCTCAGTGCCTAACACTAGTGTTGCTATCTGAAGCAACATGAGTTCGAGTTCTGTCATGAAGTCCGAATTTCCTCGAGCACTGTGGTAAAAGTTTCACGCTCCTTCTAGTGCTATGACAAAAACCACACAATCACGTAAGAAAAGGCGATGTATGTCTGGAGGTCGTGGTTAAAAATTATTCACTATGACGCTGGCCGATCGTAGTATTTGGCGTGTAACGTTCCTCGGTAGGCGTGGCGGGTTATTACTAGAGAGGAAAAAAATTCGACTTTTCCTTTAGAACCTGAACGACACGTCATCCAAAGCCAGCTCGTTTGATGTCCATAGCCCTTCTCATGGTGTGGCAAGGCGTGCCAAATCGTCTTTTACCTCGAGGCGTAAACATTGTTCTCGACAGGATGTCTCTACAGGAAAAAGTCGAGTCCGCGTCTGCTGCACACACACACACACACACACACACACACACACGTGACAGTCTATTCGTGTTTCTCACCATTCCATAACCCACGTACTCTTAGTATGATCACCGAGCGTGGTGGGTGAGTGGTTAACGCTCTGGCCTCGCATTCGGGAGGAAGGCGGTTCGAATCCCCGTTCGGGCATCCAGATTTGGGTTTTCTATGGTTTCCCCAAATCACTCCAGGCGAATGCCGGGATGCTTCCTTCAAAAAGGCCAAGGCCAAGGCCAAATTCCTTCCAGTTTCTTGTCCCCAGTCCCATCCCGCCTCTAATGACCTTAGCCATCGACAAGGCGTAAAGCCGAAAAAAAAAAAAGTGGTATGATCACTAGTCACAAGTAAGTGTGAACCATAAAACTGTTCAAGATAGAACATCAAATTTCATAAAGATGTGGAAAAACAATCACGCTAATCGATAGTTTGGCGTGAGTGTTATGCAAAAATCGAATGTGACGACTGTGAAATCCATTCCAGCAAAAAAGTATACTGTCGAAATCATACATATGACAGTAGAAGAAATATCACTGAAAATTCTGACTTGACAATTTTACATAAGCATTAATCAGATCTGTGTCACTGATTACGTTTCATCTCCTGGAAGGTAATGAAGGAGTCACCGCTGCTTGCTAATAGACTCCTGAAAGGGTGGTGGAGCGGGAATTGGTCCAGGGCATCCTCTTGCCCTTGGGGCTGGAAACTCCCCGTAACGGCGGATGAATCAGAAATGAGCAACAGCATGCGGAAGCAGAGTGAAATAGGAAGCCACTACATTAAATACCCAAAAGGTATCCCGAAGCTACATAATCGTCTCAAATTACATATGGAATGACGGCTTCTTCCTGAGCAAAATTCTAAGGAGGGAAAATGGTCTCCCAATAGGGTATCTGGGTAGGAACGTCTCACGAAAGAGTCCTCTGAATGAAAAGAAACATTCTACGAACCGGAGAATGGATTGATATAAATCTGAAGAAGACAATTTGATTAAAAACGAAGAAGTAGAATGTAGACCTGAGTCAAATAAAAAAAACTCTGAAATTAATTCAAAAGAAGAAGAATGGAATTCACTGAAGATAATAAAGCTGATAAAGATATATTAGGCTTTACGAAGGAAGCTTTTAGAAATTCAGGTATCACAGAAGATATTCTGCAGAATGGGAGGTGGGGGGGGGGGGAGGAAGAAACAGGAAGAGAGCTGTGCAGATATTTCATAAATTAAATAAATCAAAGAAAATTAGCTGTAAAAAAAGTGTGAAGATGTAGAAAAGGAAATGCAGCCTGTAGGATAAGCAAACAGAATTTTGTTAGAAATTGACAAAAGTTGTACTAAAATTTAACTGCTGACGGAAAAACTGGTTTTAAGCCCAAAAGTCAAAGCTAGCCGATGGAAGAACTAGACAGAGAAATTGTATAATTGGGATGATTTATGCTGGAAAGAACAGATAATGTCGACACTGATGAGTTAGGAGATCTTGTTTTAAGAGTAGAAGTTGATTGAGCTCCGAAAAATCTTAACTAGTTTATGAGACTCATGGAGAAATTTTAAAATTTCTACTAGAATATTTTCATACCGATGTCAAAAATTTACGAAATAGAAGAGATTTTGATAAATGTGCCATATTCACTCTCTCAAAGAAAATAAGGGCTGACAAACGTGAAAATTATTACACTTTGAGTCAGACATCAAACATTTCAAAATTAGTGAGTAGGATTACTACTAGAAAGGATAGTAGAAGAGATGTTATGTGAAGTTGAGTTTTGGGTTAAGGAAAACTGGGTTACAAGAAAGCGACTGTGACTTTAACATTAGTACTGAAAGAGCAGATCAACAAAAACGAGGATACAAATGAGCTTTATTCACTTAAATAAATATATTGTCAGATGGGACACGACGTACAAAATTTTGAAGAAATCAGGTCTAAAGTATCGAGGTAGAAGCATGATTTATAATCAATATAATAATAGTTTTGGTTATAGTAAAAGTAGAGTATCATGAATGACATCATCAGTTAAAAAGGATCTATACACATTAATATTCAGCGTGTATATAGCGGAAGCAATAAATGAAGTAAAAGAAAAAATTGAATTTGACGTAAATGTTCACTAACTTGCTAATGTCATTGTCCTGTCAGTAGACATTAACAAATTACTGAATGACATGGCACAGATACTGAGGGAAGAACCTGGACCAAATACAAACCAAAGCAATACAAAAATCTTGAAATACTTCGTGTCGTTGAGTAACTGACTGGAAATATGAAGGTTCAGATTCAAATCCTAGTGGAATCATGGAAACAACTTGCAAGGCACCTGAACCTTCTATGAAGGCATACCTGTGAAAGTTAAAGTTCAGGTGACCACATGCCTCCGTTTTAATGTTGGGTAAATCTCAGCCTTTACTGCACCAAACACTTTCCGTCGCCCGCAGTGGACTGAAGTTGATAAAAATCCTGCCACTAACCACACCAAGACCGGCACTAAGCGCTATCCGAGGTGTCCCAGGGCGGCTGGCTGCCGTCAGCGGCCACGGCGCTGATCGGGATCAGCAGCCGGCTGGTAACGACAGCGGTCATGAGTTATGGCGCCACGATGATGTGGCCGGATTTTATAACGCGACAGGTGGAGCAGCCACGCGCCTCCCGCCGTATTGTTCTTGACAAATGGAAGGACCGTCACTTCCGGAAAATCGACATCTTCTTCTGATCGGCGCCTAGCAGTTTTGTCCGTCTGGTGCGGTATCACCGACCAGCAGCTTGTTATGCCCATTGTCTTTAAACAGTCTTTTGAAAATTAATTCGATCAAATGTAATGTAAATCTAATAATGTTTGTCAGAAACTACGGTACTAGTAGTCTGATTTTCATTAAGGACATTTTTTTTTTTTTTTTTTTAATATGGAGTGTTGTGACTGGTTGGTAACGTTTGTGCCTGGTATTCCGGAGGAAGAGGAATTGATTACTGATTCAGCTATCGAGAATTCGGTTTTTTTATGGCTTCTAGAAATCGTTCCGGGCAAATTCCTGGATTGTTCCTTGTATAAGCTATGGCCAATTTCCTTTCCCTTCCTTGTTCACTTGCCTCTCCCAGCTCTATTAACAATCTAAATTACGATTCATAGGTCGTATTCTGAGGAATAATGATAATAATAACATTACTACATCTACATCCATACTCTGATAATCACAAACATTGTGGTTGGCAGAGGGTGCTAAGCACCAATTCTAATTCTGCGCATTCAAATCCCGAATAGCACGAGGAAAGAAGTATCAGTACGGCATCTTATTTCTCGAATCTTATCCCTCCGGTCATTGTGACCTAAATAGGTTGGGGAAGAAGTATTTCATTGGACTCGTAATTGAATGATTTTCACCTATTTTACAATAAATTCAAACGAAAACGATTTCGTCTGTCTTCCAACTATCCCAGCACAATCTATGTATCAATTCTGTGACGCTTTCATAAGGGCTGTAGCAACCAGTCACGAATCTAGTGGCTCTCCTATGCACCCTCTCCACTGAGTCAATCAGGCCCTTGCAATATGAATCCCAAACTCCATAACAGTAATCCAGATGCGGATGCACTAGTGTTTTATACGCTATTTCCTTTGTATGAGAATTACTATTCCTCAGAATAGGACCTATGAATCGTAATTTAGAATTAGCCTTGGCAACGACGGAAGTTATGTGCAAGTCCCATTTCATGTTGCTTTGTATTATCACCCCCATATTCTTGAGGGAATCAACCGTGTCAAAAGCCGAATTGTTTACTTTGTACTCGTGAGCAAGCTGATTCTTTTTGTTACTTATTCGCATTGCCTTGCACTTTTTGCAATTAAGTGTAAGCTGCCATTTACGGCACCATTCGGAAATAGCATCAAAATCGCGCTGAATTTCTAAGCAATCGTAAGTGTACCTTATTTCCCTATAGATAACTGCATCGTCAGCAAACAATCTCAACCAGCATTTGACGTTGTCACCTAGATCGTTTATAAATATTAAGAAAAGAAGTGGTCCTATTACACTTTCTTCAGGAACCCCCGAAATAACATCTAGCTTAGAAGAGGCTTTACCCGTCAACAATGGCATACTGTGATCGACCGGTTAGAAAATCACGTTTCCATTCGCAAATCTGATCCGTTATACCGTTTGTTCGAATCTTCGCTAAAAGTCGGTTAAAGGGCGGTCGCGTCACTCAGGAAGTAGAGCGTCTGACTACGGTTGGACCACCGGGTTCGATCCCCGACGAGGCCGAGGATTTTCGTGGAAGCTAACGCGTACGAAACAACTCCACAGGACCACTCAGCCTGCTACTGTATCTAATGAGTACTGAGGATGAAACTTCGCGGGGAAAAAGATTGGCTGGAGCTTGGCGCCGATCACGTCACCTCCATCTCTAGAGTCAAATGTCAACCGGGAGTGCGGAGCTCTACCTCCGTGAGTCCTGTACAGTTGAAAGATCCTCGTCGGCATTAAAATAATGAAAGAAAAACATGGGGATATCAGTTACATGAACAAGTCTAGGTATGTATAAATGCCTAACGTAGCAAAAAACATGTATAGAACTAATATTTTATAATATACTGTAGGTACACGTATGTATGAGTGAATGTAATGGCTAAAGCTACATGTCATTTTTTATGGTATACGGCATTACTTAGATTCTTTCGCTATCCAGAAAATAACGATTTATTGGGGAGAACTGTTATTGGAGAAAATGGTTTCATTTACAGTATTTAACATTGGTCGTCGTGTTTAAGGCTTAACAGCTGTGACTGGTCCTCAATAAGAGATTAGCTGACTAGAGCCCCGGAACTGCAAGAAGTTTCACTATCGGGGTAGCAGAGGTTTTACTGAATATTTTGTATTCACTAAATTGTATATCACAATTAAATGCGTAGTGCGTATGGAGTGAAGGGCTACGAAACTATTAATGGCACTTAGTCTGTGGACTGGGATGTTAAATCTGACAGATCATAGGTGAGTTGAGGAAAAGCCAGCTGTAAGGCCTGCATGGTGTCTCTCCGTCACCTTGCTTTCACTCCTCATACTCAGTATGAGCTACTCGTAACATTTAACACCCCCATTACACTAATCTACAAGTACAATATCACTGCACGGGTTACTGCTGCTCTTATGGGTGTCTGAGACATGCGTCCATATAGAATGTTCTAGACAGATCAAAGATATTCTGTTAAACAATGCTTTGATGCTTTTGTCATAGGTGAGAATTTGAATCATGTGTCATAATCTCTTCCAGAATGTCGCAAATAAAGCTGTATCAAAACAATACTTTGTGTCTACATTCGTTTAATTACTTATCGAGATGCTTTTTCTGAACGCTTTCCGTTGTACAAATGTTGTGGATGTCATGGCATGTGAAATATGTTTAAATCCCTTAAAACTCAACAGAAATTCTTGACATTTAGCAGAGCGAAACTATAGGATCAAAAACAGGTCAAGAAAGTATTTCAACCAAATCAGTAACGTGACCATGTCCATTGACACTCAAGAGTTATAGCAATATCATCTCTGTCCTTCATTAGTACCTCTAAATACACTTCATACTTAAAAAAAATCATTAAAATTTTGCTGCCCGAACCGTTAGAGCCAAATTCAAGTGAAAATCGTATTTCAGTCCGATCAGGTCACGCGGTCATGATCTTTGCCCAAACTATGATTTTGTCTCTGTCCTTCTTCAGCACTTTTCCCTTCAAACACAACTGAAATTCCTCACATTTTCTTAGGGTTGTAAAGAATGGCCACATATGGGTCATTCGATACATTTTTATATATAATATTTTGTATATTTTTATATATAAAAAGAATAAGAAAGGAATTATCGGAGAGGCTTGTCAGTGTTTGTGGGACCTCCCAGGTAGCCGCGCCAGTCCGTCCCGCCAGACAGGCGGCGAGCGAACAATGCAGCCACCATTACTAACGGATTTGGTCAAGCATATGATCCCTTAGCTCCGGGAAACTGCACACTGGGGTGAATGCTCGTATCCCATCCCAGGTCCCCGAGCGGGCAGTTTGGAGGTCACAGTTGACGAATAAGTCCGAGGCTATGCCGAGTTCGCACGAATCTCGAAAGACAATGTTCGCCTATCGTCACAGCCAGTAGGAGGAGCAAACAAAACAGCAGAACCAATCATCGACAGACTATCCTCTGTATTTTGTAATGCTAGTGAATTTTTGCTCTATGTGAACCACGAGCGACGGGAGGAGGCTTTCCCTGCGGACGCTGGAGAGCACTTGACGCCGAGTCTTCAGACTGGAAGGGGCGGATCTTCCGAGGTTGGAGATCGCTCCGTCCTGGCATCGAACCTGAGGGTCCTGTGCACTCATTCAGTACGCTTACTGAAGGACGTGGTGCACCGTCCGCTATAGCCAAGGGGCTACAATTAAACCGCCGTCGAGGGAAACATATCGCCGCCACGGTAATATTTCTACAGTGCAGTGTGGTACTTTCATTCAGTCATTGGGTACAGCCCTGTAACGACCTCTGAATGATTAGGAGTTCTCGCACCTACCAAATATTGAACTAGCTGGGACAGACTTTCTTAAAGCCGCACTTGGTGGATAATTTAAATTATCCTGGCGCCCGGCATTTGAGATCGGATACAGTCAATGTTAAAACTGTATATGATTTATGATTCCCGATTGTTATGAAGGGAACTTTTATTTAAAAACCAAGTGTGAAGCTTTCTTGTTTGCCAATTAATATTGCGAATTTGCTTCAAGATCAATTGGAAATGTGGTGGTGTTTTAATGCTTTGTTTGTTTGTTAATATGTTGGCAATTGTAAGAAGAGGTTTTGGTTAGTCCTTTTTTAATGTTTCAATATGTTAATGTTAAAAATAAATAAGTCTCACCTGTACGCCATTATGAGTACCCAATAAATTAGCAGCCTAGGGTTTTCTTTGAATTATAAAAAGAAGTAAAAGGTTTTACCCTTACCTCCCTCCCGGCACCTACGCTACAAGGTCAAATACAGGTCAATCTTATGTTTCAGCCAGATTAAATCACGCAGTTATAACAATGACCAAAATAATATATAGTGACATCATCTCTGTCTTTCTTTAATACTTCCCAGTCATTCCAAAGTCAACAGAATTTCTTCAAATTTTTCAGAGTGAACCCTTAAATTTCAATACAGGCAAAGTTTGTATTTCAGTCAGTTCAGGTCAAGCAGTCACGCGGTTCGATCCGAAAAACTTTTTTCCATCACTGATAACTCTTTTTTTTATCACTAAAAACAAAGTTCAATGTCCCAATCTCACATATGAATGAACATCAACACTGTCATATGCCCTCATTCCATACGCACTAAGGAGAGGTTTCTGATTTAACGCGACAATTTACTATACAATTGGCTGCTTAGGAATCTTACACCACCATTTCTTCTAACCTGGTGTGCAAGGACTGACTAAGGAAAAATTCTTCCTCTACCGGGACTCGATCAGCTAACCGCCAAGTCAAGTGCCAAACACCGTGAAGCAACTCAGCAACGAAGCGAATTATTTTGACTAAAGGTTACCAGCGACATTTTAAGCGTGGACTTAGAATTCCTTTGCTGAAATTGGATATAGAATGCTATGAGTTAGGTGAAAGGTGTCCCAGAAAGCATGGAGTCATATTAATATCATGGGGAAGCCATCACCACACCATCCCACTACTGAACATGTCTCATGAAGAGAGAACCATGTCCGGCGGACTTGAACTTGCTCAGGGGATGCTGATGCCCTGACGGCAGCTAGCCTTTCAGCTTGGTCTTGTCTTCTTACTTAAGATGAGCATCATATTTTTGGTATTAATAACTATAGCCGCTTGTGCGCTGTTAGACCTATATTCTAGGTCTGATTTACGCCTTCGAGGCATATTAACATAGAAGACAAAATGTATTGCTGCCAAAAACGTTTAGGTTGTAACAGTCATGCCTTCTGCTATAGGATCTGTTTTCGACTGAACATAGTGCATTATTTGTGTACTTCAACATTTATTTACTCCTTTTCCAAAAAAGGCATTTCAATCAATAAACATACATGTTTAAATACAAGAAATTGAAATAAAACAAAAACAATATTATTATTATTCTTATTATTTTGTCCGGCAACTAACTTAGGAATGAAAGTTTTTTTTCCAGAAACATGGAGGCATCTTATCTGACAAGCTTCCTTGTCCAGGATCGTGAACGGTATTTTTTAAAAAAAAATTAATCCCAGAAACAAGTGCACTATGTTGAACCGTAAACATTTTACCATATGTGCGATGTCTTCACCAGCATACTTCAGATAATTTCCTAGTATATGAAATTTTTTACACGCGATTCAGATAACACATCTCTTCACGTGGTGAATGGTGGTGGAGCGTGCTATCGCACCTCCACTCTCTTCAACGTTCCGGTCTCGAAAGATGGCCTCCCTTCCTTGCTTGTCGAGCAGGTGCCTCCAGCCATCCACTTCCAGCATCCCTTGGTGACAAATATCCCAGCCAATCACCAGCTATCACATAGAAAGAAAGAACAAGCGCTACATTTAAATACCGTTCATTCAGTGCCCCCACACTCATTCAATCTCTTTCTCTCACTCGTTCATCCCCTTACATATGGCGCGGGTGGTGCCTCTTTCCCA
This sequence comes from Vandiemenella viatica, assembly GCA_031002005.1. Lineage (NCBI taxonomy): Eukaryota > Metazoa > Arthropoda > Insecta > Orthoptera > Morabidae > Vandiemenella > Vandiemenella viatica. The sequence goes on along the minus strand of CM061920.1, from coordinate 307,904,623 downwards.
CGACTTTGGACGCACGCGACTGGACCGAAAATGGGGTGACAGGTGTCACTACAAGGTAAACACAGAATAATAGCCTGTGCAGCGCATAACTACAATTTTTTTTTTTTTTAATTGGAGGTTTGTGATGCGCCATTCTAGCCCACGGCATTCAATGGGTGCTATAGGCATTACAGTGTCTCTCCACCCGAAAGGAAGTGGAATATGGAAAAGGAATGGGAAGGACTTCGGCCATAACTTTTTAAAGGAACAATCCTGGCATTCGCCTATAGTGATTTCGGAGAATCATGGAAAACCGAAATCAGAATATACACAAACTGACTGTGAGAGAAATAAGTCCTGAATGACCAATATAAAATTAGAGACTTACTTGGGAACCATCAGACCTGTTCAGAACGGATTTCGATCCCCCGAGTATATGTTGAAGGGTAATAATTCCATATATCTGTGTTACAATTATTTCTTCAAAATGAGCCCTAGGTATCGAGAAATTAACGCGCAAACATTTGTAAATATTTATTCATTGTTTAACAGTTTCAGCGTGGCGAATCGGTAGCGCGTTTGCTTACCATTTTGCGAACCCGGGTTCAAATCCCCATACTGGCAAATATTTTTATTTCTTTTTTTATATGTAGTAATCATTGAACATTGATTTTATTTCATTTAAAATTCATTTACGAATTTTTATTATGCGAAATAACTTTTAAAACATTATTTACAATAATACAATTATTTACAATAATATAATTACTTACAATAGATACATTATACAATTTTTATTACAATGCTACGACCATAAAAGAGATATTCTGTTAAAGTTCCATTTCCTTTGTAGAACATGAAATATATCTGTTTCAAAAAAAAAACATTTCAACAATAAACAATCAAATAACGATTACAAAAAAATAAAGTTGGGAATGTATATTCTGTAATATTTTGTTTTAAAAGTTATTTCGCATAATAAAATTCGTAAATGAAATAAAATCAATGCTTAATGATTACTGCATATAAAAAAAAGAAATAAAAATATTTGCCAGTATGGGGATTTGAACCCGGATTCGCAAAATGGTAAGCAAACGCGCTACCGATACGCCACGCTGAAACTGTTAAACAATGGAATAAAATTATAATATTTAAGCAACATTCACAAATGTTTGCGCGTTAATTTCTCGATACCTAGGGCTCATTTTGAAGAAATAATTGTAACACAGATATATGGAATTATTACCCTTCAACATATACTCGGGGGATCGAAATCCGTTCTGAACAGGTCTGATGGTCTCCAAGTTAGACTTACAAACGCTATCCGTCTATCACTTTTAGTTTTCAAAATTTCGTGACAAAATAATTTATTTATCGCGAAAGAAGTATTCTGTTTCCTTCCAAATGATACATAGTATTTCTTTGTCAAATTTCGTAAATGTCTGTTCAGACGTTTAGTAGTGAAAACGTGACAGAGATACTTTCGCATTGTTAATATTATTAATGTAGAATAGTGTGGATTAGCCCTTCAGGAATATATCTCAACGACATTCACAATTCACTCTCCTCTAGTCTCCACATTATGCATGGATCCAAATTAGTCTTCATGCAGATTATTGTTTCATTTACCTTTCTATTCCCTTGGCTTTTATGTTTTCTCGTGGCTCAGTGATTAAAAGTTTATCACTCCGGAGCGATATATTTAAAATACCCGATGTAATAGTTGTATGCTAACAGGATCACAGATTCGTGTCCAGACTAGGATAGTTGTAATTCTGCGTCTGTTTGTCTATGAGTGTCTTTAATGTTAATAAACTGCTACACGAAGAAAAATTTCAGAATAGTCCTTTGTTAGGATAAATAAACACATTGTGGTAGCCGAAAGGCCAGTATTATTATGGAGTCTTAAATTGAGAATAACTTTTGGTAAAGCTCCGTGGTACGGATTCTACGTGAAACAGCAGATCTACTTTAAGATTGTGCATAAACTACGTGGCTTGGTCTAGGTGGGGGGAGGGGTTTCTGAAAAGCTACGCTGGGCTACGTGGGGGAGGGGAGGTTCCGAGCCAGCCCACGTAGCTTTTCTTTCTTATTATTTGTCACAGTTAAAATGAGATACACAACACTCAGAAACAGGTAAATATTTATTTCCGTCATTGAACTATCGCCATATGTTATTTATGATAGTCTGACAAGAGAAAACAGTACAAAATGTCTTCTGGAATCAAAATGGATAATACCTACGTGCTATGCGGGGGGGGGGGGGGGGGGGGGGGTTTAGACAAAAGTCACGTCAGGCTACGTGGGGGGGAGGGAGGTTCTAAGGAGGCCAAAATGGAGCTACTTGGTTTATGCACGCTCCCTTTACCCTGAGGAATTACCAGGGATAGCTACGACAAAGACGAATTGCGTGACAAATTGAAACTTTGTCAACAGGAAGTTATACGACACTTCGTCACACACCATAATTTCTATGCAATAGGCTGATTAAAAAAAAAATACAGCGTGTTGTTAGTACAGTGTGTTCAGATCCCATTGAGATGCACCGCCACCTGTAGCCAGTTATGTAATTAAATATCAGCTCCGAAGGGGGTCATTTGTGTGTCCGCTACGCTCCGCCATCGGTCATGCAGCCAAGGTGTGAAAGACAGCCAGCGCTGGTCTACGATGCGTCGAATATCGCTAGCCGGAAGCGAGATGGTATCGATAAGACACGGCGGCCGGAAGTAATGCCATACGAACGGGACGCGGCGAAAAATAGAGGATGGACAACCTGGCCCAGCCCGAATCTCCGTGGACGGGGTGGTGCTTTCGCCCCGCTCGTAATTGCACGGTTGTATAATTATTTACCGTGCTGTTATTAGATCAGATGCCGAGATAGTTAAGGTCTGAAGTTACAGATGTGCGCTGTTAGGGGGCTGCAGGAAGATAGGCCGGCGTGATAGCCCCTGGGGAAGAAGGTACTTAAGTAATGTTGATTGATGGCGCTGCAAGCTGCTGCTGAACCACTTGAGGCACTCGACGCGGCGCTTCCTCCCAATATGCCACGGTCCCTTTATATTATTCTGCCTCAAACCACTATAATTATCACCAGGGCTGATGACATCGGAATGTAATTGATGGAGGAACAATTAAGAGTGGTCATCTTATAAAACAAGAACTGCTGCTTGCTTTTTTTTTTCAATTTTAATTTGATGTATTGGGTTATAAGTTCCGGGTTCGAGTCTTTGTCAAAACAGTAGTTTCAACAATTCTTTTTCAGTCACTTCCCACGTCCAATTCACCTTATCGCTCATATTTCAGTACGCTGGAAAAAAACAAAGTCAGATCACTGCCATTAATATTCTTAATTGATTTATTCTTAAAAATTAATAACTAGCATAATGTAGAGCTTACAGGATATTGTTGGTTATGAAATTCTTGCAGGATGGTAGAGCTAAAAAACATGGTGGCACTGTTTCGATTTGCACCGTGTCTGGACCTTCAGTTTACAGTGAAATCCAAACATCGGAGCATCCTAGCGTGTTTCAAATGATCAAGCAAATTTTTTTAAAATGTGTAGCTTCACGGAGAACTAGGTATACAGAAATTCCAGGGAAGACGGCTTAAACACTGAGCTGCCAGATGCCCCATAGGCAATGGGGACACAATACTCTTTTTTTTTTGTTGATAGTAATACGCAATTCACCGGCTATATCCACATCTGATAGATATTTCACTAGTTAAAAATGCGGCTTGTTATATTACATTCTGATTAGTAAAATGTGTTAAATAAGATACACAATTTTTGTGTGTGTGATGAAGTCATGAATTGTGCACACGAATCAAATAATTTATATCTGACTTAAATGTTTTTGACGGAAGAAAGAAAAAACATTCAGAAGATAATTGGGTTGTAAATTATTTAACCAATTATTGTAAACTGCCACTCTTGTCTACATATATAGTAGATAGTGAACAATTTACTAAAGCATAGGTTAGGAAAGCGCACTTGGTAGTTGTCAGTTGTCAGTGTAGCTCGTTCTGCTTGAGAGCAATGTAGTTACGACAGTCATAAATTGCGACACCTGAAACTGTAGCGGAAACATCATAAACGACCTTTTCTACTTTGCAACGTTCTTGAACGCCTTGTAAAACTTGAGTAATTAACCATGAACATCTAATGAATCTGGCCTGTTGATGGAAACGTCTCTGATTTTACGCTTTCCATAAAGAACAATGGAGAGTGGAGGAGTAAGTTATTTCACGATTATGCACGATGCAGTTTATGCGTGTATTTTCTCTTCAAGGGAACAAACTGAAACTTAATTCACATAGCCCCATATCTCAGCAGTTACATTTACTCTGATCTAGAAAGGATTCAATTGAAAAAATTAATATGAACAAAATCTGCTAACCAAATTTCGAGCCATAGACAAAAGAAGGTAGCTCTCAATCATCTGGTTTTAGAACAGTGAGCAGTAACGATCGATTGTCGACGAGTCCAATACGAACTGCGCTCTGGTCGTCCAGATTTCGGTTTTCAATAGGTTTTCGAAATCACTCCAGCCGAATGACGGAATAGTTTCTTCAAAGGCCAATGCCTGTATAATCCACGCTCCATGCCCACAACAATATGGCTGCTTAATGATCTCATCTTTTACAAACCAGCTACCCCTAATTAAACATAAAGGTATTTTTGGTAAGTCTTTCTAATTTGTTACATTCAGAGACGAGAGTTTGCCCGCTACTTCGTCTGTTGATGAGCCAGCGAAAATAAGTATAACTAAAATCTTTTTGATTTAAACGGATATATATTCAAATTTCAGGTTTAAAAACTTAATTTAGGCCACAACCCGGAGGTTGGTTGGATCCTCCCAAGGAAAGCGTACTCAGATAGTGTATCGGAGGTAGAACGGCAAGTTCCTTTCCTTCACGGAGTGACATGAACTATCTCATATATAAAAAAGCACGATCCCTTGAATTCTTTTAGGATAACACTTTACCACCGAACTTCCAGACTGTCCTTATACAAAGCTATGTACTTCAAGCTCATTTTATTTTCAGAAAATTCAGGCTTAACAGCACTGTATTGTGATGACAAATTTCTTGGAGAACTAATTATAGGTTGATCAGTTAAATAAAGTGTTTTTTTTTCTGAATAACTAATATTAATACAAACAGTTGATGCAGGAAGCAACGAGGAAGTTTCCGTCCTTGTTAACTTCCTGATTATCATATTAATATTTTTTGTTACATCCCTCGCTAATGTCCTTGCAAAAAATGCTGTGTCAAATTAAAAATTTGTTCTCAAGATTTCTACTTTGCCCGCCCCGTTGGTTTAGTTGAATGTGGCACCGTGATAGTGTCTGATGCTGCTATGAGTATGACTGGTTCGATTCCTGGTAATAGAAGAAATTTTCATGACAGGACTTGGCCGGCACAATAAGAGGGCTGGTAATGCACAATTCCTGATCACCAGATTGTGCACTAAAGTCCCGGGTTAAATCCCAAACCTCTCCGCTGCGCGAATGGAATGGGGACATACGTCACTGATGGTGATGAGTAATTAAAGCCTGGCGTCTTTCGGAAGAATAGGCCTGAATGTACCGAAACCGTATTTCACCCTCTACCTATTTTCTTCCGTCTTCCACAATACATATCACACTCTACATTTAACACATACACTATCACAGTCAACTACACTTACAAAAAGCGTCACACTGGTTAAGGGAATAGGTTCCCACCCAGTTAATCTTCCCAGATTTTACCATGGAGAGATAAAATAACACCTCGTGGCAACCACCTATGCCCCGGGCAAGACGTTCATAGAATAACGACAATTCTTCTTTGAAAAACGATAAGTTCATTGTAAATTTAACCAACAAGATGCCTTCGCCGTATTACTTAATAGAAAGATCAGTTATTAATTTTCCTGTTCTATCGGCAGTAACGGTAACGTAACGATGTAGGTACATCTTAAATTTTAGGCTAGGCCAGCCTTTCCCAACCTTTTTCAACGGCAGACCCATTAGAACCACTAAACCCTTAGTTTTAGTAATAATAATAATAATTTGAAATTGGCTGTTCTAGAACTGTTATTTGAGATCTCGACTCGCATCTCGCACATTGCGTCCAGAGTTCTCGTGTCCTCACGTCTCAAGTTATGTTTTCGTAATTATTAATTTTATTTTTATTTTGTTGGCGGACCCTTTAGGAAAGGTTTTGGGAAACACTGTGGTAGACTATTAGCCTTCAGACTGTGCAAATCCAGTCAAAATCTGTTCAGATTTCTTTAAGATATGCTTGACTGCGTGTGAAACAGCATGATGTTCAGAGGACACCAGATGATGTAATGTTATAACAAATAAATCAGCTAATAAAATCAACTAATAAATTTCTGACTGGGAATACCACCTCAAAATCCTTTCAGTAGTTTTTAGTAGTTATTGGAACAGAGATAACCTCGTTATAATATAGACAGGCTATCAATGAATTTGACATATAACAGCTACGGTAAGTATTTTAAGACGAAATCTATGCAAAGGTCAGCAATTAGCTAGAACCTAAGGTATGCCTTTAAATATCAAACAGGCGAGCATGAAAACGTAGGTGAAACCAGCAACCGTGAAATTCAATTGGAATTTGAATGATTAATATCAATGTTCGTAGAAATTAGTCTACTATTTGCCTATAAGTGTAACATCAACTGCTGGTAGCCGGTTAAGTAGAACTTGATGTTTTATTTACTTCCTTTCCTGATGTTTATAACTCTACACGCAGATAAATTAAAATAAATTTTTGTAGACTCGTAGGCTCATTATTTACTAGAATAATCAATGATCATTAGACCGTTGCAACGATTAGATACTTCAATGCCTCAATGGGAAGATGTCTGATTAGAGATCCCGTTTTAGATTAGTATTTTGAGATTCTCTTGACACTTAAGCTGGCATTATTCAGGTAGAGAACGCGTATGTGGTTCAGATTACACTAAAAACTTTTTAATCCTCTTTATCCGCTAGGATTAGCGGGTTAAGATATTATAAAAGAGGTTGACACAAGGCACTTCAAGATGCGTGGAGTTATTTTTTACGTTATCAAGTTTTATTGCACAAAAGGAACATTAAGTTTCACGTGAAAAGGAGCTGTGGGTTTTTTCATAAATAGTTAAAAAAATGATGATTTGTCGTTGTGATGATACTAGGCAACGCGGTAGCCTAAAACATATCAGTTATAAAAAGATTCGTTACAACATTCAAGAATGATACTGTAAATGGCAGCTTAAAATTAATTGTAAAAAGTGCAAGGCAATGCAGATAAATAACAAGAAGAATCAGTTTGTTCACGAGTACAAAATAAACAATTCAGCTTTTGACACGGTTGATTCCGTGAAGTATGTGGGGGTGATAGTACAAAGCAACATGAAATGGGACATGCACATAACTTCCATAGTAGGCAAGGCTAATTCTAAATTACGATTCATAGATCGTATTTTGAGGAATTGTAATGCTCGTAAAAAGGAGATAGCGTATAAAACACTAGTGCGTCCGCATCTGGATTACTATTGTGGGGTTTGGGATCCGTATCGCAAGGTTCTGATTGACTCAGTGGAGAGGGTGCAGAGGAGGGCTGCTCGATTCGTGACTTGTTGTTACGGCTCTTATGAAAGCGTCACAGAATTGATACACAGATTGGGCTGGGACACTTTGGAAGACAGACGACGTAGCTTGCGTTCGAATTTATTGGAGAATATGAGAAAAAATATAAATTTCGAGTGCAATGAAATACTTCTTCTGCCAACCTATTTAGGTCGCAATGACCGGAGGGATAAGATTAGAGAAATAAGATGCCGTATTGATGCTTTTATGTATTCCTTCTTTCCTCGCACTATTCGGGATTGGAATGCGCGGGTTTAGGATTGGTGCTTAGCTCCCTCTGCCACCCACAATGTTATGATTTTCAGAGTATGGATGTAGATGTAGAATATGCACTGGTGGAAACTAAAAGTGCAACATCCAGATGAATGGTGGAATTTTAGTAAACTTTGTAAATATATCGGGGGTCACACCCAAAAGAAATGACAAAGAATTGAAATTGATCAGACTAAGTTTATTGCCTTTATATACGGTTGTCAGTAAGAAGTATTCCCAACTTGAGCACCTATACATTCGTGGATCCTTGCCGGCATTGAATCAATAAGTATTCCGATGTCTTTTTGGAGTATGACTCTCTACGCCTGCGTGTCTTGTGCAGTGAGTTATTGCACAGTTTGTGCTGGGAGACCATGTGATCTCTATTATTATTTTTTTACTTATGGCTTTACGCCTCGTCGACATCGAGGTCATTAGAGGCGGGATGGGACTGGGGACAACGAACGGCAAGGAATTTGGCCATGGCCTTTTGAAGGAAGCATCCCGGTATTCATCTGGAGTGATTTGGGGAAACCATGGTAAACCCAAATCTGGATGCCCGGACGGGGATTCGAACCAGCATCCTCCCGAATGCGAGGCCAGAGCGTTAACCGCTCACCCACCACACTCGGTCATGTGATCTAATCTGTCAACTCTTGGTATCCCAGAAACGCTCTGATGGGAACAAACCTGGGAACCGCGCGGTCCAAATTATGATCGTAACCCCTTGCAAGGCTTGTGTTGTGATGGCCACAGCATGAAGACGGTCATTATTCTGTTGGGACATGCGATTTGGGTTTCAGACATGAAGGGTATCACAATAGGGTGAAGCACCCCGTCCACATAAGTGGTGCTCTGTCGTTGTGGCTTCAGCAACAACCAACTCGGTCGTACTATCGAAACTGATTGCCCCAAAACCATGACACCAGTGGCTGGAAATGTGTGACGTTCTGAAATCACAGCAGAGTAAGCCGTTTCTCCACTACGCTTGCGTACGTCTTGTCGTTTATCATTTTGCCACAGACGGAATCGAGACTCGTCTCTAAACACAAATGTACGCCATTCATGTGTAATTTTGCGTTTTACTTTACACCAGGTTAGACGAAGCTGGCAATGAGATCGGGTTCATGGAACATATTGCTTATGGGCAAAAAAGTGTCATGTTACACCACACTGTTCACTACTTATGTGAAAAAAATAGCAATTTTGCATAGCAAAAAGCACGATAATTCTCATACCATTACATGTAAAGCTTTCAAGTTTTAATCATTTAATACTCTTAATATGAGGATACTTGTAGCCAAATTTAAATCATTTATCGCAACACTGTCTGGTGTTTCACTTTTAATTTCGCCAGTGTATGATGGTGGTTTTCAGAGAGTGTGACACTAGACTCTATGCTAGAACCATTTTTTGAAATGTTGAAGTCAATTATTGACGAGTAATTGTTTAACAAGCTGCTTTACTTCCATGCTGGTTTTAAATGAGAAGGCCATTACCCTCACACAGCCAGTCACTGTTCACTTAAAGCCAGATATAGTCACTGTTAAATAACTGAATGAGTGAAGCATAGAGAATTTTGAGTTGTTTTCACATGTAAGATGGAAAGTATTGTAGACAGGTCTATTTAGGAGAGTCAGAGAACAAATTTTTCACAGACTTTTGCCAATATCAGGAGTTGGCTGCCTTTGATGAGTTTTAATAATCTTATTGGCATGGTCAGATTTGGAGCTATGGTTTTAGGCCGCATGCCCTTGCTCTCGCCAAGCATGTTATCCCTACTGCCAAGTCGTACTTTGTACTAATGGAGGAAGTGAGGTGTTTCCATCTATCTCCAAAAGTGTAACTATCTACTGGTAAGTATACCTTTTTGTTTGTGAAAGCCGGAGATTGGAGCCTATCCCGGCATTCGCGTTGATGGCTTTGGAATACCACCAAAAAACCACAGTCTAGACAGCGGGGATCTGACTCGTTTCCGGCTCAATTTTACAAGTCTCAGTGAAATTTCAAAACTGCTTGTTGATCCAAAATAATGGAGATTGCTATACTTTCTGGGACTTAGTCTACTTGCTAAAAGGGAAAATATCTATTAAATGGGACCCTCATTTTTGCGTATCAAATACAGGATTTGGGGAGAGTACAAAAAAGGGCTGCTAGATTTGTTTCTGGAAATTATCGCTGAATGCTATCAGTGACAGATATGATAAAGGAGCTGGAATGGGATTCACTGCAACACAGGAGAAAGATGAGGAGAGTAATGGGAGTGTAGAGAGTGTATACTGGCGATGAGGCATGGAAAGATATTGGAGTAGATATGAAAAGTAGTGCATGGAAGGGATAAGATGACCATGACCACAAGCTGGCACTCGATATCAGGCACAAGGGTGTGGGGAAGATTCTCTTTTTTAGGTAACGGTGTGTAATGATCCAAATGGAAAACATATGTGCGTGTTTCTTTTCTTGTTGTGATTGTGTCGGTCCCAGGGGAGGTTCTGCTTGTGTTTGGAGGACGTCAGCCCTTAGGTGTTTCCCTTAGATGTGACGGATGGCAGAAAACAGTCCCGTGACAGGACCACAGCTCAAGAGCAGCCTGGACTGTTTCGGTAAACAAATTATACTAAAAAGTAAATCTGTATCCAAGAACGAAGGGTGAAGGGAGGCCCGGGAGTACAGCCAATAGGAAAAATTTGTATTTTTAGTATGAAAAGGCGGTTTTGTTGCATGTCCTGAGCCAACCAGCGAAAAGAGCTTCCCTGCAAAGACAGACATTGGCAGACCTCATCAAGAAGGGGTGGAAAGCGACGCTTCGTCCGGCAGCACGGAAGAGAAGGGGACTTGTTGGCTACCGACGGAGAGATGTAGATCGACCGACCAGCTGATCACGGGAGAGACAGCAATGAGGCAGCCGGCCGTGATGGAGAGCTGGTCAACCCACCGACTGCACAACTTAGATTCGCCTGCATGGTAACCACCATTCAGAAAAAGGAACTTTTGCATCACCGTTTATCCTAGATATCGCTCCGAGACAGAATCTCTTACTCCACAGAAAAAGTGATGTAAAAAAGAAAATTTAATCTTTGTAAAATTTTGTCAAGTAAACAATTCAAATACTCCATAAGTAAATCGTAAAGTCAGATTGTGAACCTTGTTTTTACTAGATCCCATCCAGTCTTGTATTGTGTCATTTTGCTTGGTTAATTCAATAATTCATGTTTCAATGATAAAACATTGAGATCTAGATGTCGCTTCCCTCAGAATAAGGTACACTCCAATCTCTGGCGCCCACCTAATTTTTTTATACCTAATATTATTTTGTAATTAATGACAGGTAACAAACAGGTCGAGAAGTCGCTTTCCTAACATTGGGAACACTTCAGGTGTCAGGGATTGGAATGAGTTACCAAGAGAAATAATGAATAATTTACCGAAAACGTTGAAAGAATTTAAAGATAAAATTTGTAGATGGCAAATGTAGGTGGGTGCAGGATAGGGGGAAGCTGGGGGTGTAGGGAAATTGCCACCGGAGCGTGCGCTCCATTTCAGTTAAATTAAATTAAATTAAGTTTGTTGCTTTATTCTACTGACACCAATACAGTAATGACTTCTGGCTTTCTCCAACTCTTTTCTCTTTCCGTTCAGTGGAGTCGAGTCTTTATTTGCCTTGTGCACTTGTGTCAAGTAAGTCATGCCGGTTTATGGTCTCTAATTGGGGCTGCAAATAAGAGAGCATAAATATGGGTTTCGCGTCAGCTGCTGCATTTCTGCAGCAAGCGTTGCACTATTAAGAGCGACCAACAGAGGCAATAAAACCTTAAGAGAAGTGCTGGGCAGGTGGTGTGCTGGCTCCGGAAGAACAGGTACTGCCCATAACGTGGTGCTGCACATCAGCACACAGAAAAACTACCTTCGTAAAATATATAATTTGTTCAATTAATGAAACAATGCCTAAATAATTCAAAATTTGCAAATGCAGGATAACACATATAAAAGAACTAAAGGTAGTGTATGATTATAGGGTGGGGACACAATTGCTTGTAGAAGATTTGAAATGTAAATATCTTGGCATAACATTTGTTAATAAATTGAATTGAGCAGGGCACGTTGGACAGGTGGTACGAAATGGTTTCAAAATCCTTCATTTACTCGAGAGAGAGCGATTAGAGAATGTACCAGAGAAGTCAGATAATTCGGTTACAAAACTTTGATCAGACCTTTGCTTGAATATGGTGTTGTAATTTGGGAGCCACATTTTGCATATCAAATGAAGGAGTTGGGAGGGTGTGGGAAAGAGAATAGCTAGATTGGTTGTGGGAATTACTTCAGTATCCAGTCAGTAACTGATATGAAAGACGAGCTGGACTTGGAGTCATTGGAAACAGGGCCGCCGTAAGCGGGCGTGCAATGCGTGCACCGCACGCGGGCGGCACATCGAGGGGGGGCGGTAAAACGAGTGATCGACAGTCGCCGCGACGAAATTTGCAGGGTATTATGTAGCGGGCGAACTTTATTTTTTTTAGCTCAACAGCTGCTTCGGGCGGCTGGCGACACTCGGGATGGTAACAATGGGGGCGGCAAATAATGTTCGAAGGGGCGGCAATCTCAACAGTTTTTTTACCCGGTTCGGAAATTTCCTAGGTCTACCACTGGCTGTGGTTAGACAGGGGGCGGCATAATCGGTATTGCACGCGGGCGCTCAAACAGCTAGCGGCGGACCTGATTGGAAGACAGGAGGAGAGCGTGGAGAATGCTTGGTAGGTGCACGTGGCGTATGTTGGTGATGTATGGAAAGATATTGGTCGAAGAATTACGAGTATGTACGGAATTGAAAATATGAGCGTGAACACGAGCTGGCTCTAGATTTCAAGCATAAGGGAGTGGGAAAATTTTATTTTGTGGGTGTGTCATGGATTGGAATAAATTACCAAGAGAAGTAATAAATAATTTACCAAAAACGCTGAAAGATTTTAATTAATTATTAAACGGTAAAAGTAGATGGATGAAGAATTTACACTCAAATTATGTAAGGTAATAATAAATAAATAATAATAACTACAAGAAAAAATGGATGAATAGGTGAATTGTCTCCAGGGCACGCGCTCCATCGCAATTCAGTTTAATTATACGTAATTATTAGAGTCATATTATAGTGCATTATCATATGATTAACAGCAAGTAAGTTTAAGACATTGTTTATTACGAAGACGTCATGGCTGGAAGCTATACTGAATTTAACATTAGTGTATACTTTCCGTTCTGTGCTTAATGAACAATGTGATGATCACCATACCCCAACGAAAAATGGTGTCTGAAATAGGCTTTTGAAATGTAACGCTTTTAGTACTTTAAGTATAGTTAATAATTTAATTGAATTTTGTTTGGGAGATGTGTATTTTTCAAGCTGACATCCGATAAGCATTCGTTTAAATGGATGCGTGAAAAACCAGTCAGGACATCTACACACCAGATATAGTCTACGGATTTCGACATCGTACGTCTGGAGGACCTGGTTTATACAGTAATCTCACATCGCACTGCGAACTCGTGTCTAGGAGCGGCAGGTGGGAGCTGCGTCCTGATCCGCTACCTTTCCGCGAAATAAAACTCGATTGCCAGCCAGATTCCGACCTCACTGGATAGCGCCATTTCACCAAAACATAGCACAGTGTTCTACATTGAACACCAACTCCAGTAGTAAAGCGGTCTGGTGGCTCTGAGTGGCGATCGAAAGGTCCTGCGTTCGAATTTTTATCTCGCATGGAATTCTAACTGGCACTTAGCCAGACCTTCACCTATGTCATAGCTTGCTGTGTGATGTGAAGTACGCCAGAACGCTTCCGTGGTTTGGATTCCACGTTAAACTGTAGGTCCCCTATACCCGGTAGGACTACCGGGTTAGGTTAAGGTGGCTATGATAGTGGTGGAATGCACATTCAATAGAAACCCTGTCACCAGGTCATTACGACCTCACGGAATTATTGTTATTATTATACTCCAATAGTAGTTGTGATAAGCTGCGAAACAATACATGTTTATGTGGCCCCAGTTTGAGTCATTCAGAAATCGTTACAATAGTTTTTAAGGTGATTCAAAGTTTGACAAATGCGAATATCATGTTCATCATCATTATCTTGAGCAGCTTCCAACCGCTGGCCGGGTCTGCTTGGAGCAACACTTCCTATCCATCCATATCTCATTTCTCCTGCTGTCATCCAGTTTCTTCCTCTTTTTCTCTACATACTTTTTAACATCTTTCACCCATCTGTCCTTCAGTCTTCCTTTCGGCCACTTTTCTTTCACCCCCATGTCCAGTATCTTCTTTAGTACTTTAGCATTCGCCATTCTCTTCACATGATAGTACGACTGTAACGTTGCTTTCTCTATCGTTTGTTGTAATGGTTCCTCATTGATCAGCTCCCTAACTTTCTATTTCGTTATTCTATCCTTTCTAGTTACTCCTACTCCATTCCTTTTAAACTTCAGTTCCATACCTTGTTGCCTTCTTTTGTCCCTCTGCTTCATCACCCATGTTTCCGATCCGTACGTAAAAATCGTCACGAATTAGATCCAATAAATTACTTCCCTACTTTTTAACATCAAATCACCATATCATGTTAAGCTCAGTAAAAATCCCGGCATAGCCAGGCATACTCATATTGTTTTTATGCAGTTTTGTTTGCTAGATGTAGTATTTTATAAGCAACACCTGACCAATATTGATTTAAATGGACGTTTAAAAAAATACCAGAACATCTACATTCAAGCTGTGCACAATTAGGTATCATCCATCTGGAAGATCTGGGATCCGAAATCTGATCTGTTGTATAGAAATGAATAAATTTTATGCAGCTTTTGTTGTCAATGATTTTTTTTAAATGAACAATACTTATGTCTTTGTGTCCGAACTGTACCTAAATTTATCCTGAAAAGTAATTAATTTTGGGATTCTGAAATTACAAAGCGATTATAAAGCGACCTATCTTTCTTAGTCTTATGATGGCAGACCCGATTCAGGGGGTAGTCGGTCACCATGGAGGAACTACCAACGTAGGAATTCTATTGCTAAAATGGAGTGGTTTCCGCTGCCTTCGCAAGTGTTATTGTAGGAGTTGATGACTTTGATAATTGTGATAGTGTGTGTGTTCAATATAGAGGGTTGTTTGTGTTTTTTTTTTTTTTTGCTGTCTTCAGACTTTCGACTCGTTTGATGCAATCCTCCATTCCTTCCTATCCCGTGCTAACCTCTTCATTTCTACATACCCCTTACAGCCCATGTCCTCAGTTACCTCCTTCATATATTCTAATCTCTGTCTTCCTCTACAGTGCTTACCTTCGACTGTTCCCTCCACTAACAAATTAACCAATCCAGCCTGTCTCTTCTTTCTGTAAGCTTCTTCCATAAACTTCTTTTCTCGCCCATCATTTCCAAAACTCGTTCATTTCTTACTTTGTCTGTCCACTTAATTTTCAGCATTCTTCTGTAGCACCACATTTCAAATGCTTCAATTTTTTTTCTTTCCGGTATTCCTAAAGTCCATGTTTCGCTACCATAAAGTGCTGTACTCCACACATAGAGATTTAAAAAGTTCTTTCTAATTCCTAGATCAATATTTGAAACTAAAACGATTCTCTTTTTCATGAAGGCTCTTTTTGCTAGTGCTATTCTAACATCAATCCTGCTTCAGCCACCGGTTGTAATTCTACTTCCCAAGTAACAGAATTCACTTACTTCTCCTATTGCATCAGATCCTATTTTTATATTTAATCTACTAGTTTTGGTATAATTTCTGCTACATTTCATATCTTTTGTCTTGGTTTGATTTATATTCAGTCCAAAATCTTCCTTCAGTATTTTGTTCATGGCTTTCAATAACTTCTCAATATCCTCAGCCCTCTCTGCTAACAAGACAATGTCATCAGCAAATCGTAGCATACTGATTTTTTCTCCCTGAAAACTTATGCCACATGGAAATTTTTCTTTGTCTTTCTTCATTGTTTCTTCTACATACAAGTTGAATATAGACTACAGCCTTGTCTCACACCCTTTTTTTCTCGTGATTCTCTACTTTTATTATAGTCACCTGATTCTCATATAGTTTATAAAGTATTCTTCTATCTCGATACTTTAGACCTGATTTCTTTAAAATTTTGAACATCTTGTCCCACCTAACATTATCAAAAGCTTTTTCTAAATCAACAAATACCATAAAAGTATCTTTGTGTTTCTTGAAGCGCCCTTCAAGTATTAATCTTAAAGACAGAATTGCTTCCCTTGTACCGCGATTTTTCCTAAACCCAAACTGATCTTCACCCACTATCTCTTCTACTACCCTTTCCATCCTTCTGTATATTATTCTGGTCAGTAATTTTGAAGCATGTGATGTTAGACTAATGGTGCGATAATTCTCATATTTGTCGGCTTGTGCTTTCTTTGGAAGTGTGAAGATGATATTTTTATTAAAATCAGTTGGAATTTCTCCTGTTTCATAACGTTTTGATATCAGCTTGAATAATCTTTCGATTCCTTCCTCTCCTAGAGATTTAAGAAGTTCTGCAGGGATCTCATCAATTCCAACTGCCTTATTTGCTTTCAAGTCATTCAGAGCTTTATTAAATTCTGTCCTCAAAACAGGATCTCCTAAGTCATCAATGTAAACATCGCCTTCCTTTTCCAATATACTATTGTTCAAGTCGTCCCCATCATAAAGTTTCTCAATGTATTCCTCCCATCGGTTAGCTCTATCTTCTGAGCTTAAAAGAGGTTTCCCATCTGCAGTTTTAATGTTCATACCCCTTTTCTTCATTTCTCCAAAATTCTGTTTGATCTTTCTATATGCAACATCTACTTTATCTACGACTATTTCCTTTTATACTTCTTTACACTTTTCTTGTAGCCATTTTTCTTTTGCTATTTTGCATTTCCTATTTATTTGATTTCTAAATTGCCTGTACTGCTCTCTTCCTGCTTCATCCTGAGTATTTTTGTATCTTCTCCTCTGATCCATCAGCTCCAAAATTTCTTCTGTGATCCAAGGTTTTCGGGCAACTTGTCGCGTAAAGCCTAATGTTTCTTTACCAGCTTTCATTATTTCGGTCTTTATGCATTCCTTTCGTCCTCGGTTGAGCTCCTTTCAGAGTTACTTCTTAGACCTAAGTCTACCATTTCTGCAAATTTTTCTCTCGTGCTAGATTGTTTCAGTTTATTCACTTCCAGTCTGTTCTGTTTATACTGCTTCCTTATTCGCTTAAATTTCAACCAGCACTTCATTATTATCAAATTATGGTCAGAGTCTCTGTCTGCTCCTGGGTACGCTTTACAGTCTAGAACTTGATTCCTGAATCTCTGTTTGACCATGATATAATCTAGCCGATATCTGACTATATCCCCTGGACGTTTCTAGGTGTATATTCTTCTTGTATGATGATTAAACAGTGTGTTTGCCACAACTAGCTTATATCTTTCACAAAATTCTAGCAACCTGTTACCTCGCTCATTTCTTTCTCCTAGACCAAAACTTCCTACAGTATTCCCCTCTTTTTCTTCTCCCACTATTGCATTCCAATCACCCATGGTTGGGACGGGCTTAGTTTCTAACCTCATCAAAATAATCCTGTCACTAAACTGTTCATAATAACTCACCCGTTTCCCTACTTTCTTGTTCATTACAAATCCTACACCACTGACTCCATTGACAGCTTGTGTGCTAATTAACCTGTGTTTCCCAGACCAGAAATCCTGTGCGTCCTGCCATTTAATCTCATTAATCCCAACAACATTTAACTTAAGTTGTTCCATCTCCCTTTTTAAGTTTTCTAACCTACCTGCCCTATTCAGACTTCTAACATTCCACGCTCCGACTCGTAGAATGTTTCTATCCAATCTGATAACTGCTCCCTGAGCAGTCGCCACCCGGAGATTCGATTGGGGGACTATTTTACCTCCGGAATATTTTACCCAGGAAAAAGCAATCGCGATATGCGTAATTTGAGAGGATTACGTGTCCTCGGTATACCCTTTGGGTCTTTAATGCAGTGATTTCCCGTTGCCTTCTGTATCTCCATGCCATTGATCATTTGTAATTCATCCGCCTTTAGGGGTCGTTTCCAACCCCAAGGGCAAGAGGGTGACCTGAACCGCTCCCCGCTCTTCCACCATCCTTTCGGAGGCCGTTGGCAAGTAGTGGGTGATTCCTTATACCGGGAATCTTTCAGTCGCCAGAGCCTTGTCCGTGCAAACAGGGTGCACCACGTGAAGGAGAGGTTGACATTTGGTTGGAAAAGGCTAGTATAGCCTCTCTCAAACCCTTAAACCCCGTTTGTGTTATATGAAATGAGAACTTAAGTGCGGTGTCAGCCCATTCAGGCCTACTCTTCCGAAAGACACAAAGTTGGGCCGCGAAGCTTAACCCCCCAATCCAACTGATGTTTCACCATCTACAGGCCCACATTCCGCACGTACTGCGGAGAGGTTTAGGATTTAACCCAGGACTTCAGTGCACGATCTGGTGATTAGGAATTACGCACTACCACATCTACTACCCTGCCGACCAAATTCTGATGATGAAAATTTCCTCCGCAATGAGGTCTCGAACCAACTAACCCCGTGTCAGCGCCGTACACCACCACGCTGCCGCAGCAAACTGAGCGAACTGGATTGGAGTTTTATCTTTGGCGAAAGATAATTAAGGATCGGTTTAGATATCGTTTATAATTTCTTATGTTGCAATTGATACCTTCAAAATAATGGGAATTATTTAATATTCAACAGTAGCAAATATGAACCTTATCTCGAGGCACATTATTTGTGAAGTTTCCAATTTTTAATTAATTATTATTTACTTTAAAACAAAGTACCGTTCCATCTTCTCAACATTGCTGCCTCATTGATTTGATTAACTGGAATAGCTCCAAAGACTGGGCTCCAATAAACTATTTAAGCAATCTGAATGATATATCTATTATAATTGAATGCGAAAAAAAAAACATTTGATAGGATAAAATGATGAACGGCCATAAGACGAAGGCCATAAGACGAATCTGTGTGCGGTATACTATGTTTGTAGACTGATTATCATCGACTTTCGGCTCAGATAAAACAAATTTTGAGAAAGAGTGGGTCATTGGACTTTACCTTTTGTAACGGTGAAAATACCGTGAATCGAATTACTCATCGATTTGGCAGACGTACATGAGAAGAGAAAATTACACATTAAAGTTAGTGACAACGCTTTTAGGTGCAATTACAATTTGTTTAATATTCACATCAAATGTTTTCATGTGGAAAGCTTCGTAAATCGAAAACTCAGGCATTAATAATAATTACCAGCACATTAAATTTATCTTCGAGTGACATAGTTGTGGAGTGTAGATTCATTAAATTTGATGACTATGTTCCTTTTAAAAACTTGTTTATAATGTTCCTTTGGTTCAGACTACTTCTAAAATAATTCTGCACGTTTGGCCATTTTTCTTGAAATCCAATGCCTTTTCCCTACCAAATATGACGAGCAATAAATTTCTTAAAAGTCAGCTAAGCACAATAAATGTTCATTATTACCTAATTTGAGTAAATAATATTTGTTTACTTCACTTTACTTTTCGTACCTCCGTTGAAAATCTTCAGCAAATTATTATGTTTACTGGTCTACTTAGTCCTCTCGAAGCCGACGTCGCTAAAGTACAATATTGTGTTTGGCGTCCGAGTGACGTTTACTTGTCCCAAGTTTCGGTGGGAAAAGAAATTGTTGTTATTCTGCTCCTTCTCACTAAGGTGGGAAAGGGCAGATTAACAATTCTAAACTCCAGATTCTGTATCGAAGACCCGGTAAAAACCACAAACTCTTCCCAGTAGGAATGTAGTGAGCGTTTACAACATTCGTCATGGTAGGTGGCCATATATCGGGAAAAGATAAATCTGTCGGTATCCATGGTACCTTTCGACAAGAGCCGGCATGAATGGGCCGGCACCTGGTTCCACTCTTTTTTCGAAGTCATGTTCAACACTAAAGCATTCGAAACACAAATACAGCAACACGTGGATTTATGGAGCAGATCAACTCGTCAACCAATTGATGTGTTTTGTCAAGAACAACTTCTTTACTAGTTTCCGACACTACTTATGGCAGTAAATTACAATTAATCATCTAGTGATATTTATATTGGTAATACTTAAAAGCCTGCTTCTAAATCAATTTTTGTAATCAATCTCTTACTGATGGAAGCTGAACGAGTGTTCAACATAATAATAAATTTCTTGACAGTCATTGAGGCTGTCATGTGGATGTATCAGTTAAAAAATTTAAAATGCTTATGATATTGTTGGCTGGTATAACCGAAAGGGTCCGGCCGCCAAATGACAAGAGTTTTTCGATTTGTCGCTCTTGCACACTCTTGTGTTGGCTGCGTTAGCGTACTCGGTAATAGTATAGAGGACCTACAGTTTAACTTGGAAATCCAACGACGGAAGTGTTATGGAGTACTGCACATTACACAGCAAGCTGTGCCAGAGGTGAAGGTTGGGTTAACGGCCTTTCAAAATCCCTGCCGAGACCCGATTTCGAAACGGGTGCCTTTCTATCCCTGGTCAGACGCCTACCCACTGAACTACCAGAATGCTGATTTATGAAATAGAAGAAAATGAGTGAGCGAGATAAATGAAATATCATTCGCGAAAGCAGTAAGATGGAGAAAAACATGCGATTATGATTTAAGGGATCGTTAGCATTGACTTTTTAGCAAGTTTCTTTTATGTATTAATTTTAAACACAACTCTCCCACAATACTGGCACCATAAAAAATGATTGAAAATGAAGCATCAGACAGTTTTCAGCAAACGTTATTTGCAATATTTGAAGCGAGAAGACCATACTCAAAGTGTAGTCACCATGTAGCTACAATCAAGAGAAATTTGTATCAAGTCCTTTGCAATAGAATCACTGACATGTACGTAGTAGTAAAGTCAATGGGAAACAAAGTGAAGAGTTGTCTCAATCACTCCGTAAGTTTATACGCCTGCCTACGATAGCGTACAAGATTGTAGCACCAGTAAAGAATTTATAGGCGGTTGTGAGCTAGCTGCGAGTGTACATTGAAGACTGTGCCAACGACTTGTAGCTTAACAGGTCGGGCAATAATTCTGAAAGGAAGCTCAAAAGCAATCTCTCTCTCCTCTATTGCTGGGAAAGATACACTGTTGTGAATTTTGATTATCTTTTAAACAAATCGATAAATGCAGATATGTTTTATACACAAAAGAGAAGACTGTCGGCGAAAAAAATGACTGTGTAGTTGTGCGTTGTCTGTATAGTATTAATTTAATTTTACTTTTTCGAAATTGCAGGTGCAGGTGATACACACGGTGGTTATACTGTCTGCCAAGGGGAGAAACCACAGTCCTGGCTTCGTACCTTATATTCGCTGTATGATTTTTAGGTGGTTTTCCACTCATAGTAACCCAGGCAATCGGTGTGATAAAAAAAAAGAAACAAATAGTGGGAAACTATAGACTCAGCTACAATAAGAACCTATACCAACGACTGGATACCATTACAACAGCTATGAGAAAGAGGAGATTAATCTTCTATGGTCACATAGTTCGGATGGACAACCAGAGACTCACCTGCAAAATTTTCAACACCGTCCCTGGAAGGGAAGCGACTAACGCAAAGACGACGAGGCTATTTAGAAAAGTTCTCGTACAGCTGAAAATTGATTCCCACGAGATCTACAACAGAGATAAATATACAATGTTGATTAAAACACAAAATTCTCTCCAGTCACTAACAGCTAAACATTGCTCTCAGGATCTGGAATGAAATGGACCCATGAAAGAAAAGACAACCACATTTCAAGGACGGAGGAATATCGGGCGAAGAAGAAAGCTCGCAGAGTTAAGAACGTAATCCATAGTGACCAAAACGAAAAAGAAGAAACGGGTAACTCGTTTGCTAAAAGATCATAAGATTATCTGGCATATATAAACACCTCCGACTCACGATGGTTAACGGAAGTATTTGTCGTATTTTTATTTAAAAAATAAATAAATGAAGGATAGTTTACGCATAGCCCATAGGTAAATCCTCGGTGTTTCCTACCTATAGTGTGCAGGAGTTGGTAGTAGTCATATTATAGTGGGCGGGCTAACTATGGAAAGTTAAAAGTACACAACAGTACTCTAGAACATACTATAACTATTATTACTATTACTATTACTCCGCGATTCACTAAAAGTGTTTGACGGAGGGTGCATTGCACCTATCAGGAAAGGTAATGGTTTGGAAGGGATTTACGGGATATGGCAGGTGGCGCCCATGGTCTATTGTGAGGAACCATCCCACCATTCGCCTGGAGTGATCTGGGGAAACCATGGAAAACCCAGATCAGGATGGCCAGAGTGCTTTATTGGAAGCTACTCCTGTGTAACCGGTTATCATGAGTAGTTCCCAACCACTGTGTATAAATCGCCGGTAAGTCATTGTGATAGTGTGATCGGGCAACGTCGAAGAAATGACAATGCACAAAGATGAAGAAAAGAGGTTTGATAGTAGCCCTGCTGATCTTAAACAATGAGGTAAAACACGAGGAGGGCTCGGGTCGAAGATCGCACCGACGCGCTATAAAACCGACGGACGTCTCTCTCGGCGACGCCCACAAAAACACTGCCGCACCCAGCAGCGCCGTGGCGTAGTTAATGCTGGATTTGTGCGCTCGTAAATGACGGGCGCGCTCCTCTATAAAATTCCGTTTAAATTTGGTCTCGCGTCTCCCGATAAAATGTATTTGTATCGGGCCGTATTTAGGAGGTTAAAGCGTCTGCAAGCCTAAGTGGTGCCTCGTATATTTAGTTTACACTTTCTCCAGACAGGTGTATTTTTTTTTTTTTTTTCAGTTGGTATGTTCGAAGCCGGCAGTTGATGAGTTCTGGCATAGCAATTTCTTTGTTCTCTCCTCGGAATTATCTTTTTTCTGCTCTGACAGCTGAAGTCACATTTCGCTTTTCTCCAATCCAATCCAATTATCAAACTTATTCTTTAATACGTTCAAGAAAAAAAAATCAATTACTTCCTTTTGGTGTTATAAAGCACTAACTACGTTCTGGCTAAACGATCTTTGTGGTGTAAGAACAAGTTTCCATAGGTCGTTTAATATAACGATTATATTGTATCTAGCCTGATGGGTGAGCACTTAACTTTCGGTCCTGGAATTCGGGGTGACAAGAGCTCGATTCCAGATATGCTAATTTCAGTTTTATGTCATGTACTGGAATCATTCTAAGCGAATGCCAAGGAAGCATCTTCTTAAAGAGTGACCTCGTTTTGCTAGAATGCAATCCGGCATTACAACCGTGAAGACTTTATTGTAACCAGATTTAGGTTTTACATGCTTTAAAAAAATCACTTCAAGGGAATGTCGGGATAGTACCTTAAAAAAAGGTCGTGGCCGAATTCCTTCCCATTCCTTGTCCCCAGGAATTTATCGCCTTTAATGACCTCGACGGCAACAAAGCGTAAAGCCATAAGCAAATAAAAGAAAAAGAAACTATATCAAGAACATGTCTTATTTTCTTTCCGTTATTTTTACACATTAAATTGCCGGCACTAATGATCCTGTCTTGGTCGAATCATATAACCTTCAATACCGCTAGTTTTCTCTCAGCAATTAAATGCTATGAAGGAAATTGCTTCTTCCATAACGTGCATTCACCGAAGTAATTATTTGGAGATTCAGATCACTATGATGAGATTTAGATGACAGTCCCTGTCTCTGATTGTAGTTGATTCTGTCAAAAATTGGCATATATATTTTTATACATATATTTTTTCCAGAATGAACAATGCAGAGAAACTGAAAACATCATACGCGTAAATACTGTTTTACCTCTGTGTAATTGATTTACAGATCATCATTAGTCGTAATTTATGTCAACGAATTGATGAAACAAATGCAAATTAAAAGATTGCAATAACAATTTTTGTCTTGAAATAAGGATATTTGTTGTAATCGTAGGCTTCTGCGGTCAGAGTCAGTTGATTCTTGGCTGTCCGGGTGGCGCCGTGTCATGCTCGTTTAAATCGAACCTTCCAGACGGGCGTTGGCCTCGCCTATAAAACAATACCACTCACTGATCGAGGATGCAGTTCTTCCCTGGAAGAAGACCCCAGAATGAAGGTCGAAACGTCGGCTACAACGAACATGACGCGGTGCCACCTGGACAGCCAATAATCAACAAGAATATCTGTTGTTTAGATTAACATTTAAAATAATAATATTACGCCGGGCTAATGATTCTTTGCTTTTTATACCACTCAGTATTAAGGACTTTTATTTTATAAACTATAATTTAATATATTTGATGGCTATGTTTCGATTACTTGACAAAGTTCCATCTATTTCTGGTGTGCTCACATTTTTTTTTGTAACATGACATACTAATTTATCTGTAAAAGTTTTTAATGTGTAGGAGTCGGTACAACGCGTGCTAGAAACAGCGAAAGAAACAGCTTGATACAAGCCTCTGACAATTTAGGCAAGATTAAGCGAACCTTTGGACAAGGACGTACTAGCCGTCAGTGTTTTTACAGCGGTCACCTATAATAAATAGGTTCTTCGCATTGTCGCACTTGTTGTTGGTTTTATTAGACCCAACACCGAGTGGCGGTGAGATCCCGCCAGATTTTTGCGAGACAGTACATAACTTGTTGATTTCACTGGTTCCAGGAGAAACGATCCATCAACACTCTTCTAACAATCTTTGACGACGCTTCATTATGGGTTCAACTGAGACAGTTTTACTTTTCGGTTGCGTCAGATCTGTCCAACCCGAACCACAGGTACTGCCGGCAGACATTCTTTTCCATTCCGCTGTACAGCACTGTTTCGACGATGTACTTACGCTTACGTACACGACAGCCTTTTGCAACAAGTCCCATCCAGTAATGATGATTGAGAACTCTAAAATTTGCTCTGAGTTACGTGGATATTCTTTTAAATACTTATACAATCATATATCAGAAAAATCATTTTATTCTTCTTAATTGAAGAAAAACCAATTATTTGAAAATAAATTCATAAACTTTGAACGTACTCGTATTGATTCTGGTTGATTGAAATATGTCATATAAATCGATGATGATACATTATGAACATTAGGAATTAAAATTATCTTTGCACATATGATAACAAAGTAACCAGAAGTAAAGTACCCCAAAAGTAACAAAACAGACTTAAATTGAAGAAATAAAATAAAAATAAGTGCACACATGTCTTCCACGAACGGAAAATTTCTCATATACGATTGGATGGTTGATCAGCCCGTCGCATGTGGTCCGATGTGTTTCTTCTCTTCATACCGTAAAATACAAATTTCTAGAACAATTTGAAAGTTGAATGCCCATATTGTACAGATTATTGTTTTAACTACAAAAGTTTGATTTCCACTTCACTTTGAAACTTAGTAATTCAGTACTTTAATGGACATATTTGTGGACACTGCTTCCAATGTATTCATGTGTTGTCAGTCAGCCAGGTCCTACCACGTGTGAAGGACGACTGCCTCTCGATGAACTTCCAGGTCAGTATAAAAACAGCGCACCTTAAAGTAGGTCGGTCAATGAAGCGTGAGGGAACACCCAGCACTTAACTTTTCCGCAGTAGGGTCAGCAATTTGGTAACGGAAGAAATAAAGCACATAGAAGCACTTTCCTCCTATTGGCCGGCTGGCGGAGATGTGGAGAATAGAACAGCTGCCTTGTTATCAAAGGGCAGCAGCCCAACAAACTCGAGAGAGAGCTTTTGGTGATACTTTGTGGAGGGATAGAGTTTTGTGTAGATTACGAGTCGTCGAGACTTTACTGCAGGACATATGAGCATTGCTGGTACAGTAATGAAGCTAATAATTTCAGCGAGAACAGTCTCTATTGCTAGATTTGCGCCCGACTGCTCTACGGTCATTTGTATACGACGAGCGACTTGGGAGTACAATGTTTAAGGCGTCTGACTGGAGAACGGAAGTTCCCTGGTCAGAATCCACGTCTCGGTGGGGATTTTCTTATGCTCTTAACCAGGCTTTCACCTTTTGCACAGCTTGCTGTGTAATGTGAAGTACGGTACGCCAGAACGCTTCCGTGGTTCGGATTCCACGTTGAACTGTAGGCCCCTGTACCAGGTAGGATTACAGGGTTGCATTAGGCAGCTACGATAGGGGCAGATTGCACAGCCGGTAAGAAACCATGTCACCAGGGCATTACGACCACAAGAATTTAACTTTTTAATTTTTTTTACTATATATATGGCAATAAAAGTCTTCGCAGAAGAGCTCAGGCAACCGAAGCCATCTGCAGCCGATCAGAAACAACGACCTTCGACGCTAGCTTTTTCAAAGCTTCGCTGATTCAGTAACTTCTGGAGTCTCTTCTCGTTTACTGACAGGCCTTTCTTTTGTTTTCATATGCTTCTACAACGCGGCCATCTAGGAGACACCACTTTCTGAGAAGGCTATAAAACATTCTAGTGCTCTTAAATAACTAACATAAGGATAATAGTTCGCGTTTAGAAACGCTCATTTTACCTCTCAAGCGAGAAAACTCGTGGCAAGCACCACGATGTGTGGATTGCCCGTAAAATCGACTAAGGCGGGATATAACCCTGCCAATTTCGTAAGACCATTGAAAACCAAAAGTTAAATGCCTTGACCAAGAATTGAGCCTGCATCTCGTTTACCAGGCTCTAAAGTAACACCAAACGTGGTGGGTAAGCGATAACGCTACTGCCTGTCATTCCGGAGGAGACGGGTTTGAATCCCCGTCCGCCCATCCAGATTTCGGTTTTCCACGGATTCCCGAAATCACTCCAGGTGAATGCCGGGATGTTTCCTTCAAAAGGTCATGACCGAATTCTTTTCCATTCCTTGCCCCACATCCTCTCCAGCTTCTAATCACCACGATATCAACAAATTAAAAAAAAATAGAAAGTAGCCGCTCACCCGCGAAGCTTGGATCTGCGTTGAAATGCGAGCTAGCCTAATAATAGTACCAACGACCTAGGATGTGAATTAGCATTAGTTCGTAAAATGAAGAGTGCAGTGAAATCGTTACATTAAGGAGTATTGACTTTGCAAGGGTAAGGAGACGGTGAAACATTAGCAGTACTTCTCTCAAATTCACCAGCGAACATTGAAGAACGGAAGTTAGGTTGGGATGTGAAGAATTCTGTTGCTTAGAATATTTCTGTTTCGGTTCAGATTTTTATCGTCCATATATTGACAAAATCTGAGCAGGTGACTGCTAGAATAATCCTGTCATGTAAAAAGTGAAAGATTTTCCCAGCCGTTTCTAATAATCGTTTCTTCTTATCTGGTGTTCATATAGATTAAAGAAGGAACGCTATTTATATTGCCAGATAACGAAAACTATTCTCTGACCTTGGTTTTATATTGCTTTCAATTTGGGGTGTTAAAACAACAATGATAAGAACCAGATGCTTATTTCGGAACACTGTAGGATTACTGTAATACTAGAATGCACTTAAAAAGATTACTTATTTTTCAGGAGGGAAGAAAAGGGAATAATCTAAAATAATTATTGGATCGCATGGCAGTAAAGTGTTGCCCAGTAAATTTTCAGCTAAACAATTATGACAATCTAATGAGGAATGACGTCATCATAAAAATATGTAAATAATGTGCACATCCACCTAATCCAGATTTATGAATATGGAATTTCCAGTTAAATGAAGTGCTACAGGTGAATAATAGACGTCAAAGACACAGTAAATTAACTTAGAATTGCTTAATTCTTTTTTTTCCACAACTACGTTGATTCTTTTACGTGTCAGTATGCTTTACTACTACTAAACATACGTTTCCTGCTGACGATTGTGAGGCTGAAAGGTGTTCCAAACAAGTAAACATAATTACTGATCAAAGGAACCCTGTGCACGTGGTAAAAGAAAACAAGAGGGTGGAGAAATTTAACCAAAGTTTCTCTTTTTATTTAAATGGCATTCGGCTTCGTAGACGGTACAGCCGGCTGAAGAATGACTACGCATCAGCCAGTGTATTCTCTTTCTCCAGCATACATTGTTTCAAACTTACTTTGGACACCACTGTTCGGAAACGTCATTAACGCACAGTACTTTAACACCCATACTCTGGATGGAACTCGAACCCGACCCTTGGCACGCGCAACCAGTAAGTTAGTTTACCAAACACAGGACTGAACTTTATATCCGAACAAAATAAAACACTTTGTCCGCTATTGTATTCGTGCTAGTTCTCTTCTGAGTAAACGGCATAAAACGTTAACAAGGTGATATTAAATACTTTGTTGGCTGATTAATCAAAACAGAACTCTGCTTACATTAATAGGTATTAATAATCAACTTCATATCAAGAAACGTTCATCTGATCTGCCCAGACGGAAGTTCTTTATGTTGCGTAACCCTGGTCATTGCGACCCGAACCATTTGTCATTCAAACTGTTTAATGAAAGCAGCTGGAAGTCTAGAGATTAATCACCGATCTTTCTTTAAGTAACACTTCCGTTATCCATTACTGCCCTATGCCAAAAGTCAAGAGTCATTTCATTGGAGTATCATTGTTAATATCAGTAATAAACAATGCTGGGGCTAAAGTTCTTATCGTCCACGTCCGTAATATGATGCTGTTAATGAAAAATGCAAATGGAAAGTGTGGAGCTTAAAAAGTGAAATGTTTTCACAACAGAATTAATCCTCAATGAATTTATTTCTTAAAGCCGCTCTTCCGGTTGTGACCGGTGAAAAGAATGCATATGCAAATACGTTTAGGATATGCTGATATGTTTTTATAGTTGCTCACGTGCAGCAGATAATTTTTTGTGGTCTGTCATAGACAACGATTGCTGTAACGGTCTGCCTGGTTGAAGGTACCACCATGACACGGCGAGCATTATCCAAATCTCCTACCTCTTCGTTTCCACATTTTTCCTTTTAACTTAGCACTGAGCCGGCCTCGGTAGCGTAGGGGCTAGAGTGCTAGCTCCGCGTACCGAAGGTCGCCCGTTCGAGTCCGGCCGAGGGCATGGGTGTTTAGTGTTGTGTCTGTGAATGTCTTGTCCGTGTTTTAGTGTCCTTGTGTCAATACTTGATAGCAACAAATCACATTGAGCTAGCTGTATGGCCCAGTAGCCGAATGCCATTAAAAAAAAAAAAAAAAAAAAAAAAAAAAAAAAAAAAACTTAACACTGATCTAGAAGTACTAAATGTCAAGATAAATTCCTCAGAAAAGCTAGAGAATCACAAGCAGATGTAAATTAAATGAGTGTTGACTGCTTCGAACATTTGATACAAATAAACACAGAAAGAGTCAAAATAACTGATTTGTTCATATTATTTGTTAATACATACTTAAGATATGATTTTACTGGGAAATAGTGCACGAGTAGAAAAATGGTTTTAAAAATGATTTCTACATGCAAACCAGATCTTCACATTTTAAGCCGAAATGTTTTTATGGACGTTTCTTTCCGCAAGTAAATCAGCGACGACTTGAATGGTTAGTGAGAAAATGGTTTTAAGCTGAGCTACATATTTCAATGTAAATGAACAGCCGTAGGTGATGAGGAAAACGTCATTTGTACAGGCGGAGGGCAATTGTCAGAAATATTGTCGCATATGCAACGTCAATTTGGAATAGGAAAGATATTGATGTGTGGGTTTTAGGGCGCTTTGACGGTCCGGATCATTAACGCCCTAAGCATGGGAAAGAGGATACTTCTATAAATATTAACTTCGCCGGTGTGTTTGTGCTGTGTGTAGAAATGCGTTTGGCTTTTGTTTTGTTTTAGCAAAGCATAAACGTTTGTTATATAGTAACCTTTACCACAAAATAAATGACACAATTTCATTAAGCTTATTGGACTGTTGGCTATTGACTTTTTAAGTGCAGTTTTCCATGTGTTCTAACTTACTGAACTATATTTCAGACAACTGAAGAAATAAATAACCAAAGTTACAAAGTTATAAAACACTTGTTAACAGAATCCAAAGATTGAACTGTTTATCTCTGGGTTGAATTGATATGTAATGAGTGTCTCATAGTCTGGTGTTATCTTAGAAGCAGTGTGATCTATGGTAACTATTTATTCTCGGTACAAACTAATTCTCGTTTGTTGCTTTTCCCGGTCACGTGGAAATATAAGATATACCGTAGATTTTTAGCTAGACCAATAGCTTTCAAACTGTGAAATCCCGTTTTAAATTGTTTCTTTAGTTTTTGCCTAATTCCTGGTGAAAGGGGCAGGCAGATGTAGCCCACTTACAGACTTTTTATATTACAGATAGATCACAGGAGTACTCATTGGAAATAAGTATTTTTGTAAATATTGGGTTTCTGCAAAAGGTGTAATTCAGAAATCACGGGACAGACTTAAACAACATGTTCAAACAATAACTGGTGTGTCGTTTATAAAACAATTCTTTATGTCTTATCGACTTCTCGCCATATTGTATTTGCACGAACTTTGTTGGCGCTGACACACCCCATATCAGCCTCGACTCTGTCGGCAGTGGTCCGTTGTAGTTTGTGCCGAAAAGAGCTGTAACAATGCCTTTCTCTGAATTTTTGCATTTATTCGGGTTGGAATAATTCTGGATAGGAGAAGACTAGAAAAAAGAAAAGAAGAATGGATGAATAATCTTTATATATAAAGTTGAAAGTTTGTTTGTTAGTTTGTTTGTTCTTCATACAAATCCACAGTTTTCATCCGATCTCGATGAAACTTTGCACACTTTGAAACAAGGAGAAAAATGATGTCTACATTTGGTTGAAAAATTATCTGTATAAATAACACATGTTGTCTCATAACTTCGAAATACTTCGATAGACAGACACGTTGGATATGGACGTCTCCGTACCATATTTCCGTGTAGTGGACTGGCAGCACAGTGGTTGAAGCGCTTGTTTATGAGCGTCGTGGTCTACGGTTCAAATTTCCGTGAAGGCTAAGATTTTTAAAAATTGTTTTTCATCATAAGAGTCAGGCCTGGGCCGTAGATTATTCGGATTGAATGTTAAACTGTAGATATTAGAAAGTTAGGGGTGCAATGCGAGGCAAATCGTAGGTAGTCTTGCAATGTTGTAGGTGTACACTTTTTTACGTTATAATGATCCCTCAGGTGTTGTTCGCAGTCAGTGTGTGAGTGTGAACCACAGTAATATTATTATAAATACGGAAGTAAGTCTCCGTCTTTTTGTTACGTTTTGACGACTAAATGGCTATATCGTTGTGATGGAATTTTATAAGGAAATCTGTATGAAGAGTACAGGATATTTTTTCCAGTATGATTAACAGTTGTAGTCACGAAATTTTGAGACCTTATCGAATGGTGACAGAAATATGTTGGAAATTGATTCTCTTCAAGAGACAGGTTCGACGGTACAATGATATAGTGTTAGCTTTCCTGTCATATTATTCCGACTCGATATTGTTTGGGACCAATCCTTCGTTACCAACAACTTTCTATATTTAATACAACCATCTCAAAGCGAAACTAGAAAGAAACAATTTCCAGCTAAATTCGATGAAAAGTGACTGTGATAAACTAGGGAAAATGAACTACGCTTTAAATAATCTTTAATTAAGGGCGCTTTGTTTCGTAATATTATGCAATATGTTGAGTAGCTTTCTAATTTTATAAATAGGTGACGAATACAATCTAAATATATATTAAATACTATACCATCATATACTCCGTAAAATAATAGTTAAATGATATTGCATTTTCTTTAAATAAATGGATATATAATATAACTAATTATGTTATAGATTCATTTCAACTTCAATTTTCCCCCACTTGAAGGCTCTGGTGGTATTGGCGTAATTTTTTATCTCACAAATAGGCTCCTTCTTCAAAAAGAACAATTAGTTTCTCCATGTAGTACATCCCGCCTATCGCTTGTTCACGTGTATACAGGCGTATTCGTGCGACCATTTGTCTCGCGGATACACGTCCACTGTACGGCCAGGCTTACTATTTTTTAAGACCGAATAATATATTAGTAGTTTATTAAAAATGTTAAAAAATCTAAATATGGACGATATTATCGGAAGGCATGCTAATCACACATTCCCATGTATCGTACACCGCAATGGATGATCCGCAAGGCCAAACATTTATCATAGTGCAGCATGTTATAAATGGGGATATCTGTGTACATAAACTCTTAGGAAACATTATGTGCGAATCTTGTAATCTGATTTTTGTCTTCTTAGGATTGAACTACCCACCCTGTCGGCTCAATTAGTTTCGGTCCCGTGACGGTGTCCGGTGCTGACAGAAGGGCCGGCGTTAGGGAGGGGTAAGCGGGGTAAAAGTACCCCGGGCCCGAGGCTCCGAAGAGGCCCTCCGTCCAGGGTGACTGGCTAAATAGAAATAAACTTTAAGAAACTTTCTTTAAAAAAGGGGTTATTTAATTTTTTGCATTAAAATTTTCTGATTTTATCAAAAAGCCAAAGCTTAAAGAAAAAAATTTGTCGGGAGGAGGAGGGGAGGGTAAGGGAGGGGGCCCTTATAACTCTAACCCGGGGCCCGAGAATCCTAGCGGTGGCCCTGGCTGACAGGGGTTTAGCTGGATCAAATACTGGCGGCGGAAGGAGTCTTCATCATAGGCACTTGGCATTACAGGAGAGGTGTTGGGTCACAATGCTTATAGACTGAGAATTTACGGCATTGTTGATGATGTTTCGTCCATCGGAGGGGGACGTTAAGCTCGGCGACCTTAAAGGTGTTCTTCAGAAGAGTAGGCCTGAATGGGCCGGCACCGGTTTTCACGCTCTACCTTATATCATCTCTTATTCACGATACAAACAACACTCTGCACTGCAGATAGAAAACGCACACTATCACAGTCAATGTCATCGTCATTTAAAACTACACTTACGAACACTGTCACACTGTCATTTAAAACTACACTTACGAACACTGTCACACTGGAGAAGGCAAAGGGAAACAACCCCATTTCATCTCTCTAGACCAAGGATGGTCAACCCGCGGCCCACCTTGAACATTTTTCCGGCCCGCGAGATTCATCACACTTTTACAAAATATATTGAAGCGTTCAGCTTGTACTTCCCCTTTTAAAATAAATTACCTTTTATTTTAATTATTTTACCAACAATATTATTACTGAATGATGTAACTGAGAAGGGGAATTGAGGAGAGAGTGATGAGGGGATGTACGAGAGAAGTCAAGGAATTGGGTTACAAAACTTTAGTCAGACCATTGCTCGAATATGGTAGTGTAGTATGGGACCTCATTTTACGTATCAAATACAGGAGATGGAGAGGGTGCAAAAAGGGCTGCTAGATTTGTTTCTGGAAATTATCGCAGAATGCAATCAGTGACGGATATGATAAAGGAGCTGGAATGGGATTCATTGCAAGACAGGAGGAGGATGAGGAGGGTCATGGGAGTGTACAGGGCATATACTGGTGATGAGGCATGGAAAGATATTGCAATCGGTAAGAAAAGTAGTGCATGGAAGGGAAAAGATGACCATGACCACAAGCTGGCACTCGATTTCAGGCATAAGGGTGTGGGAAGATTCTCTTTTTTAGGTAAGGGTGTCAGGGATTGGAATGAGTTTCCAAGAGAAATGATGAATAATTTACCGAAAACTTTGAAAGAATTTAAAGATAAAATTTGTAGAGGGCAAATGTAGGTAGGTGCAGGATAGGGGGAAGATGGGTGTGTAGGAAAATTGCCACCGGAGCCTGTGCTCCATTGCAATTAAATTAAATTAAATTAAATTTTACTTTACATGTTGGCAACACCGTTTCACGTACGTTTGACATTAACATTTATTACAACAATTACTTTTCAATTACAATTAAATAATCAACGTGTAATACAATAGTTTCAATATCGATCAGTTCACAGGGGTTTTATTATATGTCTTTTCACTAAACGCAGCGGGGCGATGAGAGTCTCTAGGGCGACCGGGTTTATCAATACGACACTTCTTCGCGCGGGTTATCAATATCTCTGTGCAGTTAAAAATTTTCCGGAGGCGCCAAGTCTGCTTCCAGTAGCATTCCCAGGCGATGAACCATCCGCTGGCCGTCAGACTGCGTCATCTACTCCGATGGCGACATGGAACACAGAGCACCACCACCAACCGTGCTAACATTAGTCGCCGCACATCGTGTTCTCTAGTCGGCTAGCGACGCACACAACCACAGAGCTGGCCGTCCACTGTGGTCTCCACACACCCTAACGGCTCCTTGGTACCTGCCTCAAGCCCTGTCACCCTTTGTTTCAACTGTCCACCTGTGCTAGTCAGGAGCTCAGCATATCGCGAATATTACTATGTAGTGTAGCTATACACTACACTATTTATTTTATAATGGCTAAAGTAGTGAAAACCTCAATATTTTTTTAAAAAATATATTATTTGTGCATCCATATATACAAAAATTAACTGTCGAAATTATGAGAAAATATTAACTTTGATTTTAAAATAATATTCTTGCGAATATATAATTTTATATGCGTTATGATGCATTCCCAAACTGGCCGGCAAGATCATTTGCGTTAGCAACCCCTGCTCTAGACGTTGCCATGGAGAGGTGGACATTGGTAACCACCTAGACCCGGAAACGGGCAAGTTGTTCATAGAAGAAGTTGAGGATTAAATTAAATTGTTCCATTTGAGTAGTTACTTCTCTATGTTAGGTGGTCAAGATATGCTACTATCACGGATGTACGAAGTATCAGAGAATTATATGCCGTGCTTCATCGGCTGTTCCATACACTTGAATAGGGTACTTTCTTCCGCTATAGATCGCGGTTGTGTATGTATTGATAATTCAATGGAGTAATCGAAAGAGAATGGAAGAAGATAATTGCTTAACTGTTCTGGTATGATGGCCGTACCCGGTGAACAGGCCGTTGTTGCCGCCATGGTGGAAGTTACTCCTCCAATGCAGTGTCTCATGAAATTTAGATGGGATAGTTTCCACTTGCCTTTCCCAGTAATGGAAGTGAATGTAGGTGTTCTATTCAGTCTAATATATTGTTTGAGTTATGAATTAATTAAATAATTGGGAGGATGAAACCCTTTTTCGTATCATTCAGTCATACTGTTCCGAAAGACACCGAGGGAGCCACCAAGCTTACGCCTGTCGTGACGCTTGAATCATTAGTAGTGCTGCGTGCCTTCAGTCAATACGCACTGAGAAGCGTTTTGGGATGTAATCCAAGATTTTAATACTCAATCTGGAGATTAGGAACCGTACACTGCCACCTCCCCTACGCTACTATCCGAATCCAGACGATGAAAAATTTTTCCACCACCAAAACTCGAACCAGCTAAGTCACAACCAACCGAGCTAAGCGAGTGGGCGAATTGTTACGTAAAGTTACGAAAAATTCAATGTAGGGTTGAAGCTTTGGAGAACATGCTCGATCAACTTCAGGAGGTGGTCATATTGATTACGTGTGAAAGTAATCCTGAGAGATAAAAACAGAAACTGAAGTCTCACTGCCAGAAATAAAAAAAGGTATCCCTGTGTAACATAGTCCATTCAGAGAAAGTTACCTAACAATTGGTCAGAAGTCGCGCCGTAGATATCCGTAATGTTTATCTCTGTAAAGTAAATCGCGCTTTGTCAACGATAAGTAACAACTTAAACATTTAAATAGTGATATGTGACCATATCATAGTAGAGGGTGACATGCTGTAAGTTATCACGCAATATGGCTATTATTTCGTAGATTTCTTCAGTAGGTAATAAGTATTATTGTACAGCGTGTCGAGTTTTGGCACGTTCATTGAGAGAAATTTTCCTACGTGAAAGACGATGGGAACAACTTTTTTAACACT
Source organism: Vandiemenella viatica (assembly GCA_031002005.1). Taxonomy (NCBI): domain Eukaryota; kingdom Metazoa; phylum Arthropoda; class Insecta; order Orthoptera; family Morabidae; genus Vandiemenella; species Vandiemenella viatica. The sequence goes on along the minus strand of CM061920.1, from coordinate 307,868,895 downwards.
GGACAGGAATAGCAGAGGTAAATCTGACGACATAATATCAGCCATTTGTGAAAAATGAATATTCCTACTAATTAGAAGAAATGAAACATGTCTACATACTTGGAGGTAAAAGCAAGCGAACTCGGCACTCAGTTTAGAAGAGGCGATAGTCCTGTGGTATATCTGAAACCCTCTCAGATAGAGATGGCACGAATATTCGGCTACTATTCGATATTCGGCCACTTTTTTCTATATTCGGTATTCGGCCGAATGTTGCGTACTATTCGGCCGAATACCGAATACCAAATCATGAAAAAAGAAAACTCACATATTACCCAAAAATGTATTTATTTTAATTCCAAATTATTACATTTAATACTGAAAATCTACCAGCGGTAAGTTGTGATGTATGAAAACAATTGTTTCAGCATTTTTGATAGAAAACGGTTGCACTTTTCCTCATAAAGTAAACCTGCTTCTGAAAATAGCCTCTCACTATATACCGTACTGTCAGGAGACGATAAGTAAATCCGAGCGAATTCTGTCAGTCTTGGATACTGCTCAGCGTTTGCTGACCACCACTTGTAAGGGTCTACCGTCCGATGTAGGCGAACAGTTTTCACATAAAAATCAATCTAATTTGCTGCAAGACGAATTGCTACCCATTTTGACCACTCTGGTATTACACAAGAAAAGTTTAAATAAATAAAAAAAAAATTACAAGCGGTAAATTAATTCGCCAAGATCTTGACTTGCCAAACCGCCAAATAGTACAAGATGTAAGCACTCGATGGAATTCCACATATTATTTAATGGAGAGATTATTAGAACAAAAGCGAGCTGTTTCTTTGTACATAACTGATCACGAGTGTTTAATCAATTTAACACCTTTTCAGTGACAGCTAATGGAACAATGTATCAAGCTCCTGAAGCCGTTCGACGAGATTACGAGAATAACCAGCTCAGGTATTTCCTGCATCTCTGAAGTGATTCTACATATCGTCACATTGTTGAAATACCTGGGGAAGGAAGAAATTGCATATAGTACACCAAATTTATTGAGAATGAGAACTTCATTACAAGCTGAGGGAGGCAAAAGCCATGTCGGACTACGTGGTAGGAAGGGGGGGGGGGGAGGGGTTCACAGGAGGCCAAAATGGAACACGTGGTTTATGGATGCCCCCATGAGACAGGTCATAGCCAGTCACCCGCGAAAGCACAGTACACATTTTTGCCGAACATTCGGCTGCCGAATATTCGGCGCTTCGGCCGAGAGCTTGGCCGAATATTCGGTATTCGGCAAAATCACTATTCGTGGCATCTCTACTCTCACCTGAAGCTCTGCTGTGAATAACATCGCTCTATTTCGGAGTCTGAACTTGCTGTCATGATTCCTCAAGAGTTCTGAGAAGTCACACTCCGTCATTCTTAGGGTTGGATTATGAATGGTTCTTGCATTGCTCAATGGTAACATAGCTTCTATTAGAATCTTCTCAAACTTTTATATGGGGTAAAAACTGCAGGTAGGTAATTACTTTTAATTTACAAACTATATTGTAGAAAGATGATTGTAATGAGTGAAAATTCTGACATGAAGCTGTTTTATGGCATTATGGTACCGTATGAATGAATAATACCACACGCGGAGGTAGTTTTGATGTGAACACAACTTACAAGTTCGTTACTGGGAGGCATCGAATTACTAGCGACGTGGAACTGTACAGTGTAAAACGAGAACCCAGAGACTATTGAACGGAGAAAACGGGATGAATAGCGTTCAGCAGAGAAAGCTTGAAAGGATAAAGTATTTCAGCCGGTATTTCTCCAGCCCGCCGCACGACATGGAGAAGGGAACGATTAGCCGGCAATCGAAACCGCGATTCAATGTACGCCGAGTCACCTTGGAGACGAACCTCGCTAGTTTGTCGTGTCAGCTGAGATAGAATAATATCATTTCGTAAGAAATGCAATTCCACCCCGTTGGCTCGGTTGGCTGTGATGGTATCCAGCGCTGACTCGGGATTAGCTTGTTCGAATCCTGATGGTGGCGGAAGAATTTCACTATCGGAGAAGCGGCCGGCGGTGCAAATTCCTAATCAGCAGATTGTGCACTAAGGTCCTGGATTAAATGCCAAACCTCTCCGCAGCGTGTGATTCGTCGGTTGGATGAGGACGTCACGCCTTAGTGGCCCACTGTTTTTTACGGAAGAGCAGGCCTGAATTGAGCAGCATCATGTTTAACCCCCTCCTTTCCTTCATTCACAACACACTCAACACTGCACTGAACACATGAACTTACAAAAACACTCGTGAAAACTGCCACACTGGGAAGATCTCCGCGGTTTACGTTTACAGACGTTCCTGTGGACGGTTAAGCTTCCCCCATAGTAACAGGTTATGTCCCAGACACGAGAAAAGCGCCAATAAAAGAAATACCCTACAGCGGACAATTCAACACCATTTCAAGGTCAATAATAATAAATTTCTAATAATTATTATACTTTGAAACTGAAAATAACGAAGAAAATTTTAAGAAAGTGATAGCAAAATCAGTGGAACGCAGGTAGAACTGAAGCAAAATCACTTGAAAATGCGGGAGGAGTCCAGATTTCTGTTTTCCATTTTTCTCTGAAATCCGTCAAACCGAGCGTGGTGGGTGAGTGGTTAACACTCTGGCCTCGTATTCGGGAGGACGCCCGTCCGAATCCCCGTCCGGGCATCCAGATTAGGGTTTTTCATGGTTTCCCCAAATAACTCCAGGCAAATACCGGGATGCTTCCTTCAAAAGGCCATGGCCAAATTCCTTCCCGTTCCTTGTCCTCAGCCCCATGCCTCCTCTAATGAACTCGACGTTGACGAGGCGTAAAGCCATAATTAAAAAAAAATCCGTCAAGGTGAATGCTGGGATGGTTCCTTCAAATGCTTATGATCGGATTCCTTTCCATTCCTGGAGACTTTTTTGAACTTTAGGATTTTGTTAAGAGGAAGTAGTATTTTTCTGATAGTTGTTGAATTTTGTGAACTTGCAACGGGTCTGGTCAGTGAACACAAATGCAATTCAGTATAGCATGTTGATTAATAAAAGTGCTTACTACATAGTGAACTCCAGCTGGTTCCAAACGTCCACGTTAGCATCGGACCACAAGTAGCACTATCCTCTATCATTCTTCCGGTAGACATCAACCAAGCAATATGAGTTAGCTAATCGATCCCATCGATTCTCGTAAACTAGCCTTGCTCTCATATCTTCCAGCGAAGCTATCATATCTCGCCAGTCATTCAGTTAGTCATTCTGTCGATCAGTCAGTATATGCACTGTTTTCAATGGCCATTATACTGCCTCTGTACCAGTTAGTCGTCTTATCATTTTTATTGCTTAGATTATACCAGTTAGTGCTAAACCAGTCCTAGCCTTTTCTATCCTCGGTTCTCCAACGGAAAAATGGAGAGGTGTAGGAAATCCTGACAAATAATCACTATTAGTAAGACCGAAAGACAAATAGCATTTCCGGATGAGTAGATCTTAGAAGAGGACCAAAATCGCGAGGGTTATCCACTCCACTTAAGGTCCGCCACGCACAGGGTCCTTTCGAGACCGAAAAAGAAATAAATTAAAAAAGTGAAAATGTTAAATGGGGCAGTTAAAAAAGTAGTCCGATTGCTACGTCACAGACAGAAATGTATATAAGATGATCCTAAAATTGATTTATTCAGTGCTGACTATAAACAAAACAGAGATAGAAAAAGCGGAAGTCTTAATTTTCTGCAACATGCTGCCCCGATGATTCTTACTATGGACACAACGGCGAAGAAATGCATTTATTTAATGTTCGAAAGAAAATTAAGTTTTTGAAAGAGCACATCAACACACTAATATTGTGCTCAAGACCACAAATGTACGAACAGAACACGGTATCTCACCTTTGGAACTCCAGACATTTGACCAGCTCGATGAGATCAAATCATCGTATAGCTTTGTTGGATTCCGAAGAACTGTTCGGCCGCTAGGTGACAGGGTTTTCAATTCATTGCGCAATACGTCCCTTGTCGTTGCTAACTAACATAACCCGATAGTTCTACCGGATGTGGAAAACCTACAGCTTAATGTTGAATCCGAACCACGGAAGCGTTGTGGCGTACTTCACATTCAACAGGAAACTGTTCTTGAAGTGAAGGTCGGGTTAAGTGGTCTTTGAAATTCCCAGCGAGACCGGGATTTGAACCGGCGATCCTTCAGTCTCCAGTCAGACACCTTAATCAGATCGATAATATGTGCACTCGTGTTAAATTTGGACCCTGATCTCAATGTGAACTGGCGGTATTTGCTTCTGATATCAGCGTCGGTGGAGGCCAACGCCTGTGGGCAGGAAGGAAGGTATGACGAATGTCGCTCCATACTTCACCCAGTCGCGGTATCCCGATTATCGGCTCGTCGCGACTTGCGCTGCATGTAGAATGGCGAACACCTCGCCTCGAGCCGCGTATTTGCATCTCCCAGCCACGTGAGCCCGTGACCCATTACGCTGACGTCGGGTCGTTCATATGTAATGCGGACCGATCGCTCATTCGGCAGCCACACACGCTCATAACCCCGTGGCCGTTCGACCGATTTCGTATTCACATCCTGAAGCTTTTTCCCACTTACACAGTCAGGTGATGGGAATGCTCATTATTTCACTCCCGTCGACCGGAGGAAAGTCTGACGGCGCGGCGGTGTAACATAGTAACCTGAAGATTGGCTACTGCTGCCTCAGTAGAAACTGTGACTGATGCTCTACGAGGGACGAGTCGTTCACGTATTTATTTCCCAAGGCGCTTCTGAGAACAGATCTGGCTTGTTTTTATCCACGAGCTACATCACCACAAACGTATGCACGCATCAGCACCGGCAGTGTGGGGGTTACCGTTCTGGCCACCCGTTGCAATGGATTCAGCCAAACACATAGCCGTTTTTAAGTGAGCCATATGTTAAACTTCTACATCTATACTGTGTGGAATCTAAATTTTTTAGTAACTCATACAAACACATAGTACTTACTGTATATTGCTATATTATTACTCATTCTACCACCATCATAATATACAATATATGTCTTTTTAATTCTTTTATAATTTCCAAGTGAAATAAGTTTAGCCTCTTTTACGAAACATAATATACCATTTACCATTACGAAGCACCAACCGAAACTGATACAACATGTTTGTCCCAATTAAAAAATTGCCGAAGAAATAAAATGATCGACGACGAAAACGCACGCCATAATTGATCATATTACAGGTAAACAAAATTTCATAATTTATGTGAAGATCTCCTGCAAACTAAGTTTATGCTTATTGTTGACGAGTCCACTGATCATGTCAGAACCAAACACTTGTGCTTAGTCGTGAAGTATGAGAAAAAGCACCGCATCAAAGATTGGTTTTAGCTCTTATTCCATTAGTAGCTGCTAATGCAGTATCCTTACTTGAACACATTGTAAACTTTTTTTGTAAGAAGTAATATTCCACAGAAAAAAATCGAATGGGTTTTGCATCTGATAGGGCAAATATATTGATGGACTGTAATAATTCTGTTTATATTTAAATGTGCATGCCATTTCTTTCATCTTTGTGCGTCATATGCTTGTGCCAAACTGCCACTCAGATGTGATTATTGGGTTTGTATTTGTTTCATATACCGATTTTGGGTACGAATATCCAGATTTTAGTGGGCAGCTCTACCGATTTCACATTTTAACATTCGAGACCACTGCTGACACTAGTCCGATGACGACACAGGCAAAACAAATGCTGCGCAACGAACTCGTACGCGACTTGGTCTACCCGTTGTGGGCTCAACCGTTATTAACGTAATAGCAGAGTTCCCGGCGTTGCCCGGCATAGTTTACGTAAATTCACCCGTACGCTATTTACACTCCCGTAATGAGAAACAATTGTACAAAGTTTCATAAAATTCGCGCGAACTTTTTTCGGAATTAAAGCAAATCTAGATTCACCCGCCCCTACCAAGAAACGGGTGGTTTAAAGTTTATCTGCACGTACACTACGTTATTTTCATTCATCCAAAAAGATTCATGTGTATCAAGTTTCATTAATTTGTTTTAAGAATTTGCGTTGCTACATTAGTACACAACGATAGATTATGTTAGAAACTCACATTTGATTCAGTTGCGAAGTGGATGAATATACTTCTTGCTCGAAACGCCAGATATTCTAATTCCGCAGATTCAGTCTTTTATATAAATATAAAAAGTGAATCCAGAATAATATTATCATAAATAAATTGTGAACAGAAGACTAATGCTGATGGCCAGAGACATTGTAGATGTAGGTACTGCCAGAGATCGTGGTTTAAGTAAATCTCTGTAGTTTTTACGGATATCTATGGCGTTTAAAAATTGAATATCCGGAATTAAAGGAAAAAATACTTCAAGTTTTGTTTAGTGAGCAAAATAGTTATTATTGTTAAGTTATCTTATTGCTTTCATTTAAGGCTATGGTCAGAGACATTGTAGGTGTGTGTTTATTGCGAAGTATGCAACATCTAAACATTCCATCTTTGGGATTTGTCATCATACGTTCAGAATTTCATTTAATGCTTCTGCGTTATTTAACGATGAAACATAAGACGTGAGATTCTACTCTTTAAAACGGTGAAAACTCCATTGAAATCTGCTCAGTAGTTATCGAGTTTTATAATTGTAAAAAGTCCAAGGCAATGCCGACAAGTAACAAAAAGAATAAGTTTGTTCACGAGTACAAAATAAGCAATTCAGCTGTTGACACGGTTGATTCCCTGAAGTATCTGGGGGTGATAGTACAAAGCAACATGAAATGGGACATGCACATAGCTTCCGCCGTAGGCAAGACGAATTCTAAATTGCGATTCATAGGTCGTATTTTGAGGAATTTTAATACTCATACAAAGGAGATAACGTATAAAACACCAGTGCGTCCGCATCTGGATTACTGTTGTGGAGTTTGGGATCCTTATCGCAAGGTTCTGATTGACTCAGTGGAGAGGGTGCAGAGGAGAGCCGCTAGATTCGTGACTTGTTGCTACGACCCTTATGAAAGCGTCACAGAATTGATACATAGATTGGGCTGGGATAGTTTGGAAGATAGACGACGTAGCTTGCGTTCAAATTTATTGGAGAATATGCGAAAAAATTTAAATTTCGAGTGCAATGAAAGACTTCTTCCGCCAACCTATTTAGGTCGTAATGACCGGAGGGATAAGATTAGAGAAATAAGATGCCGTACGGATGCTTTTATGTATTCCTTGTTTCCTCGCGCTATTCGGGATTGGAATGCGCGGGTTTAGGATTGGTGCTTAGCACCCTCTGCCACCCACAATGTTTGTGACTTGCAGAGTATGGTTGTATATGTAGATAAGACAAATTTATCCGGTTTTCGTTTTATAGATAGAGAAGAAGATAATTAGTCACGTAGTTGTTAGCGATTCAAATTTGACGGTATTTTGAAATACAAGAAAGTTCGACCGGCTATCTCCTTACTTTACTAGCGAATAGTCGCATCAAAAATGAAGATAGCGATCTTGTAACGATATCTGGTAGCCAAATCTTCGACACATCAGTGTTGCTCAGTGCGTTGTGGCGGCGCACACTCGATCGAGGAAGTACAAGTGACCCGCGTTCCGTCGTGACTGCAGCTTTAAGGCGGTTATCCGCAGTCATCCAGGCTAATACCGGGATGGTACACAATCTCCTTCTTATAAACCACACATTTCACACACACAAAATACTCTTATCACACGCTGAACATAGTTACACGTTTCATAGGCAGTTGGAAATACTTCACTTCCCCCATTAGTACATAGTACGACCTTGAGTAGGAATAAAATGCTTGACACGCGGCCGTAAGACCATAGCTTCAAATTTGACCATGCCAACGGGATATAAAACTCATCGAATACAGACGACCCCTGAATGTTGAGGAAAGATAGTGAAGAAGAAGATCTGTGAACTTTATTAAAATTTATTTTTACTTTTTTTCCTTATGGCTTCACGCCTCGTCGACGACAAGGTCATTAGATGTGGGATTGAAATGGGAACAAGGAACGGGAAGGAATTCGGCCATGGCCTTTTGAAGGAAGCATCCATGATTTGGGAAAACCATGGAAAACCCAAATCTGGATGCCCGGACGGGGATTCGAACCGGCGTCCTCCAGAACGTCAACCGTTCACCCGCCACACTCGGTCACTGCTAGCCAAATCTTAACGTTGGCTGTTTTGGCAGTGTGGAGAAGTGTTGAATTATTTCCTAAGGCGATTACATTTCCTCCAAACTTCTTTCCTAAATCATATGATTACTGTCTGTTCGACCGTTAAATGAGAGACTTACTCGTTTACAATTAAATTTATTAGATTCACTTGAAAAGTTCTTAATAATAACTATAAAACTTTGTACATATTGTACAGTTTTAAGTATCAATATATAGGATCAGTAGTGGTCTAACCGATGTTATTCTAGAAAGGTTAATGCACTTTAGCTCATTACTTGAGTAGAACAAAATACTTGTAGTCGTTTAAAAGTCATCTTAAACAAAACTATATACTTTACCCAAAATTAACTTCGTTAACATATCTTATATCATATCAGAGAGACAGAGAGAGATATAAAGCTGATTTCGTCGGTTTCCAAAAGCAGTTAATTGATGGGCCTTCTGCCGTAGACATACGTAGTAGCAGCTTGCAAAATCGAACAATGAAAAATGAAACTGAACGGCAGTTGGATGGAATCCAACAGCTATCTCCTTCGTCCTCCATCCTACCTAGATTTCTCAGTGACTGAATTAATGGCATTCTTTCGGCCATCCAGTCTTCTTTCAGAAGACCTTATTAAACACCTCTTTTTTTTATTGCTTTTCCTTCTTTAGATATTGTGAAGGATTCAGAAGATGGTGGAATTAATTCTTCGTCTCCGTGTAAAGATATAAAACGGTATCATGCTGTGGAATGCCTCCGATCACTGGTGGCAAGGAACTCTGTGCCAACTGACTTGGTGGTATATGTCTGCAGAACATTGTATATAAAAATTTTAAACCCTACACCGTCTCTGGCTGTCACTTTTAAACGATTTCTAGAATTAAACTTAATATAAAATAAGAAAATGTTAGTTTAAAAGTTCCTTATGCTCTAATTAATAATACTTGATTCAATGTTTCTTGCTAAAACTATAATCAGCGTCCATATTTTCCCCCATAGAATGACACATTATATCTGTAAGAGGATCGAAAAACCAGTAACTGATTAATCGCAGTAATAAATTACTAGCTGTGTGGTGAATTATACAGGACCAGTGGGTACAGGTGCTATAGGATGTTCCACGTCTCGTTCGTAGGTAACGAAGCTATAAGTGAAACCAGTGAACAATATTATGAAATAGTTTCTATATTCCTCGGTTCTCTGAAAGATATACATCCTAATAATAATTTAGAGCGTATGGGTATAATATTTATGTGTTTGAGGTTGGATAGTACAAGTAGTATTGGTGTTCAAATTCCTTTGGTGTGGGATTTGTCCGTAGCTTGAGACTGTCCTGTACCTAGAGATAATAAATTTCAGCAGAAAATGGGGAGGGTAACATAGAAAGAAGGATGGAGGGATGAAGAGATAGAGTCAATATAGCTTGCAGGTTCCTAAGAAGAATCTAAAACCTGCTACCAGGACGGTGGTAGCTACACCGAAAACTCATGTTCATAACTTAGCCTGGAAGGAGTACGAGTTACTTTCGGGCCTCGCATTCGGTAGGTCGCGGCTTTCAAACCCGGTTCCACCATCAAAATTTAATTTTCACAATATCATTTCAAGCCATTCCAGGTATGGTTTTTCCATAAAGTCTATGGCTGCTATCTTTCTTGTTTCCTTTCATCTGTATCTTTTCTCGGCACTAATAACCCAGTCATCGACGAACTATAAATAGAAATTAATAAAAATTCAAAATGGCACACGGTATGACATTGAGTAACACTGACTACTGTACTTCCTCTTAGTCTCACTTATTATAACGGTTTAGATGGTTGAAGCCTTGTTCGTCCGAAGGATTAAGGGAAAAATTATTTTATGCAGCGAGCGTAATTCCGTTACAGGCGCGGCCATCTGCCCCGAGAAAGTGCTGTTCGATTAGTTATCTCGTGCGTAGCACGGCGCGACAAGCACCCCGGCTGCCGAGTTAATATCTTCATCCGGAATTGACGTCTCGTTAAGACGCCTCGAAAGGTGATCAAAAATAAAACTCGGCCCGTCGCCGGCTGCCGCCTCGTTCCAGTTACGGTACGTACGTCGAGCAGATGTCACCAGACAATAAATTCACCTCTTTAGGCTTCCATTAGTTTTTTGTTTTAATCCCACAGATACCTTGAAGCTGCAGCTGTAATGTTCGGGAAAATTGGGTTTGGCGGCGAGCGGTTGAGAAGGGCGCCGGTGTTTAATTGCAGATCGGGTGAAAGTCTGTGGTGCTTCCTCATTCCCGGCGGGGCGTTAATTTGCTTCAGCCGCCTGGGAGGCCCGCATCTGTCTGCTGCCTCGTTTGGAACGATTTCCATTTTTATGGCCGGCACCGCGACCATAAGGAGCACACCACTCCCCGGCCGTATGACACGGCTGATTAAAATCCACTTGTTAAGGAGAGTAATTAAAAAACAATGATGTGAATAATGAGGACTAGTGGGGCAGTAATAAAAACCCTGCCACCTTTTTGCTTCTCGTCGGCCGAGTGGTCCAATGCCCTAATAACTGTCATAATGTTTATGGAAATTGGAGAACGTGTTCGTTGAGTTTATCGGAAATCGCTGGGCGTTGTAATTAAAACGCTGTTCCGATGATATTACTGCAAAGTGGTGTATGTAAGAGCTAATATCCGTGTAGTCGAAAAAAAAAAACTTGCGGAGCGTAAAATCGGCACTTTCCAGTTAGTGAAATCAAGAATGCCCGCTGCTACTAACGAGGACCGGATGGTCAGGTTTCCTTCCTGCTTGTTATGTTGAATTCATTTGGCAACGATAACAAATTTCAATTCATGTAGTATAAATAAAATATAACTACAAACCATCCTGAAACTTAATCAAGTAATACAACATGAAGTGTTCCATCAGATCTACAAATTAAATATGTATTGAAATATTATGATTACCGTGACTCAAACATAAACAAATGTCAGTAAAGTGGGATAAACGATTCTCATTTGTCTAAACTGATATCGAATGTTTAAAATTTAAGCTGTAATGTTGATTTATTACAGTAACTTCGTTAAAGATTGTTTTAAATTTGATTGCGTCGTTGGATGATGATATAACGCATGTATTCTAGCCATAGTCCATAATACGTACAAGAAATATTTAGGCCTATGTACCATGACACTCAAAACCAAATGTGATTTGTTCCCTGACAAAACTGTTGTAGAAAAGCATCTCCTTATATCAAATGCCTGTTGCCACACAAATATTCATTCGGATGAAAAAAGCTCAATAATTTTTTAAAGATGAGATTCTTTTAAATCATAAAGTATTCAGTTATTAGTATCGTAATTTAGCTGTGGGTACCACAGAAAAAGATAAAAAAAAATTTTCATCCTATTAGTCAATCACTGATTTTTTTTTTTTATGTTAGAAGAAAACTTTGCTAAGTTCAGTGAACATTTTTACCTTGTTTTTTTAGATGACAGCTAGATTTTTTGAACGAATGTTAAGCGTGGACGCTTCCAGGAATCCGACACTTCACCGGAAGATGGAGACGGAGGCAGGCTTCGAAACGTCGCCCTACATTGACGCGCTACCTCGGTGGAAAGCCCTAGAAGATTTTATACATACTACAGCTAGATTTTTTATTTTGTTTTGTTTTGGCTTTACGCCTTGTTGAAGTCGATGTCAGTACAGGCGGTAAAGGACTGGGGCCAAGTAACAGGAATGAATTCAGCCACGGCCGTTTGAAGGAAGCATCCCAGCACTCGCCTGGAGTGATTTGGGAAAACCATGGAAAATCCAAATCAGGATTCGAAACCGCGTTCTCCCGAATGAGAGGCCAGAGCGTTGCCGCTGATGATACATATGGTAATAATAACTCATACAATCAAGTTTAATCATACTCAGAATACCAAAGTGGAAATTTACATGGTAAATGGAATGCAGTTCTGATAATTAATCGTACCATTAAACAAGCACTTTTCATAAGAATACAGACACAGAGTTTATTCTTCGTCACACGGTCTTTAAACCTGCACAGATTTAGGTACTTCATATATCACTCGTTATTTTAAGAAGGTCTCCTCAGCACAAGGAAATGCAATGACTAAATAGATTTTTTTTTGCTAACTGCTTAACGTCTCCTATAACAACTAGGTCTTTAGAGACGGGAAAGGATTGGGGGGGGGGGCAATGAATGGGAAGGAATTCGGCCATGGCCTTTTGAAGGAAGCAACCCGGCATTCACCTGGAGTATTTTGGGGAAACCATGGAAAACCCAAATCTGGATGCCCGGACGGGGATTCGAACCGCCGTCCTCCCGAATGCGAGGCCAGAACGCTAGCTGTTACACCACCACGCTCGGTACTAAATAGAAATTTCAGAAACTACTTGTATGGGAAAAGAAAGTTCATATACGATAAATCATGGCCATATCATGACGAGAGTCTAACGTTGCAGTTGATCCCTCTTTTCACATATTTTTCCCTCATTACAGATGCATTCACCTAAAGCATATTTTAATCTTGATTTGGCAACAACACAGATAAACATCGTCCTCAGTCAGTTAAGATTCGGACAGTCTTTCTAGTGAGAACACCTACCTCTCGTAAGAGATTTTTAGCATGTAACCAGAACTTCAATCAAGCACGTGAACTACCCATTGTCGGTATTTAATAGAGCAAGTGTACTCCGGTACCTTGAAGAACACCTAAGACGACGGCAGGAAGTCGGAATAAAAGATAGCGAAGCTGGACAACATGACCTGTAGCATTATCTTGCCATTTTTACTAAACGATAGTTGTTCTGTTATTCGATAACTATCCAAGCTGTATCCGTATGTAGTAAAATGTAGATAGTGAGAACTAGACTATGAAAAAACACTGACCTCTTTCTCATTGTCTTTCATTGTAGACAGTGTGGCCATGATGCCAGTATCTAAACACCATATTTAAACAAATTTGTCTACCAAAGTCATACCTCGTTTAATTAACATTTACGAGAACTTGAGGAGGTTGACCTGCTTTTTAACCGACTTCAAAAAAGGAGGAGGTTCTCAGTTCGTCTTATTTTTTTTTTTTTTTGATGTATGTTCAGCGATATCTTCGCCGATTTTGAACCGATTTAAATGAAATTTTTATAGTGGATAGAGTATACCTCCAAAGTGGTCCCATATGAATTTAATTGAGAAACTACCCCTTCTACCCCTTTACAATCCTTAACTTGTATACAAACCCACACTTTTTATCCGATTTTGATGAAACTTTGGAAATGTATAGTAAAAAATAAACAGAAAACTACTGCCAACTTTTGTTTTGAAAAAAACCGAACCCCTCTCCCCCTATCGACCCCTTAATTTTTGCCAATGTTCTTTATACAAAGCTAAAGTCGACACCATTTAACTGATCTCCGTTGAAGTTGGCATATACACGTAATTTCTCATGGAAAAGGTTTCTGACCCAAAAATAAAATAAAATAAAAAACACCCCTCTCTCCCTTTACATCCCTTAATTTTTATATAAACCCACATTTTTTACCCGATTTGAATGGAACTTTGGACATGTATAGTCAAAAATAAAGAGAAAAATGCTGTTAACATTTGGTTTGAAAAAACTAAACCCCTTTCACCCCATCCACCACTTAATTTTTGCCAATGTTCTTTATACAAAACTATAGTCGACATCATTTAACTGATCTCCATTAAAGATGTCATATACATGTAATATTTCATAGAGAAGATTTCTGACCAAAAAATAAAAAAGCCACCCCATCTCCCCCTTTACACCCCTTAATTTTATAGAAACCTATATTTCATATCTGATTTTGATTGAACTTTGCCAATGTATACTTTCAAACAAACAGGAAATTCTTGTCAACATTTGATCTGCCAAAGGCCAACCCCTCTCCCTTCTACCAACCCCTTAATATTTGCCAATTTGACCTATTACCATGAAAGTTGGCGCTTATATGTATTTTTTCACTAGGAAGGTTTCTGACATAAAAATAAAAAAACCAGCCCCACTCCCCATTAAACCGTTTAATTTTTATACAAACCCACAGTTTTTATTCAGTTTAGATAGAACTTAACAAACATTTACTGTAAAACAAAGAGAAAAATAATGTCAGCTTTTTTGTTTGCAAAAACTGAACCCCTTTCCCCATTTTCACCCCTTGACTTTTGTCAATTTTCTTTTTGAAAAGCTACAGTTGACACCATTTGACCGATCCTTATGAAAGTTGGCACATCTATGTATTTTTTTATGGAGAAGATTTCTGACCAAAAAATAAAAAAACTACCCTAGCTCCCCTTTTACATCCCTTAATGTTTGTACAAACCCAAATTTTAATACGATTTTGGTGGAACTTCGCAATACTTTAAAGCAAATAGAAAAAGAAACATACTACTCACATTACTTTGACAAAAATACAAACCCTATTCCTCTTTCTACCCCTTTAATTACTGTCAATGTTCATTATATAAAGCTACCGTTTCTATCTGATTTTGAAGGAAGTATGCACATGTATACTTCAAAACAAACAGAAAAATACTGTGTGCATTTGGGTTAGAGAAGCCAAACCTCTCTCTCCCTTTCCATCCCTATAATCTACACAAAGCACAGTTTCTATCTGATTCTGAAGAAAATTTGCACACGCATACCTTAAAAAATACATAACAATTGTGTTTAAATTAGGTTGCAGAAGCCCAACCCCTCTTCCCTTCTACCCCCATCCCTCCTAATTTCCAATGTTCTTTATAGATACCTACCGTTTTTATCAGATTTCGATTGAACACTGCAAATGTATACTTAATAACAAAGAGAAACATTCTGTTTACAAAACCCAACCGCTCACTCCATTACCCCATTTAATTTTTGTAAATTTTCTTTACACAAAGCTACAGTTTTTATCTGGTTTCGATGGAACTTTGCACATGTATACTTTAAAACAAATAGAAAAATGCTGTCCACACTACCTTAACACGAACCAAACTACTTTTTACCTCCGCACCCCTTAATTATATTTTTATACACACCTAAAATTTTTATATGATATCAATAGAAATTTACAAACGTATACTTTAAATCAATCTGATAAGACAGTCTACATTTGGTATACAAAAGCCCAATCCCTCTTCTCCTTTACCCCCATCGTTTATAATTTCCAATGTTCTTTACAAAATCCACAATTTTAAGTACCGTCAAAATCAATTAAGCTATTTATAAGTCATTGCTTAATATGTGTAACCTAATGTTTCAACGTGTACTTCAGATTTCATCTTGGATGCCGAGCTTTTACGTTATAAAAACCAATCAAATATCTATATTTTCTGTTTGATGCCGGAACGAACAGATATATTCCAGAGACAGATTTGTGTATGTGGTATATATTAATGTCCAGATGTTACATGTTTCGATTATCGAGCAGCAGATTTAACAGATGTTATGATTAGATCGAAACACAGCCTGGACCAAAATGTAAACTGCCATCACTTAACACAGCATCCAATTCACCCCATTCTGAAAGTTGTTAGGGTATATGAAGATAGATTAATAAAATAATTGTTTAAAAAACATAAAACCTCCTTCAATAAAGGGCACTAAAAATTTTAAAATAACTTTATACCTTGCTTAGAAGAAAGTAAATCTAAATGGACAATATTTTACATTACTGTTGCGTCCTGTTGTGCAACAGAGAGCTGAAAAGACTCAGAAGCTGAAACAAGTGGGTATCGATTTTCACAATTCGGGAACTCGGATAGGAAGAGTTCAGGAGAAATAAATTCAAGAACACAAGAAGTTATGATGAACACACTTGTGACTCACGAAGCCGACAATCTCCCTAAGGAAATATCCAGAAATTACGAGAGATACCTATTCCTCATCAGAATCGTCAGATTCTGGAAACATCATAATCGCCGGTTCGTCAGGATATTCCCCTGTTGCCAGGCTATGCTGGTAACACCAGTTTAGCAGTATCAGAAACCCAAAGGAAAGATACCACCCCTCAGGAGTAACTAGCGTGGGCCCCTCTATCAGTTGGTCCGTCATCTACCAAGAACCAAAGACTTGAAGACGCTATCAGTCAACAACGGCGACTACGGTAACAGTTGTACACGTTGTCTTCTCCGCTGTGTTGATTACTGGCTGGCTCACTCGCCGACTCTCGGAGACCGAAGACCTCCCCTCCGCTGCGGCGAGCTCTTTTTTATAGCTGCCCGTGACGCGCTCCGCTGCCCTATGCGACCTTCTGGAAGCTTACGCTCGGATTTCGTCACCCACGCGCCACGCAGCCCTCTGTCTGATGCAACCCTAGCCTCACACACGTTCACTGTTGGCTTCCCTTTACTACCTATTGCACCATCTTAACACTTGGGCATTAGGCGTTACTTTTAACACTTCGTAACACCTTCCCCCCATATTTGAGAATTTTGCAATCTCCCTGAGAATGCAAAATTCTCACACTACCTGTCGGCTGTGTGAGTCTCCTTTTTATTACTTTCTTTTCACAAATTACAATAGTTCACATTTTATTTCATTACTTATCTTTTAACTTGTCTTTTATTATTTACCACTATTTCCTTTACTTATAATATCCTGAAAGAGAGAATTTCAATTACATTACACCATTTTCTTTATAACAAGTATTTTTTTTTAGTCTTAAGAATCTTCTTCTACATTGCCTTATTTTTCTTAATTTGAGAATTTTTCTCTCAGTTTACTACTTCTTATTTCTTACAATATCTTTTCCTTCTAATACTTTTCTTTAGTACTACACTCTCTGATAAAGTGAAGCCTATTTTTTTACAATACATCATTTTTATGATTTTTACAAATTCTTTTCATGTAACAGAATACAATCTCTTTTCTTACATTACAATCTTATATTTTTACAAACATAATCACTGTGACCATATCAGTTCATCTTAGCGCTTATCCGCTTTATAGTAAAACATTACTGGTGCACTTGGTTCATACTTAGCACTCTTCTCCGGTGTTAGTATTCGCTCACTAAGCACCGCACCTTCTGCTTCAGTCACATACCTATTTCTTACAGGACCAAAAGTAATTTGTTCACTTTCATCACTGTTCATTCCAGCAGGATGATACCTAACTATACCAGTGTCAGGGTATCGGTTTACAATTTTATTCTTTACACATATTCTGGGGCAGCAGTCATCACCCATTGTTTTACGGAAGAATTTAAAACAATCCTTACAACACTTACAATATCTGCATATACAACATACTATTATTATCATAACTATTCCTGCTCCAAAAATAACTCCATATGGGTATCGAATCTAATGAAAACATATTGAACACAGTCCTTTGCTGGTACGCTATTGCGTCCTCTAGCTCATCTAACTTATGCCCCGCGGCTTTAAGGTCATCTAACT
>CM061920.1:307824960-307850319 GCA_031002005.1 Vandiemenella viatica | reverse complement strand
ATCCCCGTCCGGGCATCCAGATTTGGGTTTACCATGGTTTCCCCAAATCACTCCAGGTGAATACCGGGATGCTTCCTTCAAAAGGCCATGGCCAAATTCCTTGCCGTTCGTTGTCCCCAGTCCCATCCCGCCTCTAATGACCTCGATGTCGACGAGGCGTAAAGCCATAAGTAAAAAAATAATAATAGAGATCACATGGTTCTCCCAGCACAAACTGTGCAATAACTCACTGCACAAGACACGCAGGCGTAGAGAGTCATACTCCAAAAAGACATCGGAACACTTATTGATTCAATGCCGGCAAGGATCCACGAATGTATAGGTGCTCAAGTTGGGAATACTTCTTACTGACAACCGTATATAAAGGCAAATAAACTTAGTCTGATCAATTTCAATTCTTTGTCATTTCTTTTGGGTGTGACCCCGGATATATTTACAAAGTTTACTAAAATTCCACCATTCATCTGGATGTTGCACTTTTAGTTTCCACCAGTGCATATTCTATATCTACATCCATACTCTGAAAATCACAAACATTGTGGGTGGCAGAGGGAGCTAAGCACCAATCCTAAACCCGCGCATTCCAATCCCGAATAGTGCGAGGAAAGAAGGAATACATAAAAGCATCAATACGGCATCTTATTTCTCTAATCTTATCCCTCCGGTCATTGCGACCTAAATAGGTTGGCAGAAGAAGTATTTCATTGCACTCAAAATTTATATTTGTTCTCATATTCTCCAATAAATTCGAACGCAAGCTACGTCGTCTGTCTTCCAAAGTGTCCCAGCCCAATCTGTGTATCAATTCTGTGACGCTTTCATAAGAGCCGTAACAACAAGTCACGAATCGAGCAGCCCTCCTCTGCACCCTCTCCACTGAGTCAATCAGAACCTTGCGATACGGATCCCAAACCCCACCATAGTAATCCAGATGCGGACGCACTAGTGTTTTATACGCTATCTCCTTTTTACGAGCATTACAATTCCTCAAAATACGACCTATGAATCGTAATTTAGAATTAGCCTTGCCTACTATGGAAGTTATGTGCATGTCCCATTTCATGTTGCTTTGTACTATCACCCCCACATACTTCACGGAATCAACCGTGTCAAAATCTGAATTGTTTATTTTGTACTCGTGAACAAACTGATTCTTCTTGTTATTTATCTGCATTGCCTTGCACTTTTTACAATTAATTTTAAGCTGCCATTTACAGTATCATTCTTGAATGTTGTAACGAATCTTTTTAAAACTGATATGTTTTAGGCTACCGCATTGCCTAGTATCATCACAACGACAAATCATCATTTTTTTAACTATTTATGAAAAAACCCACAGCTCCTTTTCACGTGAAACTTAATGTTCCTTTTGTGCAATAAAACTTGATAACGTAAAAAAATAACTCCACGCATCTTGAAGTGCCTGTGTCAACCTCTTTTATAATATCTTAACCCGCTAATCCTAGCGGATAAAGAGGATTAAAAAGTTTTTAGTGTAATCCGAACCACATAAGCGTTCTTCACCTGAATATTTCCAGCTTAAGTGTCAAGGGCATCTCAAAATACTAATCTAAAACGGGATCTCTAATCAGACATCTTCCCATTGAGGCATTGAAGTCCCTAATCGTTACAACGGTCTAATGATCATTGATTATTCTCGTAAATAATGCCTACGGTTCTACAAAAATTTATTTTAATATATTTGCGTGTAGAATTATAAACATCTAGCAGAAGTCCTTAAAACCGGCTACCAGAAGTTGATGTTACTTTTTTTTTAACTGCGTTACGTCTCACAACAGCGAGGTCTTTAGAGACGGGAAAGGATGGGGGCAAGGAATGGGAAGGAATTCGGTCATGGCCTTTTTAAGGAAGCATCCCGGCATTTGCCTGGAGTGATTTGGGAAACCATGGAAAACCCAAATCTGGATGCCCGGACGGGGATTCGACCCGCCGTCCTCCCGAATGCGAGGCCAGAACGCTGTTCGTTACACCACCACGCTCGGTTTGATGTTACACTTATAGGCAAATAGTAGACTAATTTTTACGGACATTGTTATTTATCATTTAAATTAACTTTCACGGTTACTGGTTTGACCTAAGTTTTCATGCTTGCCTGTTTGATATTTAAAGCCATACTTAGGTTCCAGCTAATTGCTGACCTTTGCATAGATTTCGTCTTATGATACTTACCATGGCTGATATATGTCAAATTCATTGATAGCCTGTCTACGTTATCTCTGTTCCAATAACTACAAAAAACTACTGAAAAGATTTTGAGGTGGTATTCCCAGTCAGAAATTTATTAGCTGATTTATTTGTTATTACATTACATCATCTTGTGTCCTCTGAACATCATGCTGTTTCACATGCAGTCAAGCATATCTTAAATAAATATGAACAGATTTCGACTGTATTTTCACAGTCTGAATATTAATAGTCTAGCACAGTGCTTCCGAAAATCTATCCTAAGGGGTCCGCGGACAAAATAAAAATTAAATTAATAATTACGAAAAAATAACTTGAGACATGAGGACACGAGAACTCTGGTCGCAATGTGTGAGATGGGAGTCGAGCTCTCAAATGACAGTTCTAGAATAGACAATTCCAAATTATTATTATTATTACTATAACTAAGGAGTCAGTGGTTCTAAGGGGTCCGCCGTTGAAAAAGGTTGGGAAAGGCAGATCTGGTCTAAAATTTAAGATGAAAATCGTCACATTATCGTAACTGCAGATAGAACAGGAAAATTAATAACTGATTTTTCAATTAAGTACTGGCTATTTAGCTATAATACGGCGAAGGCGTCTTGTTAGTTTAATTTACAATGAACGCATCGGTTTTCAAAGAAGAATTGTCGATATTCTATGAACGCCCTGCACGGGACATGGGCGGTTGCCATCAGGTGTTTTTTTTTTATCTTTCTACGGTAACGTCTGGGAAAATTAACTGGGTGGGAACCCATTTCCTTACCCAGTGTGACGGTGTTCGTAAATGTTGTTGACTGTGGTAGTGTGTGCATTAAGTGTACAGTGTTGTATGTGTTGTGGAAGACAGAAGAAAAGAGGTAGAGGGTGAAACACGGTTTCGGTACATTCAGGCCTATTCTTCCGAAAGACTCCAAGCTTAACTTACTCCTCATCATCATCAGTGACGTATGTCCCCATTCCATTCGCGCCGCGGAAAGGTTTGGGATTTAACCCGAGACTTTAGTGCACAATCTGGTGATTAGGCATTGTGCATTACCACCTCTCTTATCCTGCCGCCAAGTCTTCCATTACACAGGAATCGAACCAGCCATACCCGTATGAGCGCCGGATACTATTACGGTGTTAAATCCAACTAATCCAACGGGGCGGGAAAAGTAGAATTCTTGAGAACAAATTTTTAATTTAACACAGCATTTTTTGCAAGGATATTAGCGAGGGCTGTAACAAAACAAATACTGCGTATGATAATTAGGAAGTTAACAAGGATGGAAACTTCCTCGTTGCTTCCTGCATCAATTGGTTATATTAATATTAGTTATTCAGAAAAAAATTATAATTAGTTCTCCAAGAAATTTGCATCACAATACGGTGTTGTTAAGCCTGAATTTTCTGAAAATAAAAGGAGCCTGAAGTACATAGCTTTGTAAAAGGATGGTCTGGTAGCTCGGTGGGTTAAGTGTTCTCCTAAAAAAAATTCAAGGGATTGTGCTTTTTTATATATGAGGTAGGCCATGTCACTCCGTGAAGGAAAGGAACTTGCCGTCCTACCTCTGATACACTATCTCAGTATGCTTTCTTTGGGAGGATCCAACCAGCCTCCGAGTAGGGGCCTAAATTAAGTTTTTAAACCTGAAATTTGAATATATATCCGTTTAAATCAAATAGATTTTAGTTACAATTATTTTCGCTGGCTCATCAACAGATGAAGTCGCGGACAAACTCTCGTCTCTGAATGAAACAAGTTAGAAGGACTTACCTTTATGTTTAATTAGGGGTCGCTGGTTTGTAGAAGATGAGATCATTATAGCAGCCATATTGTTATGGGCATGGAGCGGTGGATTATAAAGGCATTGACCTTATGAAAAAACCATTCCGTCATTCGGCTGGAGTGATTTCGAGAAACTATTGAAAACCGAAAACTGGATGGCCAGAGCGCAGTTCGAACCGGACTCATCGACAGTTCCATGATCGATCGTTATCCCTCACTGTTCTAAAACCAAATGATTGGGAGCTACATTTTTTCTGTCTATGGCTTGAAATTTGGTTAGCAGATTTTGTTCACGTTAATTTTTTCAGTTGAATCCTTTCTAGAACAGAGTAAATGTAACTGCTGAGATATGGGGCTTTGTGAATTAAGTTTCAGTTCGTTCCCTTTAAGAGAAAAGACACGCATAAACCGCATCGTGCATAAGAGTGAAATAACTTACTCCTCCACTCTCCGTTTCGACAGTTGTTCTTTATGGAAAGCGTAAAATCAGAGACGTCTCCATCAACAGACCAGATTCATTAGATATTCATGGTTACTTACTCAAGTTTCACAGGGCGTTCAAAAACGTTCAAGATCGTTTATGATGTTTCCGCTACGGTTTCAGATGTCGCAATTTATAAGACTGTCGTAACTACATTGCTCTCAAGCAGAACGAGCTACACTGACACTGACAATTGACAACTACCATGTGCGCTTTCCTAACCTATGTTTTAGAAAATTGTTCACTATCTACTGTATATGTAGACAAGAGTGGCAGTTTTAGATAATTGGTTAAATAATCTACAATCAAATTATCTTCTGAATGTTTCTCCTTTCTTCCGTCAAAACCATTTAAGTCAGACATAAATTATTGAATTGGTGTGTACAATTCATGACTTCATCACACACAAAAAATTGTGCATCTTATTTAACACATTTTACTAATCAGAATGTAATATAACAAGCCGCATTTTTAACAAGTGAAATATCTATCAGATGTGGATATAGCCAGTGATTTGTGTATTACTACTTTCAACAAAAAAAGAGAGTTCGGACATCTGGCAGCTCAGTGTTTAAGTGATTTTCCCTGGAATTTCTGGATACCTAGTTCAAATCTCCGTGGAGCTAAGCATTATTAAGAAATTTACTAGATCATTTGAAACACGCTAGGACGTTCCAATGTTTGGATTTCACCGTAAACTGAAGGTCCAGCCACGACACAGGTGAATTGCGCTGCAAATCGAAACAGTGCCACCATGTCGTAAGATCATGGGAATCTGGTTCCAGTTTCCGTAGGATTTTTTTGCTACAATAGCGGATAAGGATAATGAAGTTTTATATTTGGCGTAGGTTGTCAACCGGATGTGCCGTTTTAACATGCCTGTCTGATTCATGCTCAGTCGAACTGCTTTGCAATGCTTTGAATAGTTTTTCCCAGCAAGGAAGTCAAATTTTATTTGTATCTTCTGTATGTATTTTTACGGCTGTTTTCGCAAAATGCCAAGCTACAAATTCTATTGTTAATGTTTCGTGACTTTCATTATTGTAATTATTTTTCTAAATCACTAATCACAGCATCAGCGATAAAACATAGTATTTCGTGCTGCATTGTTGGCTGAGATGCTAGAAAGTTAGTTCAGTAGAATAAGTTTTTTTTTTCTGTCGTCAGTCTTTCGACTGGTACCCTCGTACCATTAGGGATTGGAATGCACAGCAAAGAGATTAGGTTTGGTGCACCCTCTGCCATCCACAATTTTGTGAATTGCAGAGTATATATGTAGATGTAGATGATGCAATCCTCCATCCCTTCCTATCCTCTGCTAACATCTTCATCTCTACATATCACTTACAACCCACGTCCTCAATTATCTGCTTCGTATATTCTAATCTCTGTCTTCGTCTACAGTTCTTACCTTCAACTGTTCCCTCTACCAGCAAATTAACCAATCCAACATGTCTCAAAATACGACCTACCAGCCTGTCTCTTCTTTCTGTAAGCTTCTTCCACAAACTTCTTTCCTCGCCCATCATTTCCAAAACTTGTTCATTTCTTACTTTGTCTGGCATTTTCTGCAGCACCACATTTCAAATGCTTCAATTTTCTTTCTTTCCGTTATTCCTAAAATTCATGTTTCGCTACCATAAAGTGCTGTGCGCCAGTTTTAAAAAGTTCTTTCTAATTCCTAGATCAATATTTGAAACCAAAAGTTTTCTCTTTTTCATGAACGCTCTTTTTGCTAGTGCTATTCTGCTTTTAACATCATTCCTGCCTCGGCCATCGGTTGTAATTTTGTTTCCCAAGTAACAGAATTCACCTATTGCATCCGATCCTATTTTTATATTTAATTTACTAGTATTGGTATCCTTTCTGCTACATTTCATCACTTTTTCATTCCAAAATCTTCCTTCGGTATTTTGTTCATGCCATTCAGTAACTTGTTAATATCCTCAGCCCTCTCTGCTAACAAAACAATGACATCAGCAAATCGTAGCATACTGATTTTTTTTCTCGTGAACACTTATGCCACATGGAAATTATTCTTTGATTTTCTTTATTGCTTCTTCTACATACAATTTGAATATTAACGGAGATAGAATACAATCTTGTCTCACACCCCTTTTTAACTGATGCATGTTTCTCGCGATTCTCTACTTTTATTTTAGCCACTTGATTCTTATATAGTTTGCATTCTTCTATTTCGATACTTTAGACCTGACTTCTTTAAATTTTTGAACATCTTGTCCCACCTAACATTATCAAAAACTTTTTCTAAATTAACATATGCCATAAACGTATCTTTGTTTTTCTTGATCTGCCCTTCAAGTATTAATCTGAAAGACAGAATCGCTTTCCTTGTACCACGATATTTCCAAACCCTAAACTGATCTTCACCTACTATCTCTGCTACTATCCTTTCCATCCTTAAGTTATAGAGTCTCAATTTACTGCATAAGACGCCTGTCTGGATAAGCAAAGGTTTTAAGTGCAATAAAAATAACGGAAAGCATTCTATCGAGTTCTAGACATACTTACCTTGCATAGCCAGAGATGCGGGACTTTGGAAAGTCCCAGCAGACTCCGTTAGTCGAACAGGATATATATAGATCCACAGTCCGACTACTCACCATTGAAAAACCTTACAATGCTTAAAAATAATAAAAAATATTGTGTAATTTAAAGTATTCTCATTTACTGTTCTGCATTTCTATCACGAGGCCGATCAAGATGTATAATACCAATACTACCATGTTAGGTGTTTTTCTGGAATTGCGGGCCCTCCCCCCCCCCCCCCTCTCTGGTGAGATTTCGTGAGAACTGGTTGGGCGCCCCCCCCCCCCTCTCCTCTAAAATGACGTGAGATGGACCAAATATTTTTTTTTAGCTCTACCATACTGCAAGAATTTCATAACCAACAGTATCCTGTAAGCTCTACATTATGCTAGTTATTAATTTTTAAGAATAAATCAATTAAGAATATTAATGGCAGTGATCTCACTCCGTTTTTTCCTAGCGTACTGAAATATGAGCTATAAGGTGAATTGGACGTGGGAAGTGACTGAAAAAGAATTGTTGAAACTACTGTTTTGACAAAGACTCGAACCCGGAACTTATAACCCAATACATCAAATTAAAATTGAAAAAAAAAAGCAAGCTGCAGTTCTTGTTTTATAAGATGACCACTCTTAATTGTTCCTCCATCAATTACAGTCCGATGTCATCAGCCCTGGTGATAATTATAGTGGTTTGAGGCAGAATAATATAAAGGGACCGTGGCATATTGGGAGGAAGCGCCGCGTCGAGTGCCTCAAGTGGTTCAGCAGCAGCTTGCAGCGCCATCAATCAACATTACTTAAGTACCTTCTTCCCCAGGGGCTATCACGCCGGCCTATCTTCCTGCAGCCCCCTAACAGCGCACATCTGTAACTTCAGACCTTAACTATCTCGGCATCTGATCTAATAACAGCACGGTAAATAATTATACAACCGTGCAATTACGAGCGGGGCGAAAGCACCACCCCGTCCACGGAGATTCGGGCTGAGCTGGGTTGTCCATCCTCTATTTTTCGCCGCGTCC
This sequence comes from Vandiemenella viatica, assembly GCA_031002005.1. NCBI lineage: Eukaryota > Metazoa > Arthropoda > Insecta > Orthoptera > Morabidae > Vandiemenella > Vandiemenella viatica. The sequence continues at coordinate 307,842,288 of CM061920.1, read as the reverse complement.
CGCTCGTATGGCATTACTTCCGGCCGCGGTGTCTTATCGATACCATCTCGCTTCCGGCTAGCGATATTCGACGCATCGTAGACCAGCGCTGGCTGTCTTTCACACCTTGGTTGCATGACCGATGGACGGAGCGTAGCGGACACACAAATGACCCCCTTCGGAGCTGATATTTAATTACATAACTGGCTACAGGTGGCGGTGCATCTCAATGGGATCTGAACACACTGTACTACCAACACGCTGTGTTTTTTTTTTAATCAACCTACTGCATAGAAATTATGGTGTGTGACGAAGTATCGTATAACTTCCTGTTGACAAAGTTTCAATTTGCCACGCAATTCGTCTTTGTCGTAGCTATCCCTGGTAATTCCTCAGGGTAAAGGGAGCATGCATAAACCACGTAGCTCCATTTTGACCTCCTTTGAACCCCGCTTCCCCCCCCCCCCACGTAGCCTGACGTGGCTTTTGTCTATACCAACCTACCTCTCCCCCCCCCCCCCCCGCGTAGCCCGTAGGTTTTATTCATTTTGATTCCAGAAGACATTTTGTACTGTTTTCTCTTGTCAGACTATCATAAATAACATACGGCGATAGTTAAATGACGGAAATAAATATTTACCTGTTTCTGGGTGTTGTGTATCTCATTTTAACTGTGACAAATAATATGAAAGAAAAGCTACGTGGCCTGGCTCGGAACCTCCCCTCCCCCCACGTAGCCCAGCGTAGCTTTTCAAACAACCCCTCCCCCCCACCTAGACCAAGCCACGTAGTTTATGCACTATCTTAAAGTAGATCTGCTGTTTCACGTAGAATCCGTATCACGGAGCTTTACCAGAAGTTAATCTCAACTTAAGACCCCGTAATAATACTGGCCATTAGGCTACCACAATGTGTTTATTTATCCTAACAAAGGACTATTCTGAAATTTTTCTTCGTGTAGCAGTGTATTAACATTGAAGACACTCCTAGACAAACAGACGCAGAATTACAACTACCCTAGACTGGACACGAATCTGTGATCCTTCCAGCACACAACCGTTACATCGGGGAATTTTAAACATATTGTTCCGGCGTGATAAACTTTTAATCACTGAGCCACGATAAAACATAAAAACCGGGAGAATAGAAAGGTAAATGAAACAATAATCTGCATGAAGACTAATTTGGATCCATACATAATGTGGAGACTAGAGGAGAGTGAATGTCGTTGAGATATATTCCTGAAGCGCTAATCTGAACTATTCTACATTAAAAATATTAAAAATGCGGAAGTATCTCTGTCTCTCTGTCTGTTACGTATGAACAGATATTGACAAAATTTGACAAAGAAATACTGTGTATCATTAAGAAAGAAACAGGATACTTCTTTCGGGATAAATTACTTATTTTGTCACTAAATTTTGAAATCTAACAGTGATAGACGGATAGCGTTTGTAAGTCAAAGTTTCTAATTTTATATTGGTCGTTCAAGCTTTGTTTCTCTCAAAGTCAGTTTGTGTATATTCTGATTTCGGTTTTCCATGATTCTCCGAAATCACTGTAGGCGAATGCCGGTATGGTTCCTTTAACTCCTTCCCATTCGTTTTCCATATTCCACTTCCTTTCAGGTGGAGAGGCACACTAATGCCTATAGCACCCATTGAATGCCGTGGGCTAGAATGGCGCATCACAAACCTCCATTTGCGTGCGTCAAAGTCGTGGCAAAGAGGCACCACCCGCGCCAGCTGTAAAGGGGTGAACGAGTGAGAGAAAGAGATTGAATGAGTGTGGGGGCGCCGGAGGAACGGTACTTAAATGTATCACTTGTTCTTTCTTTCCATGTGACGGCTGGTGATTGGCTGGGAGATTTGTCACCAAGGGATGCTGGGAGTGGGTGGCTGGAGGCACCTGTTAGACAAGGAAGGAAGGGAGGCCATCTTTCGAGACCGGAACGTTGAAGAGAGTGGAGGTGCGATAGGACGCTCCACCACCATTCACCACGTGAAGAGATGTGTTAGCTGAATCGCGTGTAAAAAATTTAATACATATACTAGGAAATTATCTGAAGTATGCTGGTGAAGACATCGGACATATGGTAAAATGTTACGGTTCAACATAGTGCACTTGTTTCTGGGATTAATTTTTTTTTTTTTTTTTTTTTTTTTTTTAAATAATACCGCTCATGATCCTGGACAAGGAAGCTTGTCAGATAAGATGCCCCCATGTTTCTAGAAAAAAAACTTTCATTCCTAAGTTAGTGGCCGGACAAAATAATAATAATAATAATAATGATATTGTTTTTGTTTTATTTCAATTTCTTGTATTTAAACATGTATGTTTATTGATTGAAATGCTTTTTTGGAAAAGGAGTAAATAAATGTTGAAGTACACAAATAATTCACTTTGTTCAGTGGCAGGAAGGACTGTTACAACCTAAACGTTTTTGGCAGCAATACATTTTGTCTTCTATGTTAATATGCCTCGAAGGCGTAAATCAGACCTAGGACATAGGTCTAACAGCGCACAAGCGGCTATAGTTATTAAAACCAAAAATATGATGCTCATCTTAAGTAAGAAGACAAGACCAAGCTGAAAGGCTACCCGCCGTCAGGGCATCAGCATCCCCCGAGCAAGTTCAAGTCCGCCGGACTTAGGAAGCAGAGAGTCACATGGTTCTCTCTTCAAGAGACATGTTCAGTAGTGGGATGGTGTGGTGATGGCTTCCCCATGATATTAATATGACTCCATGCTTTCTGGGACACCTTTTACCTAACTCATAGCTTTCTTTATCCAATTTCAGCAAAGGAATTCTAAGTCCACGCGTAAAATGTCGCTGGTAACCGTTAATCAAAATAATTCGCTTCATTGCTGAGTTGCTTCACGGTGTATGGCACTTGACTTGGCGGTTAGCTGATCGAGTCCCGGTAGAGGAAGAATTTTTCCTTAGTCAGTCCTTGCACACCAGGTTAGAAGAAATGGTGGTGTAAGATTCCTAAGCAGCCAATTGTATAGTAAATTCTCGTGTTAAATCAGAAACCTCTCCTTAGTGCGTATAGAATGAGGGCATATGACTGTGTTGATGTTCATTCATATGTGAGATTGGGACATTGAACTTTGTTTTTAGTGATAAAAAAAAGAGTTATCAGTGATGGAAAAAAAGTTTTTCGGATCGAACCGCGTGTCTGCGTGACTTGAAATGACTGAAATACAATCTTGGCCTGTATTAAAATTTAAGGGTTCACTCTGAAAAATTTGAAGAAATTCTGTTGACTTTGGAATGACTGGGAAGTATTAAAGAAAGACAGAGATGATGTCACTATATATTATTTTAGGGTTATTGTTATAACTGCGTGATTTAATCTGGCTGAAACATAAGACTGACCTGTATTTGACCCTAAGGAAATGTGAGGAATTTCTGTTGAGTTTGAAGGGAAAGTGCTGAAGAGGGACAGAGACAATATCATAGTTTGGTCAAAGATCATGACCTGATCGGACTGAAATACGATTTTCACTTGAATTTGGCTCTAACGGTTCGGGCAGCAAAATTTAAATGATTTTTTTTAAAGTATGATGTGGATTAGAGGTACTAATGAAGGACAGAGATGATATTGCTATAAAGCTCTTGAGTGTCAAAGGACATGGTCACGTTACTGATTTGGCTGAAATACTTTCTTGACCTGTTTTTGATCCTATAGTTTCGCTCTGCTAAATGTAAAGAATTTCTGTTGAGTTTTAAGGGATTTAAACATATTTTACCTGCCATGACATCCACAACATTTGTACAACGGAAACCGTTCAGAAAAAGCATCTCGATAAGTAATTAAACGAATGTAGACACAAAGTATTGTATTGATACAGCTTTATTTGCGAAATTCTGGAAGAGATTATCGACACATGATTCAAATTCTCACCTATGACAAAAGCATCAAAGCATTGTTTAACAGAATATCTTTGATCTGTCTAGAACATTCTATATGGAAGCATGTCTCAGACACCCATAAGAGCAGCAGTAACCCGTGCAGTGATATTGTACTTGTAGATTAGTGTAATGGGGGTGTTAAATGTTACGAGTAGCTCATACTGAGTATGAGGAGTGAAAGAAGGTGACGGAGAGACACCATGCAGGCCTTACAGCTGGCTTTTCCTCAACTCACCTATGATCTGTCAGATTTAACATCCCAGTCCGACAGACTAAGTGCCATTAATAGTTTCGTAGCCCTTCACTCCATACGCACTACGCATTTAATTGTGATATACAATCTACAATATTCAGTAAAACCTCTGCTACCCCGATAGTGAAACTTCTTGCAGTTCCGGGGCTCTAGTCAGCTAATCTCTTATTGAGGACCAATCACAGCTGTTATGCCTTAAACACGACGACCAATGGCAGTTTTAAACATATATTAAATACTGTAAATGAAACCATTTTCACCAATAACAGTTCTCCCCCAATAAATCGTTACTTTCTGGATAGCGAAAGAATCTAAGTAACGCCGTATACCATAAAAAAGATGGCATGTACCTTTAGCCATTACATTCACTCATACATACGTGGACCTACAGTATATTATAAAATATTAGTTCTATACTTATTTTTTTGCTACTTTAGGCATTTATACATACCTAGACTTGTTCATGTAACTGATATCCCCATGTTTTTCTTTCATTATTTTAATTCCTACGAGGATCTTTTCACTGTACAGCTGTTTTCCCGCAGGATTCACGGAGGTAGAGCTCCGAACTCCCGATTGACCTTAGACACTAGAGATGGAGGTGACGTGATCGGCGCCACGTTCCGTCCAATCTTTTTCCCCGCGAAGTTTCATCCTCAGTACTCATTAGATAGCAGGCTGAGTGGTCCTGTGGAGTTGCTTCGTACGCGTTAGCTTCCACGAAAATCCTCGGCCTCGTCGGGGATCGAACCCAGTGGTCCAACCGTAGTCAGACGCTCTACTTCCTGAGTGACGCGACCGCCCTTTAACCGACTTTTAGCGAAGATTCGAACATACGGTATAACGGATCAGATTTGCAAATGGATACGTGATTTTCTAACTGGTCGATCACAGTATACCATTGTTGACGGGTAAAGCCTCTTCTAATCTAGATGTTATTTCGGGGGTTCCTGAAGAAAGTGTAATAGGACCACTTCTTTTCTTAATATTTATAAACGATCTAGGTGACAACGTCAAATGCTGGTTGAGATTGTTTGGTGACGATGCAGTTATCTATAGGGAAATAAGGTACACTTACGATTGCTTAGAAATTCAGCGCGATTTGGATGCTATTTCCGAATAGTGCCGTAAATGGCAGCTTACACTTAATTACAAAAAGTGCAAGGCAATGCGAATAAGTAACAAAAAGAATCAGCTTGCTCATGAGTACAAAGTAAACAATTCGGCTTTTGACACGGTTGATTCCCTAAAGAATATGGGGGTGATAATACAAAGCAACATGAAATGGGACTTGCACATAACTTCCGTCGTTGCCAAGACTAATTCTAAATTACGATTCATAGGTCCTATTCTGACGAATAGTAATTCTCATACAAAGGAAATAGCGTATAAAACACTAGTGCATCCGCATCTGGATTACTGTTATGGAGTTTGGGATTCATATTGCAAGGGCCTGATTGACTCAGTGGAGAGGGTGCAGAGGAGAGCCACTAGATTCGTGACTGGTTGCTACAGCCCTTATGAAAGCGTCACAGAATTGATACATAGATTGTGCTGGGATAGTTGGAAGACAGACGAAATCGTTTTCGTTTGAATTTATTGTAAAATAGGTGAAAATCATTCAATTACTTCTTCCCCAACCTATTTAGGTCGCAATGACCGGAGGGATAAGATTCGAGAAATAAGATGCCGTACTGATACTTCTTTCCTCGTGCTATTCGGGATTTGAATGCGCAGAATTAGAATTGGTGCTTAGCACCCTCTGCCAACCACAATGTTTGTGATTATCAGAGTATGGATGTAGATGTAGTAATGTTATTATTATCATTATTCCTCAGAATACGACCTATGAATCGTAATTTAGATTGTTAATAGAGCTGGGAGAGGCAAGTGAACAAGGAAGGGAAAGGAAATTGGCCATAGCTTATACAAGGAACAATCCAGGAATTTGCCCGGAACGATTTCTAGAAGCCATAAAAAACCGAATTCTCGATAGCTGAATCAGTAATCAATTCCTCTTCCTCCGGAATACCAGGCACAAACGTTACCAACCAGTCACAAAACTCCATATTTAAAAATTAAAAACGAAGAAAGTCCTTAATGGAGCTACTAGTACCGTAGTTTCTGACTAACATTATTAAGTATTTACATTACATTTGATCGAATTAATTTTCAAAAGACTGTTTAAAGACAATGGGCATAACAAGCTGCTGGTCGGTGATACCGCACCAGACGGACAAAACTGCTAGGCGCCGATCAGAAGAAGATGTCGATTTTCGGAAGTGACGGTCCGTCCATTTGTCAAGAACAATGCGGCGGGAGGCGCGTGGCTGCTCCACCTGTCGCGTTATAAAATCCGGCCACATCATCGTGGCGCCATAACTCATGGCCGCCGTCGTTACCAGCCGGCTGCTGATCCCGATCAGCGCCGTGGCCGCTGACGGCAGCCAGTCGCCCTGGGACACCTCGGATAGCGTGGTTTAGTTGTCCCTTCTCTTCTGTGTGGTTAGTGGCAGGATTTTTATCAACTTCAGTCCACTGCGGGCGACGGAAAGTATTTGGTGCAGTAAAGGTTGAGTTTTACCCAACATTAAAACGGAGGCGGGTGGTCACCTGAACTTTAACTTTCACAGGTATGCCACAGTACCCATTTCATAGAAGGTTCAGGTGCCTCGAAAGTTGTTTCCATGATTCCACTAGGATTTGAATCTTAACCTTCAAGTCAGTTACTCAAGGCCACGAACTATTTCAAGATTTTTGTGTTGCTTTGGTTTGTATTTAGTCCAGGTTCTTCCCTCAGTATCTGGGCCATGTCATTCAGTAATTTGTTAATGTCTGCTGACAGGACAATGACATTAGCAAGTTAGTGAACATTTACGTCAAATTCAATTTTTTCTTTTACTTCATTTATTGCTTCCGCTACATACACGCTGAATATTAATGTGTATAGATACTTTTTAACTGATGATGTCATTCATGATTCTCTACTTTTACTATAGCCAAAACTATTATTATATAGATTATAAATCATGCTTCTACCTGGATACTTTAGACCTGATTTCTTCAAATTTTTGTATGTCGTGTCCCATCTGACAATATATATATTTCAGTCAATAAAGCTCATTTGTATCCTCGTTTTTGTTGATCTGCCCTTTCAGTACTAATGTTAAAGTCACAGTCGCTTTCTTGTATCTCAGTTTCCTTAACCCAAAACTAATCTTCCCATAACATCTCGTCTACCATCCTTTCAAGTAGTAATCCTACTCACTAATTTTGAAATGTTTGATGTCTGACTCAAAGTGTAATAATTTTCACGTTTATCAGCACTTATTTTCTTTGAGAGAGTGAAGGTGGCACATTTATCAAAATCTCTTCTGTTTCGTAAATTTTTGACATCGGTATGAGAATATTCGGGTTCCTTCTTCTAGTAGAAATTTTAAAATTTATCCATGAGTCTCATAAACTAGTTAAAATTTTTCGGAGCTCCATCAACTTCTATTCTTAAAACAAAATCTCCTAACTCATCAGTGTCGACATTATTTGTTCTTCCCAGCACAAATCATCCCAATTATACAATTTCTCTGTCTAGTTCTTCCATCGGCTAGTTTCGACTTTTGGGCTTAAAACCAGTTTTTCTGTCAGCAGTTTAATTTTTATACAACTTTTCTCAATTTCTAACTAAATTCTGTTTGTTTATCTTATAGGCTGCATTTCCTTTTCTACATCTTCGCACTGTTTTTACAGCTAATTTTCTTTACTTTATGAAATATCTGCACAGCTCTCTTCCTGATTCTTCCTCCCCCCCCCCCCCCTCACCAACCATTCTGCAGAATATCTTCTGTGATATCTGATTTTCTACTAGCTTCCTTCGTAAAACCTAATGTTTCTTTATCAGCTTTATTATCTTCAGTGAATTCATTATTCTTCTTTTGAATTAATCTCAGAGTTTTTTTATTTTTTTATTTGACTCAGGTCTACATTCTCCTTCTTCGTTTTTAATCAAATTGTCTTATTCAGATTTATATCAATCCACTCTCCGGTTCGTAGAATGTTTCTTTTGATTCAGAGGACTCTAACCAGATACCCGATTGGGAGACCATTTTATCTCCTTAGAATTTTGCTCAGGAAGAAGCCATCATTACATATGTAATTTGAGACGATTATAGCGTCGGGATACCCTTTGGATATTTAATGTAGTGACTTCCTATTTCCCTCTGCTTCCGCATGCTGTTAATCATTTCTGATTCATCCGCCGTTACGGGGAGTTTTCAGCCCCAAGGGAAAGAGGATGCCTTGGATCAATGCCCGCTCCACTAACCTTTCATGTGTCTATCAGCAAGCAGTGGTGATTCCTTCATTAGCTTCCAGGAGATGAAACGTAATCAGTCATACAGATCTGATTAATGCTTGTGTAAAATTGGCAAGTCAGAATTTTCAGAGTAATATTTCTTTTACTGTGATATGGATGATTGCGACAGTATACTCTTTTTTGCTGGAATGGATTTTACAGTAGTCACATTCGATTTTTGTTTAACTGTTACACCAAACGATCGATTAACGTGATTGTTTTTCCATATCTTTATGAAATGTGATGTTCTATCTTGAACAGTTTTTTGTTATAAACACATGCACTCAACGGTTCACACTTACTTGTGACCAGTAAACATACTTTTTTTTTTTATGGCTTTTTCGCCTCGTCGACGGCTAAGGTCATTAGAGGCGGGATGGGACTGGGGACAAGGAACGGGAAGGAATTGGCTCTTGGCCTTTTTGAAGGAAGCATCCCGGCATTCGCCTGGAGTGATTTGGGGAAACCATGGAAAACCCAAATCTGGATACCCGGATGGGGATTCGAACCGCCGTTCTCCCGAATGCGAGGCCAGAGCGTTAACCATTCACCCACCACGCTCGGTGATCATACTAAGAGTACGTGGGTTATGGAATGGTGAGAAACACGAATAGACTGTCACGTGTGTTTGTGTGTGTATAGCAGACGCGGACTCGACTTTTTCCTGTAGAGACATCCTGTCGAGAACAATGTTTACGCCTCGAGGTAAAAGACGATTTGGCACGCCTTGCCACACCATGAGAAGGGCTATGGACATCAAACGAACTGGCTTTGTATGACGTGTCGTTCAGGTTCTAAAGGAAAAGTCGAATTTTTTTCCGCTCTAGTAATAACCCGCCACGCCTACCGAGGAACGTTACACGCCAAATACTACGATCGGCCAGCGTCATAGTGAATAATTTTTAACCACGACCTCCAGACATACATCGCCTTTTCTTACGTGATTGTGTGGTTTTTGTCATAGCACTAGAAGGAGCGTGAAACTTTTACCACAGTGCTCGAGGAAATCCGAAATTCATGACAGAGCTCGAGCTCATGGGGCAGCCACAGGTGGTCAGCTACTTGAGCTAGCAACACTAGTGTTAGGCACTCAGGTGGGCTAAATTTACTTCGGCTAAATCTACTGAGCTGGAAACATCAGAGGTTTTTAAACTCTCTCAAGCAGAGACGTACGTCTGCTGAACCGAAGAGACATCATCTGTAGCACTCATGAGTTCAGGCGACACGAAAACCTCTATCTAAGAGGGAATGTCTTAAGCCACGAAAACCGCCCGTTTAATGACGCAGAGAAGAGAAGAACTAAAGCTAGATAAAGAACTAAAACTTCTATAAGTCACATTCTACATGTCACAAATGCCATTTTTGTAATTTAAAAAATAGCAGTTAATATATTAATTATTGTTATTTTTGACAAAGTCTCTGGGAGTCTCTAGTTGACAGACGACACACGTTTCGTTTAAACTTATTGGTAAACGTGTGTACTCCCACTTTCACTTACGAGTGTAGTGAAATACTTCGTCCACCAACCTAATTGAGCCGGAATGACAGGAAAGATAAGATTAGAGAAATAAGGTGCCGCAATGATTCCTATATGAATTTTTTTTCCCTCGTACCATTAGGGATTGGAATGCACAACAAAGAGATTAGCTTTGGTGCTGAGCACCCTCGGCCACCCACAATTTTGTGAATTGTAGAGTACATATGCAGATGTAGAAAGTCTACGATTAACTTTATTACAACAAAGAGTCAGAATATCAACCTTAGCTACGAATAAATGTTAATTATGTGCGAAATAAACTTCATGTACAGTATACAGGAGAATGTTTGTGTACCACTTTACAGTGAATGTTAGACGAATCTAAGTGACATAAATTTTCCCCGAGTTTTTTCATTTCTTAGTTGAGAAGATCACTAGATTCTAAAATATTTATTTAAATTTTACTTTGCGCTATCTGTTGACCGTAACTTGGTTCACTTGGGTCTTTATATTTTACAAAGGGTTATGAAATGAAGTCTGGACTTCTGTTGAAGTTACTCTGACAGACAATTTCACACCCTAATTTGTTGTCAGTCAAGAAGATCGCAAATATCGTGACAAATGCTATGGGGTCACTGAACGTGATGGGTGGTCGATGGAGCGCTAGCCTCGCATTCAGGAGGATGCCGGTTCCAATCTTCGCCCGGCCACCCTGATTTCGGTTTTCCTTGGTTTCCCGAAATCACTCTAGGAGAATTCCAGGACAGTTCCTTCAAAAAAGTTATACCCGAATTCCTTTGCCACCTCTAACGACCTCGACATCAGCTTGGCTTAAAGCCATAATCTTAAATAAAGAAACACTCATAACAATGAACTAAACGACTGATAACGATGCATATCAGTTTAATTTCCAAATTCCGGATAACACCATGCCGTTGGTATGTAAACGTATCCCAGCCATTATGACTGCAAAAAATAACTTACCGTTGAATGGATACTAATTTTTATTCACTCTTATCTTAATTTCTGTTTTTCTACGTCACATAAAAATATTCCATTTTATTACTGGTACCATGGACGACACGGTAATCGAAATTTCATTAATATCGAAACATTAGTTTTTATCTGAATCACTCTCAAGGAAACGAACAGACATAAGAATAAACACATTTTTCTTTATTTCTCTGATTTCCAATGCGGATAAATCTTAGTTTAGTCCCGGGCCCCTGGACTTCATAAATTTCAAAACCTTATCCGTACTGTTTTCGCCTGAATCGCGCTCAGCGAACACAATTTACTTCTCGCAGCCGAATTCTTTGCATTGGCCTATACAATCAAGGCTTAGAAATCCCTCTGATAATTTCTCATGACTTCTTTTTTCCATTTATTCTTATATTTGTAGCTACATCAAATAGCCCTGTAATATAGTTATAACTAGGGCCCGGATTTTTCAAAAAAGCATATGCGCATATGCAAATGCATATTTTGAGGGTTAGTGCATATTTTATGGATATGTGCATATTTTAGCTTTTATTTCATCTCATAACTGAATATCCGATACTTCTGAAGAAACTGTAAAGCCTAATGTACCTGTATGTTGGACATCCTTGGCAACCGCAACAAGTAAGTTAAATTCTTGGAGTAAACAGGATTTTTTTGTACTGGCATTCACATGTAGAGAATTTTCTACCTTATCCAAACTCACACAGTGACATGTTTGGAGGTGCTGCAAATGGAAAATTTGTGTGGCGGCGACCTTCTCTACTGCCCTGAGCGGTAACATTCACGGGAAGGGCGGGTGGGGTCGGCAAAATCAAAGAATAGCTCTATTCTCCCTCAGGCGGCAAATTCTTGTTTGAGGAGACGACAGTCACAAGTATTTACCCCCACTTGGAATATTCGTTATCTACCAGTGTGTTTATTCGTGCGACAACTACCGGGAAGGCCAGCGGTTTTCTTTAATCTTTTCGGGAATATTCCCCTAATTGCGGTACGAGCCAGTTTTCCTGAGAAGAGATTCCTGGCTTCCAGACCTGAGGGATTCGTACTTTTAAAGGGACGTGTACATTCCTTTCCAAAAACAGTAGCCTCTCAAAGTTTGTGTTGACAGGAGTGTTCGTGTGCTAAGATTAAGTTTCTTTAATCTGACTCCAAAAATGCCTAAAGAAAAATGCACAAGATCAGTTTTAATTAAGCAGTGGATTTCAGGCAACAGTGACTATTCTAGTGACGGTGAAGTTGTGTACTGTCAAGTATGTGAGAAGAATATAAAATGTGAGAAAAAATTTCAACTTGAACAGCATTCTAAAACAGCTGTACATCTCAGGTCAAAAGAAAAGAATAGGAACACGCAACAGCTACTTTTAACTCAGGTATCACGGTCTGTTAATACATTCTCTGCTGACCTGTGTAAGGCTTTTGTATGCAGCAATATCCCGCTGCATAAATTGAATAATCCAGATCTACGAGCATTTCTTCAAAAGTATTGTGTTAATCAAAGGATACCGGATGAATCCACCCTCAGGAAAAATTATTTGCTCTCTCTACACGATTCTGTCCTGGATTCAATTCGGTCTGACATAGGAGGGAACTGTGTCTGGATATCGGTAGATGAAACAACCGATTCATGTGGCCGATACGTAGCGAACTTTATAGTGGGCAAACTATGTCAAGAAGAACCCGGAAAACCACATTTACTTTCAACCAAAGTGTTGGAGAAAACCAACCACAGTACAATTGCAAGATTTATAAACGATTCCCTGCGACTTCTGTGGCCTACTGAATCGGAGAGTGATTGTTACAAGGTGCGTGTTTTAATCACAGACGCAGCTTCATATATGTTAAAAGCTGGTCAGTCGCTTCGAGTGTTTTTCCCCAATCTGATCCATGTTACATGTTTGGCGCATGGATTACATCGCATTGCAGAAGAGATACGTTCTCTATTTCCTTCAGTTAACAAAGTAATTTCAAGTGGAAAAAAAGTGTTCCTAAAAGCACCAGCGCGTGTACAGTTTTATAAGGATCGTCTGCCTGAGGTTCCTCTTCCACCGGAACCTGTTCTCACTAGATGGGGAACTTGGTTGTCTGCAGTGCTGTTCTACCAGGAGAACTTTCATCAAGTGAAAGATGTGGTTACAAGTATTGGTCATGACGATCGTGCTGCGTGTGTTCGTGAAGCAAAGTGCGCATTTGATTGTGATACTGTATATCGAGATATCAATTTCATCCATGTACACTATTCGTCACTTTCTAATGCTATTAAGGGTCTAGAAACTAGCGGTGCACCCCTTCACGAGTCTATTCAGTTGCTTCACAAAACAATTTCTTCTTTAAATGCCGTCCCTGGTGAAATTGGAGAAAAAGTTAAATCTAAACTCAGCAGGGTGTTAGACTCAAACCCAGGTCTGCAAAAGATTCAATCAATTAATACGTATTTAAGTGGAACCACACAATCTTTGCCAGATGAATGTTCCGAACAGTCAGCACCATCGTACAAGTATTGCCCAATAACGTCCGTTGACGTGGAACGATCATTTTCGGCTTATAAACTAATTTTGTCTGACAACAGAAAATCTTTGACCCCTGAAAACATTGAAAAACTGTTGGTAACATATTGTGATTCATCATTTTGTAAGGAATGAAACGTGTATATCAGTGAGTTGACATAAAATAAATCATTTGATAACTGTATATTCTTTAATAGTTAGTCCATGTTCGTTAATTGTTAGTGTATATTCGTTAATTGTTAGTGTAGATTCGTTAATTGTTAGTGCATATTCTTTAATTGTTAGTGCATATTTTAGGACTTTTTTGTGCATATTTGCATGCATATATTAGATGTTTTACGTGCATATATATCCGGGCCCTAGTTATAACGCATAAATGATGGCCAAACAAATCGGACGTGGCATGACAGACGGCCGTGATTCCATTTCCAATCTGTCCATCCACATACCGATTTTATGTGGTTAAACAAAAAATAGTCCAAGTGAATAAGAGGTTAGTTTGTTCATAAAAGCTTAAACCGACCTCTCGTTCCATGTCAACAATCTGATCAGGACTCTAATCATCCCGTTAACAACAAGGTATTTTTTTTTTTTTTTTTTACTTATAGCTTTACGCCTCGTCGACGTCGAGGTCATTAGCGGCGGGATGGTAGAGTGGACAAGGAACGGGAAGAAATTCGGCCATGGCCTTTTGAAGGAAGCATCCCGGCATTCGCCTATAGTGATTTGGGGAAACCATGTAAAACTCAAATTTGGATGCCCGGACCAGATGCGAGGCCGGAAACTTACCGTTCACCCAACACGCTCGGTTTAAAAAATTTGATGCTGTGAGGTTTTTAAGATTATTTCGATTGTGTCTTACGTCTCCCTCGTTCTTCTGGTTAGTATGATTAAAATTGTAAGTTAAAAAGAAAGTTATTGCAGTCGTAGTACGATAAGAAGCCTTAGCGAAGAGAGCTGTTTAACAGTCGTCGTTCCTCCAGAAAATGTCTTCACGCTATGCAGGCGGCTCGGCAGGTGTGTCCACAGTCAGTTGCCACAAGGTGCTCGGCATTAAAACGGGACCGCTCCGCTACGTGATTTTCTCACCTTGCTGCCAGCAATCTGGAGGCGATAATTCATCGCACTGTACAGCAGGCCAGTTCCGAATGGAATCTAAAAAAAATATGACCAATCACTCTGACAGCGTAATACAAGATGAGTGGGTGAAATGTAGCTGAAGGTAAATGATAATCTGGAATAAAAGTATTAGTTTACTGCTTAACGCCTCGTCGATGTCGAGATCTTTAGAGCCAAGAAAGAACTTGCGACAAGGAACGGGAAGGAATTCTGCCTGTACTTTTTAAAGGAATCCTCTCGGCATTCGCCTGGAAACCGTGGAAAACCCAAATATTGATGGCCGCACGTAGATTAGAACCCACGACTTACCAAATACAAGGACAGAGCACCACCTCTCACCCTCCAAGCTCGTTTTGGCTTGCTGACTCAATTTTTCACTTTTTATTGCAAAAAAATAAACGATTAATTAGTGGTCCATATTATACTCTGCCGCTAAATTATTTCTGTAGTGGTGGATCTTACTACTACAGCTGAAATGGTAACATTTTCTTCTAGTTCAGTGAAATGTAAGCTTTTGCTGTCTATGTGACACGCTTTACAAAATCCCAGTGAAACCAGTCTAGGAAATTCAGGACCGGAGACTTCAGCAACTGGGCAAGTGATATTCCTCCTCCTGGCAAATGTTCACGGGAAAAAATTGCATTTCACATTATTTGCGGGAGTAACATGCTAGTAAATAGCCTTCAATTGTTGTTATGACACAGGTGGAACTCTGTGAACATGTCGTTAAACGTGTTCACTTAAAGTTAGACAAAACTGTTGAGACCAGAAACGTAACTATAGCCCACTCTTTCAATCATTTCTCGATACCGTTTTTTTAAGACTGCTTGTTTATTTTTTTCCTAGTGTGGGTTTGGGAGAGACTATACTAGTCTTTTCCAACCAAATGTCAACCTCTCCTTCACGTGGTGTACCCTGTTTGCACGGACGAGGCTCTGGCGCCTGAAAGATTCCCGGTATAAGGAGTCACCCACTGCTTGCCAACGTCCTCCGAAAGGAGGTCGGAAGAGAGGGGAGTGGTTCAGGGCACCCTCTTGCCCTTTGGGTTGCAAACGGCCCCTAAAGGCGGATGAATCAGAAATGATCAACGGCATGGGGATGCAGAAGGCAACGGGAAACCACTGCATTAAAGACCCCAAGGGTATCCCGAGGACATGTAATCCTCTCAAATTACATATATCATGATAGCTTCTTCCTGGGTAAAATATTCCGGACGTAAAATAGTCCCCCAATCGGATCTCCGGGTGGGGACTGCTCAGGGGGGAGTCATCAGAATGGATAGAAACATTCTACGAGTCGGAGCGTGGAATGTTAGAAGTCTGAATAGGGCAGGTAAACTTAAAAGGGAGATGGAACAACTTAAGATAGATGTTGTTGGGATTAGTGAGATTAAATGGAAGGACGCACAGGATTTCTGGTCTGGGGAACACAGGATAATCAGCACACAAGCTGTCAATGGAGTCACTGGTGTAGGATTTGTAATGAACAAGAAAGTAGGGAAACGGGTGAATTATTATGAACAGTTTAGTGATAGGATTATTTTGAACTAAGCCCGTCCCAACCACATTAGTACAAGTATATATGCCAACGTCACAGGAAGATGACGAAGAAATAGAAAAAATATACGCTGAAATTGAAGAATTAATCCAATATGTGAAAGGGGAGGAAAATCTAATAATCATGGGTGATTGGAATGCAATAGTGGGAGAAGGAAAAGAGGGGAATACTGTAGGAAGTTTTGGTCTAGGAGAAAGAAATGAGCGAGGAAGCAGGTTGCTAGAATTTTGTGAAAGATATAAGCTAGTAGTGGCGAACACACTGTTTAAGAACCATGCAAGAAGAATATACACCTGGAAACGTCCTGGGGATACAGGCAGATATCAGCTAGATTATATCATGGTTAAACAGAGATTCAGGAATCAAGTTCTAGACTGTAAAGCGTACCCAGGAGCAGACATAGACTCTGACCATAATTTGATAGTAATGAAGTGCCGGCTCAAATTCAAGCGAATAAGGAAGCAGTATAAGCAGAACAGACTGGAAGGGAATAAACTGAAACAATCTAGCACAAGAGAAAAATTTGCAGAAATGGCAGACTTAGGTCTAAGAATTAACTGTAAAAGGAGCTCAACCGAGGACGAATGGAATGCATTAAAGACCGAAATAATGAAAGCTGGCAAAGAAAACCTTAGGCTTTAGGGAACAAGCTGCCCGAAAACCTTGGATCACAGAAGAAAATTTGCAGCTGATGGATCAGAGAAGAAGATACAAACATGCTCAGGATGAAGCAGGAAGAGGAGCAGTACAGGCAATTTAGAAATCAAATAAATAGGAAATGCAAAATAGCAAAAGAAAAATGGCTACAAGAAAAGTGTGAAGAAGTAGAAAAGGAAATGGTCGTAGGCAAAGTAGATGTTGCATATAGAAAGATCAAACAGAATTTTGGAGAAATGAAGAAAAGAGGTATGAACATTAAAACTGCCGATCGGAAACCTCTTTTAAGCTCAGAAGATAGAGCTAACCGATGGAATGAATACATTGAGAATCTGTATGATGGGGACGACTTGAACAATAGTGTATTGGAAAAGGAAGGCGATGTCGACATTGATGACTTAGGAGATCCTGTTTTGAGGACAGAATTTAATAAGCTCTGAATGACTTGAAACCAAATAGGGCAGTTGGAATTGATGAGATCCCTGCAGAACTTCTTAAATCTCTAGGAGAGGA
>CM061920.1:307748697-307823960 GCA_031002005.1 Vandiemenella viatica | reverse complement strand
AAGAATTCCTCCATCTTGCTGTTTACGTTGTTACAGGTTGTTATCCAGTTAGGTAGGTGGTATATATTGGGGCCTGTATCTCAAAATAGCATTCTGGTATGCGAAGATGGGGTAGTGTAGTATCTTGAATTACTAGCGGGATTATATGTTTTATTTCAGTGAAACAGAGAGCCAGCAGCGGGTTCTATGACCGAGGTTGTTATCTCTCCTCTTGATCGTTGTTATATAGTCAGAAGCCTTCTGGATAACCGGGTGGTTCTTGATGGCGGCGCGCCTCATTAGATATATGCTTGCCAGTAATTGTCGTCGTATTACCAATGGAATTTCTTTAGCCTCAACTAATAAGGCGTTTGTGGGGGTGGTATTCATCGCTCCGAGGCACAATCTGATAGCCCGGTAGTGCAATGTATCCAATTTACGCAGGTTGTACATTGGGGCATTTCCATAGCATAAACTGCCGTAATCCAGTAAGGGAGGTATTAGCGTTCTGTACAAGATGAGTAAGACGGAAGGGTCAGCTCCCCACCATACCCGAGTTACCGCTCGTATTATATTTAAGCAGCGTTCGGCTTTAGCTAGAATGTGATCAATATGTGCCTTCCATGTCAGTTTACTGTCCATCTGAAGTCCTAGGTGTCTGGTCTCTGTTCTAACAGGGAAATTATACGGGCCCAGCTGTATCTGTGGACCTCGGTAAGTGTTCTTCTTCCGCGAGAATACCACAACCGATGACTTCGAAGATGAGATAGTTAAGCCCTTACCACGGGTCCATTCATAGAGTAACTTAGCAACGTCGTTTAATCTCCAGAAGTTTAGCCCCTGGGATGGAGATGATGTGTAAAGGAAAGTATTGTAGACAGCTCTATTTAGGAGAGTCAGAGAACAAATTTTTCACAGACTTTTGCCAATATTAGGAGTCGGCTGCCTTTGATGAGTTTTAATAATCTTATTGGCAAGGTCAGATTTGGAGCTATGGTTTTAGGCCGCATGCCCTTGTTCTCGCCAAGCATACCTACAGCCAAGTCGTACTTTGTACTAATGGAGGAAGTGAGGTGTTTCCATCTGTCTGCAAAAGTGTAACTATCTACTGGTAAGTACATTTTTTTGTTTGTGAAAGCCGGAGATAGGAGCCTATCCCGGCATTCGCGTTGATGGCTGTGGAATACCACCAAAAAACCACAGTCGGGACAGTGGGGATCTGACTCATTTCCGGCTCAATTTTACATCCCCGATCTAGTGAGCACACTGAGCCACGCTGGCGGGTTACGTTTTCATCAACCTGTGAAGAATTAAATACTTATGTTCCGCTTGAGAAACCTTCAATCTTTGGTGTCATTAGAAACGTAAATTTCCATAGCATGTCGCAGTAATAGATTAAATATTTATGAGTTTTTTCCTCCATTTATTCTTTTATTGTGTCTATTCCGGTCATATAGATTTTCCAAAACAAAACCCTTCCATTGTTCTACACAACATAATTACAGGTACACGTCAACAATAAACTTTAACAATCAGTGCACAGTTGCTCCGAAAAACGGCTTAAGACTGCATAGTTAGATTAGAATGTGTCAATGGAAGAAGTACTTACTTATTAGTAAATGGACAAAATACAAGACTTCATGTACAGTTCTTTGTTTCATTAATGGCCCATATTAATTGTATACACACAACTGCCACCAAAATATAAACACAGACAGGAAAGTCTCAGTGAAAATGTCAAAACTGCTTGTTGCTATATCTTCTGGGACTTAGTCTACTTGCTAAAAGGGAAAATATCTATTAAATGGGACCCTCATTTTTGTGTATTAAATACAGGATTTGGGGAGAGTACAAAAAAGGGCTGCTAGATTTGTTTCTGGAAATTATCGCTGAATGCTATCAGTGACAGATATGATAAAGGAGCTGGAATGGGATTCACTGCAACACAGGAGGAAGATGAGGAGAGTAATGGGAGTGTAGAGAGTGTATACTGGCGATGAGGCATGGAAAGATATTGGAGTAGATATGGAAAGTAGTGCATGGAAGGGATAAGATGACCATGACCACAAAGCTGGCACTCGATTTCAGGCACAAGGGTGTGGGGAAGATTCTCTTTTTTAGGTAAGGGTGTGTAATGATCCAAATGGAAAACATATGTGCGTGTTTCTTTTCTTGTTGTGATTGTGTCGGTCCCAGGGGAGGTTCTGCTTGTGTTTGGAGGACGCCAGCCCTTAGGTGTTTCCCTTAGATGTGACGGATGGCAGAAAACAGTCCCGTGACAGGACCACAGCTCAAGAGCAGCCTGGACTGTTTCGGTAAACAAATTAAATAAAAAGTATATCTGTATCCAAGAACGAAGGGTGAAGGGAGGCCCGGGAGTACAGCCAATAGGAAAAATTTGTATTTTTAGTATGAAAAAAAGGGCGGTTTTGTTGCATGTCCTGAGCCAACCAGCGAAAAGAGCTTCCCTGTAAAGACAGACATTGGCAGACATCATCAAGAAGGGGTGGAAAGCGACGCTTCGTCCGGCAGCATGGAAGAGAAGGGGACTTGTTGGCTACCGACGGAGAGATGTAGATCGACCGACCAGCTGACCACGGGAGAGACAGCAGTGAGGCAGCCGGCCGTGATGGAGAGCTGGTCAACCCACCGATTGCACAACTTAGATTCACCTTGTAAGCTTCCCTCCTTTCTGATGCTTTTTTTCAGCTTCCACAAATGACTTAAGTGCTCTACTTCAAGCAGGAATATTTTTTGCTGTAGAAGTCGGCACCAAAGAAAAAATAACTCTGCAACTCAAAGATACAAATAACACACGACAGGATAATATAATTAACTCGAAAAATTCACTCTTTTATTTTCCTTTTTTTTTACAACATACAAATACACACACGGCTCATAAAACAACTTGCACTATTTTTATCTCAATACACATCCGACAGCTAGAAATCAAGCATGTCTGCCATAAAGTGTTTTTTCTGTCTTTACTATTCCTTGCGCAATCCAAAGATTATTCACCTAGTCCACTTCTTCCAAAGATAGTCCTCACTCTCTGTTCTTACCTTTAGTGCTATTTATGTTATTCAGCAAAAAACTTCAACATAATTCTCTTTATACAAAAATAAAACACGTTTTTAAATATTATAAACACCAAAATTATAAATATAGTAAGGCGACCTTGTCACCTTACAACCTGCACGGTAACCACCATTCAGAAAAAGGAACTTTTGCATCATCGTTTACCCTAGATAGCGCTCCGAGACAGACTCTCTTGCTCCACATTAAAAGTGATGTAAAAAAGAAAATTTAATCTTTGTAAAATTTTGTCAAGTAAACAATTCAAATACATAAGTAAATCGTAAAGTCAGATTGTGAACCTTGTTTTCACTGATCCCATCCAATCTTGTAATGTGTCATTTTGCTTGGTTAATTCAATAATTCATGTTTCAATAATAATACATTGAGATCTGGATGTCGCTTCCCTCGGAATAGGGTACACTCCAATCTCTGGCACCCACCTGATTTTTTGTTATACCTAATATTATTTTGTAATCAATGACAGGTAGCAAACGGCCACAGTGAGGTCGAGAAGTCGCTTTCCTAATATAGGGAACACTTCAGGTGTCAGGGATTGGAATGAGTTACCAAGAGAAATAATGAATAATTTACCGAAAACGTAGAAAGAATTTAAAGATAAAATTAGTAGAGGGCAAATGTAGGTGGGTGCAGGATAAGAGGAAGATGGGAGTGTAGGGAAATTGCCACCGGAGCGTGCGCTCCATTTCAATTAAATTAAATTAAATTAAGTTTGTTGCTTTATTCTACTGACACCAATACAGTAATGACTTCTGGCTTTCTCCAACTCTTTTCTCTTTCCGTTCAGTGGAGTCGAGTCTTTATTTGCCTTGTGCACTTGTGTCAAGTAAGTCATGCCGGTTTATGGTCTCTAATTGGGGCTGCAAATAAGAGAGCATAAATATGGGTTTCGCGTCAGCTGCTGCATTTCTGCAGCAAGCGTTGCACTATTAAGAGCGACCAACAGAGGCAATAAAACCTTAAGAGAAGTGCTGGGCAGGTGGTGTGCTGGCTCCGGAAGAACAGGTACAGTCCACAACGTGGTGCTGCACATCAGCACACAGGAAAACAACCTTTGTAAAATATATAATTTGTTCAATTAATGAAACAATGCCTAAATAATCCAAAATTTGCAAATGCAGGATAACACATATAAAAGAACTAAAGGTAGTGTATGATTATAGGGTGGGGACAGAATTGCTTGAAGAAGATTTGAAATGTAAATATCTTGGCATTACATTTGTTAATAAATTGAATTGAGCAGGGCACGTTGGACAGGTGGTACGAAATGGTTTCAAAATCCTTCATTTACTCGAGAGAGAGCGATTAGAGAATGTACCAGAGAAGTCAGATAATTCGGTTACAAAACTTTGATCACACCTTTGCTTGAATATGGTGTTGTAATTTGGGAGCCACATTTTGCATATCAAATGGAGTTGGGAGGGTGTGGGAATAGCTAGATTGGTTGTGGGAATTACTTCAGTATCCAGTCAGTTACTGCTGGACTTGGAGTCATTGGAAACAGGGCCGCCGTAAGCGGGCGTGCAATGCGTGCACCGCACGCTGGCGGCACATCGAGGGGGGCGGCAAAACGAGTGATCGACAGCCGCCGCGACAAAATTTGCAGGGTATTACGTAGCGAGCGAACTTTTTTTTTTTTCGCTCAACAGCTGCTTCGGGCGGTTGGCGACACTCGGGATGGCAACAATGGGGCGGCAAATAATGTTCGAAGGGGCGGCAATCTCCAATCTCAACAGTGTTTTGACCCGGTTCGGAAATTTCCTAGATCCACCACTGGCTGTGGTTAGACAGGGGGCGGCATAATCGGTATTGCACGCGGGCGCTCAAACAGCTAGCGGCGGACCTGTTTGGAAGACAGGAGGAGAGCGTGGAGAATGCTTGGTAGGTGCACGTGGTATATGTTGGTGATGTATGGAAAGATATTGGTCGAAGAATTACCAGTATGTATGGAATGGAAAATATGAGCGTGAAAAGCATAAGGGAGTGGGGAAATTTTGTGGGTGTGTCATGGATTGGAATAAATTACGAAGAGAACTAATAAATAATTTACCAAAAACGCTGAAGGATTTTTATCAATTCTTAAACGGCAAAAGTAGATGGGTGAAGAATTTACACTAAAATTATGTAAGGCAATAATAAATAAATAATAATAACTACAAGAAGAAATGGACGAATAGGTGAATAGGGAAATTGTCTCCGGGGCACGCGCTCTATCGCAATTCAATTTAATTAAACGTAATTAAAAGAGTCATATAGTGCATTATCATATGATTAACAGCAAGTTAGTTGAAGAGATCGTTTATTACGAAAACTTCATGGCTGGTAGATACACTGAATTTAACATCAATGCATTCTTTCCGTTCTGTGCTTAATGAACAATGTTACGTCGATCATCATAATCTACCGGGAAATCGTGTCTGAAGAAGGTTCTTGAAATGTAACGCTTTTAGTACTTTAAGTATAGTTAATAATTGAGTTTTGTTTGGGAGATGTGTATTTTTCAAGCTGACATCCGATCAGCATTCGTTTAAATGGATGCGTGAAAAACCAGTCAGGACATCTACACACCTGATATACGGAAATCGACATCGTACGTCTGGAGGACCTGGTTTATACAGTAATCTCCCATCGCACTGCGAACTCGTGTCTATGAGTGGCAGGTGGGAGCTGCGTCCTATTCCGCTACCTGTCCGCGCTAAGAAAACTCGATTGTCAGCCAGATTCCGACCTCACTGGATAGCGCCATTTCACCAAAACATAGCACAGTGTTCTACATTGAACACCAACTCCAGTAGCAAAGCGGTCTGGTGGCTCTGAGTGGCGATCGAAAGGTCCTTTGTTCGAATCCCTGTCTCGGTGGGGATTTACACTGGCACTTAACCCGACCTTCACCTCAGTAACAGCTTGCTGTGTAATGTGAAGTACGCCAAAACGCTTCCGTGGTTCGGATTCCACCTTAGACTGTACCCAGGACCCGGTAGGACTACCGGGTTAGGTTAAGGCGGCTACATCAAAGGCGCATCCAATAGAAACCCTGTCACCAGGTCATTAGGACCACACGGAATTATTATTATTATTGTACTCTAATAGTAGTTGTTATAAGCTGCGAAACAATACAGGCATATATGGCTCTTGTTTGAGTGACTAAGGAATCGTACTAAGAGTTTTTAAGGCGATTCAAACTTTGACAGATGCACCGAGTGGGGCGGTGTAACGGTTAGCGTTCTCGCCTCGCATTCGGGAGTACGGCGGTTCGAATCCCCGTCCGGGCATCCAGATTTGGGTTTTCCATGGTTTCCCCAAATCACTCCAGGCAAATGCCGGGATGCTTCCTTCAAAAGGCCATGGCCGAATTCCTTCCCATTCCTTGCCCCCATTCTTGCCCCCCATCCTTTCCCGTCTCTAAAGACCTCGATGTTAAAAAGAGACGTAAAGCAGTTACAAAAAAAAAAAAAAAAAAAAAAAAAAAAAAAAAAAAAAAAAAAAAAAAATTGGCAGATGCGAATGTCATGTTCATTATCATTATCTTGAGCGGCTTCCAACCACTGGCCGGGTCTGCTTGGAGCAACGCTTCCTATCCACCAATATCTCTCTTCTCCTACTGTCATCCAATTTCCTCCTCTTTTCCTCTACACACTTTTTAACATCGTTCATCCATCTGTCCCTCAGTCTTCTTCTCGGCCTCTTTGCTTTCACCTCCATGTCCAGCATCTTCTTTGGTACGTAAGCATCCACCATTCTCTTCACATGATAATACCACTGTAACCTTGATTTCTCTATTATTTGTTGTAACGGTTCCTCGTTGATCAACTCCCTAACTCGTTATTCTGTCATTTCTCGTTACTCCTACTCTATTCATTTGAAACTTCAGTTCTATACCCTGTAGTCTTCTTTTGTCCCTCTCCTTCATCACCCATGTTTCCAATCCGTACTTAAAAATCGGCACAAAGTAGTTCAAATAGATTACTTCCTTAGTCTTTAGCAGCAAATCACCGTATCACGCTAAGGTTAGTAAAAATCCCGGCATATCCAGGCATACGCATAATCTTTTTCTGCAGTTTTGATGCGAGATGTAGTATTTTAGAACAGACACCTGACCAATATTGTTTTAATGGACGTTTAAAAGACCTATCAGAACATCTACATTCAAGCTGTGCAGAATTTGGTATTATCCATCTGGAAGATGTGGGGTCCAACATTGGATCTGTTGTACAGAAAGGAATAAAATTTATGCAGCTCCTATTGTCAGTGCTTTCTTATTATTATTTTTTTTAAAATAATGAGCAATACTTAAGTCTTTGTGCCCGAACAATACCTAAATTTGTTCTGAGAAGTAATTAATTTTGGGATTCTGAAATTAAAAAGTGGTTACAAAG
The DNA here is from genome assembly GCA_031002005.1 of Vandiemenella viatica. Classification (NCBI taxonomy): domain Eukaryota; kingdom Metazoa; phylum Arthropoda; class Insecta; order Orthoptera; family Morabidae; genus Vandiemenella; species Vandiemenella viatica. Next base: position 307,816,509 of record CM061920.1, on the reverse strand, counting down.
TGATGTATCTTTCTTTGTCTTATGATGGCATACCCGATTCCGGGCGTAGTCAGTCACCATGGAGGATCTACCCATTGAGGAACACTATTGCTAAAATGGAATAGTTTACGCTGCTTTCGCATGTGTTGTAACTGTGGATGACTGTGATAACGTGTTCAGTATAGCGTGTTATTTGTGTTATATGAAATGAGAGCTTAAACGCGGTGTCAGCCAATTCAGGCCTTCTCTTCCGGAAGACACCAATTGGGCCGCCAAGCTTAACGTCCCAATCCGACGAATATATCACCATCTAGAGGCCTTAACTCCGCACCCACTGCGAAATGGTTTGGGATTTAACCCAGGACTTCAGTGCGCAATCTGGTGACTAGGAATTACGCACTACCACCCTGCAGACCAAATTCTGATGATAAAAATTTCCTCCGCAATTAGGTCTCGAACCAGCTAACCCCGTGTCAGCGCCGTACACCAGCACTGTGCTGCAGCCAACTGAGCCAACGGGACTGGAGTTCTATTTTTTGTGAAGGATAATTAAGGATGGGTTTAGAAATCGTTTATAATTTCTTATGATGCAATTAATACCTTCAAAATAATGTGAATTATTTAATATTCAACAGTAGCAAATATGAACCTTATGTCGAGGCAATTTATTTGTGAAGTTACCAATTTTTAATTAATTATTATTTGCTTTAAATATAAAATAAAGTACCGTTCCACATTCTCTACATTGCTGCCTCACTGATTTGATTAACTGAAATAGCTCCAAAGACTGGGCTCCAATAAACTATTTTAGCAATCTGAATCGTATATCTATTACAACTGAATGCGAAGAAAAAAACTCTTGATAGGATAAAAAGAAGAACAGCCATAAGACGAATCTGTGTGCGGTATACTATGTTTGTAGACTGATTATCATCGACTTTCGGCTCAGATACAACTTACAAATTTTGAGAAAGAGTGGGTCATTGGACTTTACCTTTTGTAACGGTAAAAATACCGTGAATCGAATTACTCATAGATCTGGCAGACGTACATGAGAAGAGAAAATTACACATTAAAGTTAGTGACTACGCTTTTAGGTGCAATTACAATTTGTTTTATATTCACATCAAGTGTTTTCATGTGGAAAGCTTCGTAAATCGAAAACTCAGGCATTAATAATAATTACCAGCACATGAAATTTATCTTTGCGTGACATAGTTGTGGAGTGTAGATTCATTAGATTTGATGACTATGTTCCTTTTAAAAACTTTTTTATAATGTTCCTTTGGTTCAGACTACTTCTAAAATAATTCTGCACGTTTGGCCAGTTTCCTTGAAATCCAATGCCTTTTCCCTACCAAATATGACGAGTAATAAATTTCTTAAAAGTCAGCTAAGCACAATAAATGTTCGTTATTACCTAATTTGAGTAAATAGTATTTGTTTACTTCACTTTACTTTTCGCACCTCCATTGAAAATCTTCAGAAAATTATTATGTTTACTGGTCTACATAGTCCTTTCAAAGCAGACGTCGCTAAAGTACAATATTGTGTTTGCGTTCGAGTAACGTTTACTTGTCCCAAGTTTCGGTGGTAAAAGAAATTGTTGTTATTCTGCTCCTTCTCACTAAGGTGGGAAAGGGCAGATTAACAATTCTAAACGCCAGATTCTGTATCGAAGACCCGGTAAAAACCACAAACTCTTCTCAGTAGGAATGTAGTGAGCGTTTACAACATTCGTCATGGCAGATGGTCTTATATCGGGAAAAGATAAATCTGTCGGTATCCATGGTACCTTTCGACAAGAGCCGGCATGAATGGGCCGGCACCTGGTTCCACTCTTTTTTCGAAGTCATGTTCAACACTAAAGCATTCGAAACACAAATACAGCAACACGTGGATTTATGGAGCAGATCAACTCGTCAACCAATTGATGTGTTTTGTCAAGAACAACTTCTTTACTAGTTTCCGACACTACTTATGGCAGTAAATTACAATTAATCATCTAGTCATATTTATATTGGTAATGTTTAAAAGTCTGCTTCTAAATCAATTTTTGTGATCAATTTCTTACTGATGCAAGCTGAACGAGTGTTCAACATAATAATAAATTTCTTGACAGTCATTGAGGCTGTCATAAGGATGTATCAGTTAAAAAATTTAAAATGCGTATGATATTGTTGGCTGGTATAACAGAAAGGGTCCGGCAGCCAAATGGCAAGAGTTTTTCGATTTGTCGCTCTTGCACACTCTTGTGTTGGCTGCGTTAGCGTACTCGGTAATAGTTAGTATAGAGAACCTACAGTTTAATTTGGAAATCCAACGACGGAAGTGTAATATGGAGTACTGCACATTACACAGCAAGCTGTGCCAGAGGTGAAGGTTGGGTTAACGGCCTTTCAAAATCCCTGCCGAGACCCGATTTCGAAACGGATGCCTTTATATTCCTGGTCAGACGCCTACCCACTGAACTGCCAGAATGATCATTTATGAAATAGAAGAAAAAGAGTGAGCGAGATAAATGAAATATCATTCGCGAAAGCAGTAAGATGGAGAAAAACATGCGATTATGATTTAAGGGATCGTTAGCATTGACTTTTTAGGAAGTTTCTTTTCTGTATTAATTTTAAACACAACTCTCCCGCAATACTGGCACCATAAAAAATGATTGAAAATGAAGCATCAGACAGTTTTCAGCAAACGTTATTTGCAATATTTCAAGTGAGAAGACCATACTCAAAGTGTAGTCACCATGTAGCTACAATCAAGAGAAATTTGTTTCAAGTCCTTTGCAATAGAATCACTGACATGTACGTAGTAGTAAAGTACCCGTGTCAGTGGGAAACAAAGTAAAGAGTTGTCTCAATCACTCCGTAAGTTTATACGCCTGCCTACGATAGCGTACAAGATTGTAGCACCAGTAAAGAATTTATAGGCGGTTGTGAGCTAGCTGCGAGTGTACATTGAAGACTGTGCCAACGACTTGTAGCTTAACAGGTCGGGCAATAACTCTGAAAGGAAGCTCAAAAGCAATCTCACTCTCCTCTATTGCTGGAAAGATACACGGTTGTGAATTTTGATTGTCTTTGAAACAACTAGTCGATAAATGCAGATATGATTTATACAAAAAGAGAAGACTGCTGACTCCAAAATTACTGTGTAATTACGCAATGTCTGTTTACTGTTGACTTAAGTTAATTTTACTTTTTCGATATTGCAAATGTGGGTGATACACACCATGGTTATACTGTCTGCCAAGGGGAGGAACCACAGTTCTGGCTTCGTACCTTGTATTCGGTGTCCCAGCTATACAGGTTAGGATTTTTAGGTGGTTATCCACTCATAGTAATCTAGGTGAAAGATGGGATAAATAAAAAACAAATAGCGGGAACATACAGGCTCAGGCATAGTAAGAACATATGCCAACGACTGGAGAGCATTACAATAAGTCACATTTTTCGGATGAACAACCAGAGACTCACCTCCAAAATCTTCAACACCATCCCAGAGGGAAAGTGACTAACGCTAAGTGGACGAGGCTACTCAGATAAGAACTCTAACAACTGTAAATTGATTCCGACGAGATTTACAACAGGGATAAGTACAGAATTTGATTAAAGCACAAAATTCTCTGCAGCCACTAACAGCCAAAACATTGGTCCCGGATCTGGGATGAAATGGTACCAGGAAAGAAAAGACAACCACACTGCAAGTACGAAGGAATACTGGGCGAAGAAGAAAGCTCGCAGAGTTAAGAACGTGATCCAAAAAAAAAAAAAACTCTTTTGCTCACAAGATTTTCTGGCATATATAAACACCTTCGACTCACGATGGTTAACGGAAGTATTTGCCGTATTTTTATTTAAAAAATAAATAAATGAAGGATAGTTTACGCATAGCCCATAGGAAAATCTTCGGTATTTCCTACCCATAGTGTGCAGGGCTTGTCAGTAGTCATATTATATGGGTGGGCTAACTATGGAAAATTAAGAGTACACTACGGTACTCTAGAACATACAAAAGTAGTGTAACCGGTTATCATGAGTAGTTCCCAACCACTGTGTATAAATCGCTGGTAAGTCATTGTGATAGTGCGATCGACAACGTCGAAGAAACGAAAATTTTATTATTATTATTACTCCGCGATTAACTAAAAATGTGTGGCGGAGGGTGCATTGCACCTATCCTAAAGGGTAATGGTTTGGAAGGGATATGCGGGATATGGCAGCAGGCGCCCATGGGCTATTGTGAGGACCCATCCCAGCTTTCGCCTGGAGTGATCCGGGAAAACCATGGAAAACCCAGATCAGGATGGTCCAAAGCACAAAGATGAAGAAAAGAGGTTAGATAGTAGCCCTGCTGATCTTAAACAATGAGGTAAAACACGAGGAGGGCTCGGGTCGAAGATCGCACCGACGCGCTATAAAACCGACGGACGTCTCTCTCGGCGACGCCCACAAAAACACTGCCGCACCCAGCAGCGCCGTGGCGTAGTTAATGCTGGATTTGTGCGCTCGTAAATGACGGGCGCGCTCCTCTATAAAATTCCGTTTAAATTTGGTCTCGCGTCTCCCGATAAAATGTATTTGTATCGGGCCGTATTTAGGAGGTTAAAGCGTCTGCAAGCCTAAGTGGTGCCTCGTATATTTAGTTTACACTTTCTCCAGACAGGTGTAATTTTTTTTTTTTTTTCAGTTGGTCTGTTCGAAGCCGGTTGTCGGCAGTTGATGAGTTCTGGCATAGCAATTTCTTTGTTCTCTCCTCGGAATTATCTTTTTTCTGCTCTGACAGCTGCAGTCACATTTCGCGTTTCTCCAATCCAATCCATCGATCAAACTTATTCTTTAATACGTTCAAGAGGAAAAAAATCAATTACTTCCTTTTGGTGTTATAAAGCACTAACTACGTTCTGGCTAAACGATCTTTGTGGTGTAAGAACAAGTTTCCATAGGTCGTTTAATATAACGATTATATTGTATCTAGCCTGATGGGTGAGCACTTAACTTTCGGTCCTGGAATTCGGGGTGACAAGAGCTCGATTCCAGATATGCTAATTTCAGTTTTATGTCATGTACTAGAATCATTCTAAGCGAATGACAAGGAAGCATCTTCTTAAAGAGTGACCTCGTTTTGGGAGAATGTAATCCGGCGTTACAACCGTGAAGACTTTATTGTAACCAGATTTAGGTTTTACATGCTTTCCAAAAATCATTTCAAGGGAATGTCGGGGTAGTACCTTAAAAAAAGGCCGTGGCCGAATTCCTTCCCATTCCTTGTCCCCAGGAATTTACCGCCTTTAATGACCTCGACGGCAACAAGGCGTAAAGCCATAAGCAAAAAAAGAAACTATATCAAGAACATGTCTTATTTTTACACATTAAATTGCCGGCACTAATGATCTTGTCTTGGCCGAATCATATAACCATCAATACGACTAGTTTTCTCTCAGCAATTAAATGCTATGAAGGAAATTGTTTCTTCCATAACGTGCATTCACCGAAGTAATTATTTGGAGATTCAGATGACTAAGATGAGATTTAGATGACAATCCCTGTCTCTGATTGTAGTTGATTCTGTCAAAAATTGGCATCATATATTTTTTCCCAAATGAACAATGCAGAGAAAACATCATACGCGTAAATACCGTTTTCCCTCTGTGTAATTGATTTACAGAATCATCATTAGTCGTAATTTACGTCAACTAATTGATGAAACAAATGCAAATTAAAAGATTGCAATAACAATTTTTGTCTTGAAATAAGGATATTTGTTGTAATCGTAGGCTTCTGCGGTCACAGTCAGTTGATTCTTGGCTGTCCGGGTGGCGCCGTGTCATGTTCGTTTAAATCGAACCATCCAGACGGGCGCTGGCCTCGCCTATAAAACAATACCACTCACTGATCGAGGATGCAGTTCTTCCCTGGAAGAAGACCCGAGAATGAGGGTCGAAACGTCGGCTACAACGAACATGACGCGGCGTCACCCGGACAGCTAAGAATCAACAAGAATATTTGTTATTTAGATTAACATTTAAAATAATAATATTACGCCGGGCTGATGATTCTTCGCTTTTTATACCACTCAGTATTAAGGACTTTTATTTTATAAACTATAATTTAATATATTTGATGGCTATGTTTCGATTAGGTGGCTGATCTGCGCGCTCAGCTTGCTGCTGTGTTAGCGAAAGTTACACAGCTGGAAGCTGCCGTAGAAGGTTGCAGCAGATGCGATATTGGTGAACTCGGTGTAGCCACGCCGCTCACTGATTCACCTGTGTCGAGCATTGTACCTGCATCCCAGGCTGAAAAGTTGGAGGCCGTGCCTAGGTCACCTGACGGTGACTGGCATATGGCTACCAGACTTCGAAGCCGCACACGGGGGCAGTCGAACAGGCTTAAAGGCCAAGACGGTGAACTTGTTCGACTGTCCAACCGGTTTGACGTATTGTCGGAGGCTGATTCAGTCCCGCAATTGTCATCCTGCGAGCTGACGGCCCCCCAGCCCGCTAGGTCTGGGCGATCGCAGGAGGATATTCTGATAGTTGGGAGCTCTAATGTTAGGCGGTTTATAGAGCCCCTAAGGGAAATGGCGGATTACTCGGGGAAGAAATCCAACGTCCATTCGGTGTGTATTCCGGGTGGTCTGATCCGAGATGTGGAGCAGGCCATCCCGGATGCCATTGAACGGATAGGGTATAGCCAACTGCAGATTGTGGCTCACGTCGGCACCAACGATACTTGTCGCCTTGGGTCGGAGGTTATCCTCTCTTCCTTCCGGCGGCTGGCTGAAAGGGTGAACTCTGTGGCAAGTGGCCGCAAGATTTCGGCGAAGCTAACCATCTGTAGCATCGTAGACAGAGTTGATTGTTGACCTCTGGTTCAGAGCCGTATTGAGGGGCTGAACCAGAGACTACGACGTTTCTGTGATGATATTGGCTGCAGATTTCTCGATCTCCGTCATAGGGTTGAGTCGTGTAGGGTTCGCTTGAATAGGTCAGGTGTGCACTACACACGTGAATCGGCTATACGGGTGGCAGGGGCCGTGTGGAATGCACTGGGTGGTTTTTTAGGCTGAGGGAGGAAGACCCGAAACATGAAATACAGTTGCGGGCAACCCAATCAGATACAACACCGGAATGTAGGAGGAACGTAAAACAGTCACAACAGTTAAAAGTACTCGTAATTAACTGTAGAAGCGTTTGTAACAAACAACCAGAACTTGAAAGCATTATTTGTAGCACAGAAGCGGATATCATTATCGGTACAGAAAGTTGGCTAAAACCGGAAATAAGTTCCGCCGAAACTTTTAAAGACAGCATGAACGTTTTTCGTAAAGACAGATTACATTCTCATGGAGGTGGGGTATTTATAGCTGTGAGTAAATTCCTCCCATGTAATGAAATAGAAGTCGATACTATCTGTGAAATTATATGGATTAAACTCAATGTTGCTGGGTCAAAACTCGTCATAGGCGCCTTCTACCGTCCACCCGATTCTGACATAGCTATCGCCGAGGAATTAAGAAGTAATGTTAACAGTATAGCTAGCCGTTTTCAGGATCATGCTATGATTCTGGGAGGCGACTTCAATCTGCCTTATATCGACTGGCGAAATTATGTTCACATTACTGGTAGCAGGGAATGTGTAAATTCTCGATTTATTCTCCGATAATCATCTCGAGCAGCTAGTGAATGAACCTACGCGGTGTCATAACGGTAGCGAAAACATTTTAGATTTGCTAGTTACTAACAGGCCAGAATTATTCACCGACATTTCAACGACCACTGGAATAAGCGATCACAAAGCGGTAATTGCGACTATCAAATTAATGACCAAGCGAAAAAGGGGAAATGGACGGATTGTATACAGATTCAGTAAGGCCTCAAAGGAGTGTTTTAGAACCTACCTGAGGAATAATTACCATAACTTTAAGTTAACAAAGGACACCGTTGAAGAGATGTGGCATCGATTTATACATATAATCAAGGAAGGTATGGAAGTACATATACCGAAGCGGAAAATAAATGGGGAGAATGATCCACCGTGGTACACATGCGAAGTCAAAAGATTACTCAAAAAACAAAGAAGGATACACGCACGCTACATAAGGAAGGGGTGTCGCAGCGATTTAGAAACCTTGGCTGAGTTAAGACTACGTGTGAAGAATGTGATGCGTGAGGCCTTCAACGATTTTCATTCAAACACTCTCTCTAAGAGTCTCGCAGAAAACCCAAAGAAATTTTGGTCGTATGTTCGTAAAGTCAGTTGTACCAACAGCAATATTCCAGCACTAGTTCGCGAAGGGTCCGAGGTTATTGAAAGCCGCGATAAAGCTAATGTACTAAATACTGTATTCAAAAATTCATTTACTGACGAAAATAAGGATAGCATTCCCGTTTTCCCACGTCGTGTCGAGTTGGAGATGGAATCATTACGAATAGATACTGCAGGTATCATAAAGCAATTAGAGCTCCTAAAGTGGGGAAAAGCACCTGGCCCGGATGGTATTCCAGTAAGAGTATTTTCAGAGTATGCGGCGGAAATCGGGCCATTTCTGTCTGATATATTCAGTAAATCCCTAGAAGAGCGAAAAGTACCTTCAGACTGGAAAATAGCGCAAGTAACTCCGATTTTCAAGAAAGGTGATCGCAGCGATCCTGGAAACTATCGTCCCATATCTATAACATCTGTTTGTAGTAGAGTTATGGAGCATATTATATGCTCGAACATTATGAATTTCCTAGATGAAAATAATTTGCTTACAACAAATCAACACGGATTTCGGAAGAAAAGATCATGTGAAACACAGCTGGCCCTATTTACACACGATGTAATGAAAGTTATTGATGCAGGTTCACAAGTAGATGCAATTTTTTTAGATTTTCAGAAAGCCTTTGACTCTGTGCCACACAAGCGCCTTTTAGCGAAACTACGAGCGTACGGTATATCGGATCAGCTTTGCGAATGGATAAAGGATTTTCTAACTGGTCGATCGCAGTATGTCGTTGTTGAAGGAGAAAGTTCTTCTAATCTAGATGTCACATCGGGTGTACCTCAAGGAAGTGCAATAGGACCACTTCTTTTTTTAATTTTTATAAACGATCTCGGAGACAAAGTGAAAAGCCTTTTTAGATTGTTTGCTGATGATGCGGTTATTTATAGGGAAGTAAGGAATTTGGCCGATTGTTTAGCAATTCAGCGTGATCTGGATGTTATTTTGGCTTGGTGCGCTGAGTGGCAACTCACACTAAATTGTAAAAAGTGTAAGGCAATGAGCATAACTAACAAAAAGAATCCAATTGTTCAGAAATACTAGGTAAACAGTTCAGTTATTGATGTGGTCGATTCTATGAAATATTTGGGAGTAACAGTACAAAGGAACATGAAATGGGACTTACATATTAATACGTTGGTAGGTAGAGCTAATTCTAGGCTGCGGTTCCTAGGTCGAATTTTGAAAAATTGTAATGAACAAACAAAGGAGATAGCGTACAAATCTCTTGTACGTCCACATTTGGACTATTGTTGTGCCATTTGGGATCCGTTTCGTAAGGGGCTGATTGAGAGTACAGAGAAAGTACAGAGAAGAGCCGCTCGATTCGTGACCGCTTGCTACAGTCCTTATGAAAGCGTTACGGAACTGATTAGTAAACTAGGCTGGGAGTCTCTGGTAGATAGACGACGCACGTTTCGTATAAACTTATTGGTAAACATGCGTACTCCCACTTTCACTTACGAGTGTAGTGAAATACTTCGTCCACCAACCTATTTGGGTCGGCATGACAGGAAAGATAAAATTAGAGAAATAAGGTGCCGCACTGATTCTTATATGAATTCCTTTTTTCCTCGTACCATTAGGGATTGGAATGCACAACAAAGAGATTAGGTTTGGTGCTGAGCTCCCTCTGCCACCCACAGTTTTGTGATTTGCAGAGTATATATGTAGATGTAGATGTAGATGTACTTGACAAAGTTCCATCTATTTCCGGTGTGCTCACTGTTTTTTTATTTTTTTTTTTAACGTGACATTCTAATTTATCTGTAAAAGTTTTTAATGTATAGGAGTCGGTACAACGCGTGCTAGAGACAGTGAAAGAAACAGCTTGATACGAGCCTCTGACAATTCAGGCAAGATTAAGCGAACCTTTGGACAAGGACGTACTAGCCGTCAGTGTTTTTACAGCGGTCACCTATAATAAATAGCTTCTTCGCACTGTCGAACTTATTGTTGGTTTTATGAGATCCCGCCAGATTTTTGCGAGACAGTAGATTTTTTTTTTTTTTTTTTAAGTAGATGGCGCGTTTTGACTAACTTGATCAATAGACAAGTGATGGGAAGAGAGCTCAGCCAACTCGACCATTTTACAATAACATTATTAATATTTGTTTAAACTTGTTGATTTCACTGGCTCCAGGAGAAACGATCCATCAACACTCTTCTAACAATCTTTGACGACGCTTCATTATGGGTTCAACTGAGACAGTTTTACTTTTCTGTTGCGTCAGATCTGTCCAACCGGAACCACAGGTCAGCCACCAGTACTGCCGGCAGACATTCTTTTCCATTCCGCTGTATAGCACTGTTTCGACGATGTACTTACGCTTACGTACACGACAGCCTTTTGCAACAAGTCCCATCCAGTAACGATGATTGAGAACTCTAAAATTTGCTCTGAGTTACGTGGATATTCTTTTAAATACTTATACAATCATATACCAGAAAAATCATTTTATTCTTCTTAATTGAAGAAAATCCAATTATTTGAAAATAAATTCATAAACTTTGAACGTACTCGTATTGATTCTGGTTGATAGAAATATGTCATATAAATCGATGATGATACATTATGAACATTAGGAATTAAAATTCCTTTGCACTCTGACGAGACGATCTTTAACATATGATAACAAAGTAACCAGAAGTAAAGTACCCCAAAAGTAACAAGACAGACTTAAATTGAAGAAATAAAATAAAAATAAGTGCACACATGTCTTTCACGAACGGAAAATTTCTCATATACGATTGGATCGTTGATCAGCCCGTCGCATGTGGTCCGATGTGTTTCTTCTCTTCATACCGTAACAGACAAATTTCTAGAACAATTTGCAAGTTGATTGCCCATATTGTACAGATTATTGTTTTAACTACAAAAGTTTGATTTCCACTTCACTTTGAAACTTAGTAATTCAGTACTGTAATGGACATATTTGTGGACACTGCTTCCAATGTATTCGTGTGTTGTCAGTCAACCAGGTCCTACCACGTGTGAAGGACGACTGCCTCTCGATGAACTTCCGGGTCAGTAGAAAAACACCGCACCTTAAAGTAGGTCGGTCAATGAAGCGTGAGGGAACACCCAGCACTTAACTTTTCCGCAGTAGGGTCAGCAATTTAGTAACGGAAGAAATAAAGCACATAGAAGCACGTTCCTCCGATTGGCTGGCTGGCGGAGATGTGGATAATACACTCCTGGAAATTGAAATAAGAACACATTGACGCCGGTGTGTAAGACCCACCATACTTGCTCCGGACACTACGAGAGGGCTGTACAAGCAATGATCAAACGCACGGCACAGCGGACACACCAGGAACAGCAGTGTTGGCCGTCGAAGGGCGCTAGCTGCGCAGCGGTTAGGCACCGCCGCAGTCAGTGTCAGCCAGTTTGCCGTGGCATACGGAGCTCCATCTCAGTCTTTAACACTGGTAGCATGCCTCGACAGCGTATACGTGAACCGTATGTGCAGTTGACGGACTTTGAGCGAGGGCGTATAGTGGGCATGCGGGAGGCCGGGTGGACGTACCGCCGAATTGCTCAACATGTGGGGCGCGAGGTCTCCACAGTACATCGATGTTGTCGCCAGTGGTCGGCGGAAGGTGCACGTGCCCGTCGACCTGGGTCCGGACAGCAGTGACGCACGGACGCACGCCAAGACCGTCGCATCCTACGCAGTGCCGTAGGGGACCGCACCGCCACTTCCCGGCAAATTAGGGACACTGTTGCTCCTGGGGTATCAGAGAGGACCATTCGCAACCGTCTCCATGAAGCTGGGCTACGGTCCCACGCACCGTTAGGTCGTCTTCCGCTCACGCCCCAACATCGTGCAGCCAGCCTCCAGTGGTGTCGCGACAGGCGTGTATGAAGGGACGAATGGAGACGTGTCGTCTTCAGTGATGAGAGTCGCTTCTGCCTTGGTGCCAATGATGGTCGTATGCGTGTTTGGCGCCGTGCAGGTGAGCGCCACAATCAGGACTGCATACGACCGAGGCACACAGGGCCAACACCCGGCATCATGGTGTGGAGAGCGATCTCCTACACTGGCCGTACACCTCTGGTGATCGTCGAGGGGACACTGAAAAGTGCACGGTACATTCAAACCGTCATCGAACCCATCGTTCTACCATTCCTAGACCGGCAAGGGAACATGCTGTTCCAACAGGACAATGCACGTCCACATGTATCCCGTGCCACCCAACGTGCTCTAGAAGGTGTAAGTCAACTACCCTGGCCAGCGAGATCTCCGGATCTCTCCCCCATCGAGCATGTTTGGGACTGGATGAAACATCGTCTCACGCGGTCTGCACGTCCAGCACGAACGCTGGTCCAGCTGAGGCGCCAGGTGGAAATGGCTTGGCATGCCGTTCCACAGGACTACATCCAACACCTCTACGATCGTCTCCATGGGAGAATTGCAGCCTGCATTGCTGCGAAAGGAGGATATACACGGTACTAGTGCCGACATTGTGCATGCTCTGTTGCCTGTGTCTATGTGCCTATGGTTCTGTCTGTGTGATCATGTGTTGTATCTGACCCCAGGAATGTGTATATAAAGTTTCCCATTCCTGGGACAATGAATTCACGGTGTTCTTATTTCAATTTGCAGGAGTGTAGAACAGCTGCCTTGTTATCAAAGGGCAGCAGCCCAACAAACTCGAGAGAGAGCTTTTGGTGATACTTTGTGGAGGGATAGAGTTTTGTGTAGATTACGAGTCGTCGAGACTTTACTGCAGGACGTGCGAGCATTGCTGGTACAGTAATGAAGCTAATAATTTCAGCGAGAATAATCTCTATTGCTGGATTTGCGCCCGACTGCTCTAAGGTCATTTGTATACGACGAGCGATTTGGTGGTACAATGTTTAAGGCGTCTGACTGGAGAACGGAAGATCCCTGGTCAGAATCCACTTCTCGGTGGGGATATTCTTATGCCCATAACCAGGCTTTCACCTTTTGCACAGCTTGCTGTGTAATGTGAAGTACGCCAGAACGCTTCCGTGGTTCAGATTCCACGTTGAACTGTAGGCCCCTGTACCAGGTAGGATTACAGGGTTGCATTAGGCAGCTACGATAGGGGCAGATTGCACAGCCGGTAAGAAACCAGGGCATTACGACCACAAGAATTTAACTTTTTAAATTTTTGTTACTATATATATGGCAATAAAAGTCTTCGCAGAAGAGCTCAGGCAACCGAAGCCATCTGCAGCCAATCAGGAGCAACGACCTACGGCGTCAGCTTTTTCAAAGCTTCGCTGATTCAGTAACTTCTGGAGCCTCACCTCGTTTACTATCAGGCCTATCTTTTGTTTTCATATGCTTCTACAATGCGGTTGTCTAGGAGACACCACTTTCTGAGAAGGTTATAAAACATTCTAGTGCTCTTAAATAACTAAAATAAGGAGGACAGTTCGCGTTTAGAAACATGCTCATTTTACCTCGCAAGCGAGAAAACTCGCGGCAAGTACCACGACGAGTGGCTTGGCCTTAAAATCGACCAGGGCGGGATATAGCCCTGCCAATTTCGTAAAACCATTGAAATCCGAAAGTTGTATGGCTTGACCGAGAATTGAGCCTGCATCTCGATTACCAAGCTCTAAAGTAACACCGAGCGTGGTGGGTAAGCGATAACGCTGCGGCTTGTCATTCCAGAGGAGACGGGTTCGAATTCCCGCCCGGCCATCCAGATTGCAGTTTTCCACGGTTTCCCGAAATCACTCCAGGTGAATGCCGGGATGTTTCCTTCAAATGGTCATGACCGAATTCTTTCCCATTCCTTGCCCCACATCCTCTCCAGCTTCTAATGACCACGAAATCAACAAATTAAAAAAAAAAAAATAGAAAGTAGCCGCTCACCCGCGAAGCTTGGATCTGCGTTGAAATGCGAGCTAGCCTAATAATAGTACGTACCAACGACCGAGGATGTGAATTAGCATTAGTTCGTAAAATGAAGAGTGCAGTGAAATCGTTACATTAAGGAGTATTGACTTTGCAAGGGTAAGGAGACGGTGAAACATTAGCAGTACTTCTCTCAAATTCACCAGCGAACATTGAAGAACGGAAGTTAGGTTGGGATGTGAAGAATTCTGTTGCTTAGAATATTTCTGTTTCGGTTCAGATTTTTATCTTCCATATATTGACAAAATCTGAGCAGGTGACTGCTAGAATAATCCTGTCATGTAAAAAGTGAAAGATTTTCCCAGCCGTTTCTAATCATCGTTTCTTCTTATCTGGTGTTCATACAGATTAAAGATGGAACGCTATTTATATTGCCAGATAACGAAAATTATTCTCTGACCTTGGTTTTATATTGCTTTCAATTTGGGGTGTTAAAACAACAATGATAAGAACCAGATGCTTATTTCGGAACACTGTAGGATTACTGTAATACTAGAATGCACTTAAAAAAGATTACTTATTTTTCAGGAGGGAAGAAAAGGGAATAATCTAAACTAATTATTGGATCGCATGGCAGTAAAGTGTTGCCCAGTAAATTTTCAGCTAAACAATTATGACAATCTAATGAGGAATGACGTCATCATAAAAATATGTAAATAATGTGCACATCCACCTAATCCAGATTTATGAATATGGAATTTCCAGTTAAATGAAGTGCTACAGGTGAATAATAGACGTCAAAGACACAGTAAATTAACTTAGAATTGCTTAATTCTTTTTTTTCCACAACTACTGTACGTTGATTCTTTTACGTGTCAGTATGCTTTACTACTACTAAACATACATTTTCTGCTGACGATTGTGAGGCTGAAAGGTGTTCCAAACAAGTAAACATAATTACTGATCAAAGGAACCCTGTGCACGTGGCAGTAAAAGCCGAAAACAAGAGGGTGGAGAAATTTAACCAAAGGTTCTCTTTTTATTTAAATGGCATTCGGCTTCGTAGACGGTACAGCCGGCTGAAGAATGACTACGCATCAGCCAGTGTATTCTCTTTCTCCAGCATACATTGTTTCAAACTTACTTTGGACACCACTGTTCGGAAACGTCATTAACGCACAGTACTTTAACACCCATACTCTGGATGGAACTCGAACCCGACCCTTGGCACGCGCAACCAGTAAGTTAGTTTACCAAACACAGGACTGAACTTTATATCCGAACAAAATAAAACACTTTGTCCGCTATTGTATTCGTGCTAGTTCTCTTCTGAGTAAACGGCATAAAACGTTAACAAGGTGATATTAAATACTTTGTTGGCTGATTAATCAAAACAGAACTCTGCTTACATTAATAGGTATTAATAATCAACTTCATATCAAGAAACGTTCATCTGATCTGCCCAGACGGAAGTTCTTTATGTTGCGTAACCCTGGTCATTGCGACCCGAACCATTTGTCATTCAAACTGTTTAATGAAAGCAGCTGGAAGTCTAGAGATTAATCACCGATCTTTCTTTAAGTAACACTTCCGTTATCCATTACTGCCCTATGCCAAAAGTCAAGAGTCATTTCATTGTAATATCATGAAACAATGCTGGGGCTAAAGTTCTTATCGTCCACGTCCGTAATATGATGCTGTTAATGAAAAATGCAAATGGAAAGTGTGGAGTTAAAAAAGTGAAATGTTTTCACAACAGAATTAATCCTCAATGAATTTATTTCTTAAAGCCGCTCTTCCGTTTGTGACCGGTGAAAAGAATGCATATGCAAATACGTTTAGGATATGCTGATATGTTTTTATAGTTGCTCACGTGCAGCAGATAATTTTTTGTGGTCTGTCATAGACAACTGCTGTAACGGTCTGCCTGGTTGAAGGTACCACCATGACACGGCGAGCATTATCCAAATCTCCTACCTCTTCGTTTCCACATTTTTCCTTTTAACTTAGCACTGAGCCGGCCTCGGTAGCGTAGGGGCTAGAGTGCTCTAGCTCCGCGTACCGAAGGTCGCCCGTTCGAGTCCGGCCGAGGGCATGGGTGTTTAGTGTTGTGTCTGTGAATGTCTTGTCCGTGTTTTAGTGTCCTTGTGTCAGTACTTGATAGCAACAAATCACATTGAGCTGGCTGTATGGCCCAGTAGCCAAATGCCATTAAAAAAAAAAAAAAAAAAAAAAAAAAAAAACTTAACACTGATCTAGAAGTACTAAATGTCAAGATAAATTCCTCAGAAAAGCTAGAGAATCACAAGCAGATGTAAATTAAATGAGTGTTGACTGCTTCGAACATTTGATACAAATAAACACAGAAAGAGTCAAAATAACTGATTTGTTCATATTATTTGTTAATACATACTTAAGATATGATTTTACTGGGAAATAGTGCACGAGTAGAAAAATGGTTTTAAAAATGATTTCTACATGCAAACCAGATCTTCACATTTTAAGCCGAAATGTTTTTATGGACGTTTCTTTCCGCAAGTAAATCAGCGACGACTTGAATGGTTAGTGAGAAAATGGTTTTAAGCTAAGCTACATATTTCAATGTAAATGAACAGCCGTAGGTGATGAGGAAAACGTCATTTGTACAGGCGGAGGGCAATTGTCAGAAATATTGTCGCATATGCAACGTCAGTTTGGAATAGGAAAGATATTGATGTGTGGGTTTTAGGGTGCTTTGACGGTCCGGATCATTAACGCCCTAAGCATGGGAAAGAGGATACTTCTATAAATATTAACTTCGCTGGTGTGTCTGTGCTGTGGGTAGTAATGCGTTCGTCTTTTGTTTTGTTTTAGCAAAGCATAAACGTTTGTTATATAGTAACCTTTACCACAAAATAAATAACACAATTTCATGAAACTTATTGGACTGTTGGTCATTGACTTTTTGAGTGCAGTTTTCCATGTGTTCTAACTTACTGAACCATATTTCAGACAACTGAAGAAATAAATAACCAAGTGTCAAAGTCAGAAAACATTTGTTAACAGAATCCAAAGATTGAACTGTTTATCTCTGGTTTGGATTGATGTGTAATGAGTGTCTCATAGACGGGTGTTATCTTAGAAGCAGTGTGATCTATGGTGGCTATTTATTTTCGGTACAAACTGATTCTCGTTTGTTGCTTTTCCCGGTCACGTGGATATATAAGATATACCGTAGATTTTTAGCTAGACCAATAGCTTTCAAACTGTGAAATCCAGTTTTAAATTGTTTCTTTAGTTTTTGCCTAATTCCTGGAGAAAGGGTCAGGCAGATGTAGCCCACTTACAGACTTTTTATATTACAGGTAGATCACAGGAGTACTAATTGGAAATACGCATTTTTGTAAATATTGGGTTTCTACAAAAGGCATAATTCAGAAATCACGGGACAGACTTAAACGACATGTTCAAACAATAACTGGTATCGCGTGTGTCGTTTATTAAACTATTCTTTATGTTAGTGTTTTAGACCTTGTCGACTTCTCGTCATATGCCAAGAAAGTCTCGGCGACCACAATATGTTTTGTAGCAAAGTTTACTGCTTATATGCTGGCCGTCCGGTGGACGCGTATTCGCACGAACTTTGTTGGCGCTGAGACACCCCTTATCAGCCTCGACTCTGCCGGCAGTTGTCCGTTGTAGTTTGTGCCGAAAAGAGCTGTAACAATGCCTTTCTCTGAATTTTTTGCATTTATTCGGGTTGAAATAATTCTGGATAGGAGAAGACTAGGAAATGTTCAAAATGTCCTCCGTTAGTGAGGATACATGCATCCACCCTCCGTCGCATGGAATCCCTGATGCAGCCCTGGAGAATGGCGTATTGTATCACTAAAATGAGCTCTAACATGGAAAGTAAGCGCTTCCGGACACATGTCCACATAACATATTTTCTTTGTTTGTGTGTGAGGAATGTTTCCTGAAAGTTTGGCCGTACCTTTTTGTAACACCCTGTATAACTATAGCAAGATAAATGTCATCGATTGGAAAGGGCAGCTGAAAGTGAAACTAGAAAGAAACAATTTCCAGCTAAATTCGAGAAAAAGTGACTGTGATAAACTAGAGAAAATGAACTACGCTGTAGATCTTTAATGAAGGGCGTTTTGTTTCGTAATATTATGCAATATGTTGAGTTGCTTTCTAATTTTATGAAAAAAGAGACGAATACAATCTTAATATATATTAAATACTATATATGCACATACTACGTAAAATGATAGGTATATGATTTTGTATTTTCTTTAAGTAACTAGCTATATAATATAACTAATTATGTTGTAGATTCATTTCAACTTCAATTTCCTCCCGCAGCTTCATTTGAACATCGCTCTGGTTGTATTGGCGTAATTTTTGATCTCACAAAGGGGCTCTTTCTTCAAAATGAATAATTAGTTTCTCCATTTAGTACATTCCGCCTATCGCTTGTTCACTCGTATACAGGCGTATTCGTGCGACCATTTGTCTCGCAAATAAACGCCCACTGGACGGCCAGACTTACTATTTTTTAAGACCGAATATTCTATTAGTAGTTTATCAAAAATATCAAAAAATCTAAGTATGGACGAAATTATCCGAAGGCATGCTATTCGCACATTCCTATGTATCGTACACCGCAATCGCTCATCCGCACTGCCAAACATTTAGCATAGTGCTGCATGTTCTAAATGGGAATGTCTGTGTACATAAACTCTTAGGAAACATGATGTGCGAATCTTTTAATCTGGCTTTTGTGTTCTTAGGATTGAACTATCCACCAAGTTGGCTCAATTAGTATCGTTCCCGTGTTGGTGTCCGGTGCTGACAGGGGGGTTAGCTGGATCAAATACTGGTGGCAGAAGGAGTTTTCATCATAGGAACTTAGCCGGCAGGGCAGGAGAGGTGTTGATTAACAATGCTTATGGATTGAGAGCTTACGGTGCTGTTGATGGTGTTTCTTCCATCGGACGGGGACGTTAAGCTCTGCGTCCGGAAAGGTGTTCTTCAGAAGAGTAGGCCTGAATGGGCCGGTACCGGATTTCATCCTCTACCTTCTTTCATCTACCACTCACGACACAAACAACACTCTGAACTGCAGATAGAAAACGCACACTATCACACTTATCACCATTTAAAACTACACTTACGAACATTGTCACACTGGGGTAGGCAAAGGGAAAACACCCCATTTCAACTCTCTAGATCAAGGGTGGCCAACCTGAGGCTCGCCTTGAAGGTTTTATCCGATCCGCGGGATTCATCACACTTTTACAAAATATATTTATTTTATAACGGCCAAAGCAGTAAAAAACCAATTTTTTCAATACATTATTTGTGCATCCATATATACAAAAATTAACTGTCGAAATCATGAGAAAAAATTAACTTTGATTTTAAGATAATATTATTGCGAATTTGTAATTTTATATGCGGCCCGCGGAGTTATGATGCATTCCCAAAGTGGTCCGCAAGATCACTTGGGTTGGCCATCTCTGCTCTAGACGTTGCCATGGAGAGGTGAACATTCCGTATGGTAACCGCCCTGACCCGGACACGGGCAAGTTGTTCGTAGAAGAAGTTGAGGATTAAATTAAATTGTTTAATTTGAGCAGTTACTTCTCTATGTTAGGTCGTCGAGATGTGCTACTATCACGGATGTACCATGTATCAGAGAATTGTATGCCGTGCTTCACAGATTGTTCGATACAGTTGAATAGGGTCTCTCATCAGCTATAGATCGCGGTTGTGTATGTATTAATAATTCAATGGAGTAATCGAAAGAAAATGGAAGAAGATAATTGCTGAACTGTTCTGGGGTGATGGTCACAACCGGTGATCAGGGCGTTGTTGCCGCCATGGTGGAAGCTACTCCTCCAATGCAGTGTCTCATGAAATTTAGTTGGGATAGTTTCCACTTGCCTTTCCCAGTAATGGAAGTGAATGTAGGTGTTCTATTCAGTATAATGTATTGTTTGAGTTATGAATTAATTAAATAATTAGGAGGATGAAACCATTATTCGTTCCATTCAGGCAAAAAAAACAAAAAAAACCGTATCAGCCACCAAGCCCGTCGTGACGAATGAATCATCAACAGTGCTGCGTGGCCTCAGTCCATACGCACTGCGAAGAGTTTTGGGATTTAATCCAAGGTTTTAATACAGAATCCGGTGATTAGGAACTGTGCACTACCACCTCCCCTACCCTACTATCCGAATCCAGACCAAGACTCGAACCAGCTAACTCACAACCAACAGAGCCAAGCGAGTGGGCGAATTGTTACGTAAAGTTACGAAAAATTCAATGTAAGGTTGAAGCTTTGGAGAACATGCTCGAACAACTTCAGGAGGTGGACATATTGATTGTGTGTGAAGGTAATCCTGAATAAAAATCTGGTATCGGGAGATAAAAACAGAAACTGAAGTCTCACTGGCAGAAATTAAAAAAAAAGGTATCCCTGACTAACATGGTCCATTCAGAAAAAGTTACCGAACAATAGATCAGAAGTCGCGCCGTAGATTTTCGTATTGTTGATCTCTGTAAAGTAAATCGCGCCTTGTCAACGATAAGTAACAACAACTTAAAAATTTAAATAGTAATATGCGACCACATCATAGTAGAGGGTGACATGCTGTAAGTTATCACGCAATATGGCTATTATTTCGTAGATTTCTTCAGTAGGTAATAAGTATTATCGTACAGCGTGTCGAGTTTTGGCAGGTTCATTGAGAGAAATTTTCCTACGTTATAGACGATGGGAACAGCTTTTTAACCTTGGATAATGCTAGTAGAGGTAAATCATAAGACATAAGACATAATATCATCCATTTATTAAAAATTAATATTCGTACTAATTACAAGAAATGGAACATGTCTACATACTTGGAGGAAAAGCAAGCGGACTCGGCACTTACTGTAGTTTAGAAGAGGCGATAGTCTGGGGGTATACCTGAAACTCTGCTGTGAAAACCATCGCTCTTTCTCGGAGTCTGAACTTGCTGTCATGATTCCGTACCATCCCCCATTCTTCGGGTTGAATTGTGAATGGTCCTTGCATTGCTGAATGGTAACATAGCGTCCATTAGAATCTTCTCAAAATTTTGCATGGTGTAAAAACTGCAGGTTGGTAATTACTTTTAATTTACAAACCATATTGTAGAAAGATGATTGTAACGACTGCAGCTTATGATATGAAGCTGTTTTATGGCATTATGGTACCGTGTGAATGAATACACCACAACCGGAGGTAGTTTTGATGTGAACACAACTTACAAGTTCGTTACTGGGAGGCATCGAATTACTAGCGACGTGGAAACTGGCCAGTACGAGAATTCAGAGACTATTGAACGGAGAAAACGGGATGAATAGCGTTCAGCAGAGAAAGCTTGAAAGGATGAAGTATTTCAGCCGGCATTTCTCCAGCTCGCCGCACGTCATGGAGAAGGGAACGATTGGCCGGCAATCGAAACCGCGATTCAGTGTACGTCGAGTCACCTTAGAGACGAACGTCGCTAGTTTGTCGTGTCAGCTGAGATAGAATAATATCATTTCGTAAGAAATACAATTCCACCCCGTTGGCTCAGTTGGCTGTGATTGTATCCAGCGCTGACTCGGGATTAGCTTGTTCGAATCCTGATGGTGGTGGAAGAATTTCACTATCAGGGAAGCGGCCGGCGGTGCAAATTCCAAATCACCAGATTGTGCACTAAAGTCCTGGATTAAATCCCAAGCCTCTCCGCAGTGCGTATGGAGTGAGGGCATACGACACTCATGATGGTGATTCGTCCGTTGGATGAGAACGTCACGCCTTAGTGGCCCACTGTTTATACGGAAGAGTAGGCCTGAATTGGCCAGCATCATGTTTAACCCTCTCCTTCCCTTCATCCACAACAAGTGTTGCAAACTGAAAAAACAAAATGTTTTTTTTTCAACTTTGTGACAAAAAACAAGAAAAAAAACCTAGCACCCTTGTTTTTTTTCTAATTTTTTTTTCTCAGAAATCAGTATATTTGATAAATTATAGTTTTATTTACGAAACTTACATTTTACTTGTGTGTTTAAAATGTTACTGAATCATATAATGTCTTATATAATGATGCATAAATGTATCTATATAGTAACATAATTTTATTCATCCTCTACCACATTCATTAGTATCAGCACTACCAACACTAGTTCGGTCTGTGTCGGAATTTTGTGTTTTTCTTCTGTTTCCTCTAGATCCACAACTTCAGAAATAATTACATTTTCTTTTACTGGTTGTCCTTGTATTGTACGCAAAAGATTTTGAGATTGCAATTTTAAATTGTGAGCAAAGTACACACTGTGCATAGAGACTGCGCCGATAATTCTGTATTTAGGACTTTTAAGTTTGAATTTAAATCTATTATCATACAAACTAGGAGCTTTATTTCTTTTTCAATCCTTGGTTTACGCCAACGGTTGCAATGAAACAATTCATAATTACTGACAATTTAATGGTTCAGTATCACTATACGCTGAGAATTTAACAAGTATATGAATATAAGTAAAGCACGATAAGTAGTAAAAAGAAGCAAAAAGCCATAGATAAATTTAAAATTCCTAATTTTTTGAAAAGATCCGTAGGTCTTGCAATGTTTCTTGGTGACGGGAAATGTATGCGTGTGAATTCCACGTTTCTTTGGCATCGGCGAGAGCCAGGTGACTCATACCTGCGCTGAAAGACCGAACGATTTATGGCAGGACGTAAAGTTAAAAACTTAACGCATTCAATGAAATTCAAAGGACAGTATAGGGACTGTGCCGAAATGAAGATTTCCTGGTACAGTAGAAAGTTGAAACTAGAGAAACGATGCTTGGAGAAAAAGTCAGGTTGCGGAACACCTCTGTTGGGAACCAGCGAATCAAACAGTGTGTTACGAACTTTTAGAAACCATAAGTTTTTTATGTTGCATTAGGAGCGCCAATGGAGATAGTGGACTACCCGCCAAACGCTGCGACTCGCTGAAATTTCCCGCGTCTGCTAAAACTGGGGAGCCTGCAAGTTTTCAACGGAGCGAACTCGCGGGAGAGGCGACATTCTGTTTCTGGCCAGGAAACAATCCACACCGGCGCACCACGGGAGATTGCCGGAGAGGTGACTACCTGCGGGGAGCTAGCTCGCCAAGTGACCTTGCACCCTGCTGATCAACGGTAAAGAACGCCGACGATGTATAGACACTCTTGCGTCATTCAACCCTAGACAACGCTCTGAGATGAGAATCATGCTCTAAATTGTTCAAAAGAAACTTTTAATATTCAGTTCTGTTCAATAAACCAATCAATTTTATATTCAAAGAAAATAATAGGTGTTGTAAACCCTGCTTTCAATAACTTCCTTTCCAATCAATCAGTATATCATTTGAATAGATGAAGATTTGTGTTTTTTAATGGTATTTTAAAATTACAATTGCTTTGATTAAAGTATTTCAGAATTGGAATGTCGCTTCTCTCGGATAGAGAACACTTCCATTCTTGGCGACTACCCGGGATTAATTTTGCTAATTAAATTATGAATTAATGCATCTCATTATTTTATTCTAATTTTAATAACGTAACAAACTAGACGTTACAGTCTACAGATAAATTCGCAGGGTTGGCAGCACTAGTTCAAATAGCAAGTATCAGTCCAAACAACGGGGAAGGGGATTCCTTCTCGCGCAACCTAGCCTCTTTGGGAAGTCCCCGTTCGTAAAAGAAAACTACATTCAATGTTGCCATTATTTTCGTAATTTTATTTTCTACTGAACCAGAAAAATATAGTAGATTTTGAAATTATGATAAGTACTTAGTATAAACTCTAAAACAGTCATAGTAAATGCCTTACAAATTTGAGATTTAGTAGTTATGGAAAAAAAAACGTGTCCCAGAAAATAAAGCTTATTTCATATTTATTTTCATGTTTTTTTTTGTTTTTTGTTTTTTTTCAAGTCAGAAAAACCGCTTTTTACAACACTATCCCAACAAAAACAACACTGCACTGAACACATGAACTATCACAGTCCTTCGTACTTACAAAAACACTTGTGAAAACTGTCACACTGGAGAGATCTCCGCGGTTTACGTTCACAGATGTTCCTATGGTGGTTTAAGCTTCCCCAATGGTAACAGGTTATGCCCCAGACATAGGCAAAGCGTCAGTAAAAGAAATACCCTATAACCACAATTTAAGACCATTTCAAGGTCGATAATAATAAATTGATAATAATCGAAGAACATTTTAAGAAAGTGATAGCAGAATCAGTGGAACGCAGGTAGAACTGAAGCAAAATCACTTGGAAATGCGAGAGGAGTCCACATTTATGTTTTCAATTTTTTCTCTGAAATCCGTCAAACCGAGCGTGGTTGGTGAGCGGTTAACGATCTGGCCTCGCATTCGGGAGGACGCCGGTTCGAATCTCCGTCCGGGTATACAGATTTGGGTTTTCCATGGTTTCCCCAAATAACTCCAGTTGAATGCCGGTATGCTTCCTTCAAAATGCCATGGCCGAATTCTTCCCTTTCCTTGTCCCCAGTTAGTGATGTTCCGATACCATCAAAGTATCTATACCTACTTAAATGAGTGGTATTCAAATTGTCTTACGATACTTACTCATATGAGTACTGTAAAAGAATCGATACTTACTCATATCGATACTTTTTTAAATTAATGTCGAAATACATAAAATATGTGACATGTTGTTAAATTATTTATTTTATTTACCTAGTGTAATAAAATCAAATAACATTCAGTAAACATTTTAATCTATTTATTAAAATTATAAAAAAGCTCACATTGTAAGCATACTTTGAAGGTTTTGTCGTATCTTTAAATATTTATTTATTATAGTTTTAACAATTTTAAACGATATAAGTCCGCTATTGGAAGTTTTCCCCCCAAAAAAGCAATTGTTCCAAATATTTTGAGAACAGCTTGTTTCTTTTGTTTGTCATTGTTTCACCCGCATTAGAAAACAAACATTCACTCAATACTAACGTTGCTTCAACAATAAGATAGCCTACCGTTGTGCGTATTTATACAGACAAGGAAATATAAGTTTCATTTCTTCCCTTTTTGTAAATGGATTGCTTTTGTTTTAGAGACATTACAGTGTTTGACAAGTAGAGAGAGACTTTGTCACTACCATTCGTTTTCCTTTTCTTTGTGATGTTTCCTGAAGTGATATTCCTGTGAAACTCTAGCTGAAGCAGCTTCGTCTTCCGATTTACATGGGCTACTTAGTGTAGTTACTTATGAACCATATCTTTTAGTTTTTGTGTGGGGCTGCGCGGGAGCGACCATTGGCCAGGTATAGCGAAATGCGCGTCAAGTACAACTTTATTATAATAAAATAGGGACCGAAAACAAACTCTTTGACGTTAGATTGCCTATCCTAAGACTGATTTTGTTTGGCTTCCAACTTGACGTCAGCGGGAAATTAATTTCGCATGCGCGACTGAGTGGCGCAGCAGGGATGATGCATTTAGAATTTAACACCGGGTGCGTTTCGATACTTTTGATTGGATGCAAGTACTTTTATTCCGATACCGAGTAAGTATCGAATGAATTAATTCGAATACGAAAAGTACTCGGTATCGAAACAAAGTATCGAGTACTTACTCGTATTTACTTGTATCGGATTATCACTAAGTCCCATCCCTCCTCTAATGACCTCGACGTCGACGAGGCGTAAAGCCATAATTAAAAAAATCCGTCAAGGTGAATGCTGGAATGGTTCCTTCAAATGCTTATGATCGGATTCCTTTCCATTCCTGGAGACTCTTTTGAACTTTGGGATTTTATTAAGAGGAAGCAGTATTTTTTTGGTAGATGTTGAATTTTATGAACTTGCAACGGGTCTAGTCGGTGAACGCAAATGCATTTCAGTATAGCATGTTGCTTAATAAAAGTGCTTACTACAAAGCCAACTCCAGCTCGTTCGTCAACTTTAGCATCGGGCCACAAGTGGCATTACCCTCTCTCATTATTCCGGTAGATTTCAGCCAGGCAATATGAGTTAGCTAATTGATCGCACCGACTCTCGTAGCCTAGTCTTGCGCTCATGTCTTACAGCGAAGCTATCATATCTCGCCAGTCATTCAGTTAGTCACTCTGTCGGTCAGCCAGTACTGGAAGCAGTAATTTAGCAAGCTGAGTACTTGCGAGATACGTTATCTACATCTACATATATACTCTGCAATTCACAAAATTGTGGGTGGCAGAGGGTGCTTAGCACCAAAGCTAATCTTTTTTTTGTGCATTCCAATCCATAATAGTACGAGGGAAAAAAGAATTCATACAAGAATCAGTCCGGCATCTTATTTCTCTAATTTTATCTTTCATGTCGTTCCGACTCAAATAGGTTGGTGGAAGAAGTATTTCACTACACTCTAAAGTGAAAGTGGGAGTACGCATGTTTACCAATAAGTTTAAACGAAACGTGTGTCGTCTATCTACCAGAGACTCCCAACCTAGTCTACTAATCAGTTCTGTGACGCTTTCATAAGGACTGTAGCAAGCGGTCACGAATCGAGCGGCTCTTCTCTGTACTTTCTCTATACTTTCAATCAACCCCTTACGAAACGGGTCCCAAATGGCACAACAGTAGTCCAAATGTGGACGCAAAAGAGATTTGTACGCTATCTCCTTTGTTTGTTCATTACAATTTTTCAAGATTCGACCTATGAATCGCAGCCTAGAATTTACTCAACCTACTAACGAAGTAATGTGTATGTCCCATTTCATGTTCCTTTGCACTGTTACTCCCAAATATTTCATAGAATCGACCATATCAATAACTGTATTGTTTAACTTGTATTTCTGAACAATTGGGTTCTTTTTGTTAGTTATGCTCATTGTCTTGCACTTTTTACAATTTAGAGTAAGTTGCCACTCAGCGCACCAAGCCAAAATAACATCCAGATCGCGCTGAATTTCTAAGCAATCGGCCAAATTTCTTACTTCCCTATAAATAACCGCATCATCAGCAAACAATCTAAAAAGGCTTTTCACTTTGTCTCCGAGATCGTTTATAAAAATTAAGAAAAGAAGTGGTCCTATTACACTTCCTTGAGGTACACCCGATGTAACATCTAGATTAGAAGAACTTTCTCCTTCAATGACGATATACTGCGACCGACCTGTTAGAAAATCCTTGATCTATTCACAAAGCTGATCCGATATACCGTACGCTCGAAGCTTCGCTAAAAGGCGGTTGTGTGGCTCAGAGTCAAAGGCTTTCTGGAAATCTAAAAAAATTGCATCTACTTGTGAACCTGCATCGATAACTTTCATTACGTCGTGTGTAAATAGGGCAAGCTGTGTTTCACATGATCTTTTCTTCCGAAATCCGTGTTGATTTGTTGTAAGCAAATTATTATCATCTAGAAAATTCATAATGTTCGAGCATATAATATGCTCCATAACTCTACCACAAACAGATGTTATAGATATGGGACGATAGTTTCCAGGATCACTTCGATCACCTTTTTTGAAAATCGGAGTTACTTGCGCGATTTTCCAGTCTGAAGGTACTTTTCGCTCTTCTATAATTTACTGAAAATATCAGACAGAAATGGCCCGATTTCCGCCGCATACTCTGAAAATACTCTTACTGGAATTCCATCCGGGCCCGGTGCTTTCCCCCACTTCAGGAGCTCTAATTGCTTAATGATACCTGCAGTATCTATTCGTAATGATTCCATCACCGACTCGCCACTGCGTGGGAAAACGGAAATACTATCCTTATGTTCATTTGTAAATGAATTTTTGAATACAGTATTTAGTACGTTAGCTTTATCGCGGCTTTCATTAACCTCGGAACCTTCACGAATTAGAGCTGGAATATTGCTGTTGGTACAATTAACTTTTCGTACATACGACCAAAATTTCTTTGGGTTTTCTGTGAGACTCTTAGAGAGAAAGTTGGAGTGAAAATCGTTAAAGGCCTCGCGCATTACATTCTTAATACGTCCTCTTAAATCAGCTAAGGTTTCTAAATCGCTGCGACACCCCTTCCTTCTTCGACTGTACATGCACTGTTTTCAATGGCCATTAAACTGCCTCTCTACCAGTTAGTCGTCTTATTATTCTTATAGCATAGATTATAGCAGCTAGTGCTAAACCAGTTCTAGCCTTTTCTATCCTCGGTTCTCCAACCAGAAAATGGAGTGGTGTAGAAAATCCTGACAAGTGGTCACTTTCAGTAAGACCGCAATACAAAGAACATTTCCGGATGAGTAGATCTTAGAAGATCTTAAGCCACTCCACTTAAAGTCCGCCACGCACAGGGTCGAGCAACCACTCGGACCATCACAATGATAACAAGTCCTTTCGCCAGCGAAAAAGCAATAAATTAAAAAAGTGAACATGTTAAATGGGGGGTTTAAAAAAATAGCTCGATTGCTACGCCACAGACAGAATGCATATAAGATGATCCTAAAATTTATTTATTCTGTACTGACTAGAAACCAAACAGAGATAGAATAGTGGAAGTCTTAATTGTCTGCAACATGCTGCCCCGATGTGTCTTACTATGGACACCACGGTGAAGAAATGCGTTTATTTAATATTCGGAATAAAAATAAGTTTTTGAAAGAGCACATCAACACACTAATATTGCATCCTCTTGTGCTCAGGATCACAAATGTACATACAGAACGCGGTATGCCACATTTCGAACCTAGACATTTGACCAGCTCGATGAGATCAAATAATCGAATCGCAATGGTGGATGTCGAAGAACTGTTCGGCCGCCAGGTGACAGGGTTTTTGATTCGCTGCACAATACGTCCCTTGTTGTTGCTAACTAACATAACCCGATAATCCTACCGGATGTGGGGAACCTACAGCTTAATGTGGAATCCGCAGCACGGAAGCGTTGTAGCGTACTTCACATTCAACAGGAAACTGTTCTAGACGTGCAAGTTGGGTTAAGTGGTCTTTGAAATTCCCAGTCGAGACCGGGATTTGAACCGGGGACCCTTCAGTCTCCAGTCAGACACCTTAATCAGATCGATAACAAGTGCACTCATGATAAATTTGGACCCTGATCGCAATGTGAAACTGGCGGTATTTGCTTCTGATATCGGGGTCGGTGGACGCCAACGCCTGTGGGCAGGAAGGAAGGTATGACGAATGTCGTGCCATACTTCACCCGGTCGCGGTATCCAGATTATCGGCTCGTCGCGACTTGCGCTGCATGTAGAATGGCGAACACCTCGCCTCGAGCCGCGTATTTGCATCTCCCAGCCACGTGAGCCCGTGACCCATTATGCTGACGTCGGGTCGTTCATATGTAATGCGGACCGATCGCTCATTCGGCAGCCACACACGCTCATAACCCCGTGGCCGTTCGACCGATTTCGTATTCACATCCTGAAGCTTTTTCCCACTTACACAGTCAAGTGATGGGAATGCTCATTATTTCACTCCCGTCGACCGGAGGAAAGTATGACGGCGCGGCGGTGTAACATAGTAACCTGAAGATTGGCTACTGCTGCCTCTGTAGAAACAGTGACTGATGCTCTACGAGGGACGAGTCGTTCACTTATTTATTTCCCAAGGCGCTTCTGAGAACAGATCTGGTTTGTTTTTATCCACGAGCTACATCACCACAAACATATGTACGCATCAGCAACGGCAGTGTGGAGGTTACCGTTCTGGCCACCCGTTGCAATGGATTGAGCCAAACACATAGCCGTTTTTAAGTGAGCCATATGTTAAACTTCTACATCTATACTGTGTGGAATCTAAATTTTTTAGTAACTCATACAAACACATAGTACTTACTGTATATTGCAATATGTTGTCGTTGAAGGAGAAAGTTCTTCTAATCTAGATGTTACATCGGGTGTACCTCAAGGAAGTGTAATTGGACCACTTCTTTTCTTAATTTTTATAAACGATCTCGGAGACAAATTGAAAAGTCTTTTTAGATTGTTTGCTGATGATGCGGTTATTTATAGGGAAGTAAGAAATTTGGCCGATTGCTTAGAAATTCAGCGCGATCTGGATGTTATTTTAGCTTGGTGCGGTGAGTGGCAACTTACTCTAAATTGTAAAAGGTGCAAGACAATGAGCATAACTAACAAAAAGAATCCAATTGTTCAGAAATACGAGTTAAACAATACAGTTATTGATATGGTCGCTTCTATGAAATATTTGGGAGTAACAGTACAAAAGAATATGAAATGGGACATACACATTAATTCGTTAGTAGGTAGAGCAAATTCTAGGCTGCGATTCATAGGTCGAATCTTGAAAAATTGTAATGAACAAACAAAGGAGATAGCGTACAAATCTCTTGTGCGTCCACATTTGGACCATTGTTGTGCCATTTGGGATCCGTTTCGTAAGGGGTTGGTCGAAAGTATAGAGAAAGTACAGAGAAGAGCCGCTCGATTCGTGACCGCTTGCTACAATCCTTATGAAAGCGTCACAGAACTGATTAGTAGACTAGGTTGGGAGTCTCTGGTAGATAGACGACACACGTTTCGTTTAAACTTATTGGTAAACATGCGTACTCCCACTTTCACTTTTGTGTGTAGTGAAATACTTCTTCCACCAACCTATTTGAGTCGGAAGGACAGGAAAGATAAAATTAGAGAAATAAGGTGCCGGACTGATTCTTATATGAATTCTTTTTCCCTCGTACCATTAGGGATTGGAATGCACAACTAAGAGATTAGCTTTGGTGCTGAGCACCCTCTGCCACCCACAATTTTGTGAATTGCAGAGTATATATGTAGATGTAGATGTCTATTATTGCTCATTCTACCACCATCATAATATATATGTCTTTTTAATTCTTTTATAATTTCCAAGTGAAATAAGTTTAGCCTCTTTTACGAAACATAATCTACCATTTACCATTACGAAGCACCAACCGAAACTGATACAACATGTTTGTCCCAATTAAAAAATTGCCGAAGAAATAAAATGATCGACGACGAAAACGCACGCCATAATTGATCATATTACAGGTAAACAAAATTTGATAATTTATGTGAAGATCTGCTGCAAACTAAGTTTATGCTTATCGTTGACGAGTCCACTGATCATGTCAGAACCAAAACACTTGTGCTTAGTCGTGAAGTATGAGTAAAAGCACCGCATCAAAGGTTGGTTTAGCTCTTATTCCATTAGTAGCTGCTAATGCAGGATCCTTACTTGAACACATTGTACATTTTTTTGTAAGAAATAATATTCCACAGAAAAAAATCGAATGGGTTTTGCATCTGATAGGGCAAATATAATGATGGACTGTAATAATTATGTTTATATTTAAATGTACATGCCATTCCTTTCACCTTTGTGCGTCATATGCTTGTGCCAAACTGCCACTCAGATGTGATTATTGGGTTTGTATTTTTTTCATATACCGATTTTGGGTAAAAATATACAGATTTTAGTGGGCAGCTCTACCGATTTCACATTTTAACATTCAAGACCACTGCTGACACTAGTCCGATGACGACACAGGCAAAACAAATGCTGCGCGACGAACTCGTACGCGACTTGCTCTACCCGCTGTGGGCTCAACCGTTATTAACGTTCTAGCAGAGTTTCCGGCGTTGCCCGGTATAGTTTACGTAAATTTACCCGTACGCTATTTGTACTCCCGTAATGAGATACAATTGTACAAAGTTTCATAAAATTCGCGCCAACTTTTTTCGGAATTAAAGCAAACCTAGATTCACCCGCCCCCTACCAAGAAGCGGGTGGTTTAAAGTTTATTTGCAAGTACACTACGTTATTTTCATTCATCCAAAAAGATTCATGTGTATCAAGTTTCTTTAATTTGTTTTAAGAATTTGCGTTGCTACATTACTAAACAACGCTAGATTATGTTAGAAACTCACATTTGATTTAGTTGCGAAGTGAATGAATATACTTTTTGCTCGAAACTTCAGATACTTTAATTCCGCAGATTCAGCCTTTTATACAAATATCAAAGTGAATCCAGAATAATAATATCATAAATGAATTGTGAACAGAAGACTAATGCTGATGGTCAGAGACATTGTAGATGTAGGTACTGCCAGAGATCGTGGTTAAAGCAAATCTCTGTAGTTTTTACAAATATCTATGGGGTTTGAAAATTGAATATCCCGAATTAAACGAAAGAATACTTCAAGTTTTCATTATTAGTTTTGTTTAGTGTGAAAAATAGTTATTATTGTTAAATTAACTTATTGCTTTCATTAAAGGCTATGACCAGAGACATTGTAGGTGTGTGTTTATTTCAAAGTATGCAACATCTAAACATTCCATATTTGGGATTTGTCATCATACGTTCAGAATTTCATTTAATACTCCTGCCTTATTTAACAATTGAATTAAGATTCTAAGATTTAAAACGGTGAAAACCCCATCGAAATCTGCTCAATATTTTTCGAGTTTTTATAAGACAAATTTATCCGGTTTTCGCTTTATAGATAGAGAAGAAGATTATTAGTCACGTAGTTGTTAGCGATTCAAATTTGACGGTATTTTGAAACACAAGAAAGTTCGACCGGTTATCACCATACTTTACGAGCGAATAGTCACATAAAAAAAAAGAAGATAGCGATTTTGTAACGATATCTGGTAGCCAAATACTCGACCCATCAGTGTTGCTCAGTGCGCTGTGGCACCGCACACTCGATCGAGGAAGTACAGTACAAGTGACCCGCGTACCGTCCTGACTGCAGCTTTAAGGTGATTTTGCGCAGTCATCAAAGCGAATACCGGGATGGTACACAATCTCCTTCTTACAAACTACACTTTTCACACGCAAAAAATAGTCTTATCACACTCTGAAAATATTATTTTCTTACTTCTGGCTTTACGCCTCGTCGACGTCAAGGTCATTAGAGGTGGGATGGGACTGGGGACAAGGAACGGGAAGAAATTAGGCCATGGACTTTTGAAGGAAGCATCCCGGCATTCGCCTGGAGTGATTTGGGGAAACCATGGAAAACCCAAATCTGGATGCCCGGACGGGGATTGGAACCTGCGACCTCCCGAATGCGAGGCGAGAACGTTAACCGTTACACCACCACTCTCGGTCTCTGTCAGCCAAATCTTAATGTCGGCTGTTTTGGCAGTGTGGAGTAGTATTGTGTAGTTCGCAAACGAACTAGTTCGGAAGAGCGCTCCCACAGGCGAACTACGCGAACTAGTTCCCAGATCTCTCGCTCCTTAGTTCGTTAGTTCGTTCGATCCTTTCCCGAAGACCAACTTTTGTATTAGTTTATTATCTAAAAGGAAACACAGTTCCTTGTGGACACATTTCACTGAAGACACTGATATAAAAATAAAAGAAAAATAAATTGTTCAACATTAATAATTATTGCAGAAGTCACAAACGGAAATTTAACGTGGAATGTGAAAATAAAATACACTTTGATCCCATTAACAATCAAAAGACAACCATCGATAACCACAACTACCATAACAAACAAGAGAGCGCTCGCAGTAGCGCTAGCAAAGCGAGCGAGCGAGCGAGCTGTCTTGGAGGACCTAGTTCGCGAACTAAACAGAGCGCTCCCGGTCGCGAACTAAAGAGAGCGGTACCGTTCGCGAACTAAAAGAGCGCTCCCGGTCGCGAACTATAGAGAGCGGTAACGTTCGCGAACTAACAGAGCGCTCCCGGTCGCGAACTATAGAGAGCGGTACCGTTCGCGAACTAAACTGAGCGGTACCGTTCGCGAACTAAATTGAGCGCTACCGTTCGCGAACTAGCACCATTCGCTTCTAGGGTTTCCAATATTTTTTCGGTTGATGGTAGGAATTTTTTTTAAAAAGAATAACCTATAAAAATATGCTACACTTCAAAAATATAATATTTTACGAAAGAGTAGAAAATGATAAAAGGTATGTTTTTACTATTTCATTTTTAAGCTATATTTTTTGCACTTCTTTCATCTTTAATTCTTTTTTGTCTACAGTAAAATTGTCATATGCTTTATCGCTTTCAGTTGTCAAATTAATTTCGAGAAAAAGATAATTTTTTATTCATGAAATACTTCTCTTACTTTTACCTAGATTTCGTATAATATTGTTATTTAAGAGTAAAGTTTGTTCACTTTGATATTCATTTTTCTCGCAAATTTATAACCTCTAATATAGTCTCACAGTCATCAAATGAAACCCTGTGATTTGAATTTAATTTTTGAATTTTGTATAGCCAATTGCTTTCATTAAAATCTCACTATTTACTAAGATACTCCAGACATTTATCAACGAATACTAGAACATTATTTTTTTATATTATGACTTTCTGTGGAGAATTTGGTTTCTAAAGGCTTTTTCTTGTTTTCTTAACCAAAGAAACAGTATCTTTTACATTTTTCTAGCACTGATTTTAAAGCTGACATAATATAATACTTATCTCAGTCTGTTGGTTAACAGCTTTGTGAAAGTGATGAAAGAAATGACTTGCGAAATTCAAAAAGATTTTAACTTTTGTGTCTTCATCAGTTTCATTCGTCGCCAAAAAATTGTGAATGTGTGTTGGATTATTCTCCCCTTCACTAATAAAATAATAGCTCAATGACTTCCAATTCACTGGAAATTTACGCACTTTCGTTATTGCTACCACTTTCTCATTCAAGGGTCACTGTTATTTTTATATGTCTAATTATTAGATAGCACATTGGAAGTATTAATGTTATTTTTCTTAATAATATAGGTAATACTATTTCTGTAATATAGTAATTAAGTTGTAGCCAATAGTAGAATTATATTTTGTCCATGATTTCCAAAACTTTATTTATATAAAAAAGCCGATTACTTATAAACGGGCATTTTAATTCATCAAAATAAACGCGTTTATAATATTTTATAAGTAATGTTGTTGTTGTTGTTGTTGTTGTTTAAGGGCGCGTCGACGGCAGGATCATTAGCGCCTTTTATAAGTAATGTTTCTTCCATGAACTAATAAACAAATCCATTTAAAAAATTAATATTCTACGAATGCATGTAAAGTAAATAGTAAAAACAGCACAATTATTCAATTTACCCATTTGTGTAAAGGACAATGAGCACTTTGGTTTATCGGCGCCAACTGTTCATGCTAATGTAATTTGAAAGGGCTATTATTAAGCAATAACTTTTGTTAAGAAGGTCATATTAAATTCCATTTAGAAACGACAAAACTGACTTAACAAACAAAATATCGCGTGCAGTAGCGGTAGCAAGGCGAGCGAACGATCTGTTTCTCTGAATTCGAGACGCGAACTAACGAACTAAAAGAGCGAACTAGTTCGCGAGGGAGCTGCGAACTAAACTGAGCGCTCCCCTTCGCGAACTATTATGTGCAAGTCTAGTGTGGAGAAGTGATGAATTATTTCCTAAGGCGATTTCATTTCCTGCAAACCTCTTTCCTCTATTATCTGATTACTGTCTGTTTGACCGTTAAATGGGAAACTGATTTATCAACAACCATACTCGTTTTCAATTAGATTTATTAGATTCACTTGAAAAATTCTTAGTAATATTTACAAAACTTTATACATATTGTACAGTTTTAAATATCAATATTTAGGACCAATAGTGGTCATAAATTGGGTACAAAAATACTTGTAGTGGTTTAAAAGTCATCTTAAGCAAAACTATATAATTTACCCATAAATTAACTTCGAAAACATATATTATAACAGTGAGATAGAGAGAATAACAAAGCTGATTTCGTCGGTTTACACATGCAGTTAATTGATGGGCCTTCTGCCGTAGATATATGTAGTAGCAGCTTGCAAAATCGAACTATGGAAAAGGAAACTGATGGCAGTTGGATGGAATACAACAGCTAGCTCCTCCGTCCTCCATCCTACCTATATTTCTCACTGTTTGAATTAATGGCATTCTTTCGGCCATCCACTCTTCTTTAAGAAGGCCTTGTTAAACTCCTCATTTTTTTTTGGTTTTCCTCCTTTAGATCTTGTGAATGATTCAGAAGGTGGTGGAATTAATTCTCCGTCTCCGCTATTATGTTGTGGAAGGCCTCCGATCACTGACGGCAAGGAACTCTGTGTCAACTGACAAGATGGTATATGTCGGCTGATACAACATGGTTAGATTTGTGCGAAACATTTTATATAAAAATTTTAAACCCTACACCGTCTCTGGCTGTCATCTTTAAACGATTTATAGAATTAAACTTCATCTAAAATAAGAAAATTTTAGTTTAAAAGTTCCTTATGCTCTAATTAATCATACTGGACCCAATGTTTCTTGCTAAAACTATACTCAGCGTCCATATTTTCCCACATAGACTGACACATTATATCTGTAAAAGGATCTAAAAACCAGCAACTGATTAATTGTAATAATAAATAACTAGCTGTGTGGTGGTTAATATAGGACCAGAGGGTGTAGGTGATATAAGATGTTCCACATTTCGTTCGAAGGTAACGAAGCTATAAGTGAAACCAGTGAACAATTTTATGAAATAGTTTCTATACTCCTCGGTTCTCTTCAATTAAAAATAATAATTTAGAGTGTATGGGTATAATATTTACGTGTTTGAGGTTGGATAGTACAAGTAGTATTGGTGTTCAAATTCCTTTGAGTGATGAGGGATTTGCAGGTTCCCAAGAAGCAACTAAATCCTGCTACTAGGACGGTGGTAGCTACACCGAAAACAGAACTTGGTCTGGATGGAGTACGAGTTACTTTTGGGCCTCGCATTCGGTAGGTCGTGGCTTCTAAACCAGGTTCGACCATCACAATTTAATTTTCACAATATCATTCCAAGCCATTCCTGGTATGGTTTTTTCCATAAAGTCTATGTCTACTTTCTTTCTTATTACCTTCCCCCCTGAATTCTTTCTCGGCACTAATAACCCAGTCGTAGACGAACTATAAATACAAATTAATAAAAATTCAAAATGGCACACGTTGTAGCACTGAGGAACATTGACGACTGTACTTCCTCTTAATGTAACTTATTATAACGGTTTAGACGGTTGAAGCTTTGTTCGTCCGAAGGATTAAGGGAAAAATTATTTTATGCAGCGAGCGTAATTCCGTTACAGGCGCGGCCATCTGCCCCGAGAAAGTGCTGTTCGATTAGTTATCTCGTGCGTAGCACGGCGCGACAAGCAGCCCGGCTGCCGAGTTAATATCTTCATCCGGAATTGACGTCTCGTTAAGACGCCTCGAAAGGTGATCAAAAATAAAACTCGGCCCGTCGCCGGCTGCCGCCTCGTTCCAGTTACGGTACGTACGTCCAGCAGATGTCACCAGACAATAAATTCACCTCTTTAGGCTTCCATTAGTTTTTTGTTTTAATCCCTCAGATACCTTGAAGCTGCAGCTGTAATGTTCGGGAAAATTGGGTTTGGCGGCGAGCGGTTGAGAAGGGCGCCGGTGTTTAATTGCAGATCGGGTGAAAGTCTGTGGTGCTTCCTCATTCCCGGCGGGGCGTTAATTTGCTTCAGCCGCCTGGGAGGCCCGCATCTGTCTGCTGCCTCGTTTGGAACGATTTCCATTTTTATGGCCGGCACCGCGACCATAAGGAGCACACCACTCCCCGGCCGTATGACACGGCTGATTAAAATCCACTTGTTAATGAGAGTAATTAAAAAACAATGATGTGAATAATGAGGACTAGTGGGGCAGTAATAAAAACCCTGCCACCTTTTTGCTTCTCGTCGGCCGAGTGGTCCAATGCCCTAATAACTGTCATAATGTTTATGGAAATTGGAGAACGTGTTCGTTGAGTTTATCGGAAATCGCTGGGCGTTGTAATTAAAACGCTGTTCCGATGATATTACTGCAAAGTGGTGTATGTAAGAGCTAATATCCGTGTAGTAGGAAAAAAAACTTGCGGAGCGTAAAATCGGCACTTTCCAGTTAGTGAAATCAAGAATGCCTGCTGCTACTAACGAGGACCGGATGGTCAGGTTTCCTTCCTGCTTGTTATGTTGAATTCATTTGGCAACGATAACAAATTTCAATTCATGTAGTATAAATAAAATATAACTACAAACCATCCTGAAACTTAATCAAGTGATACAACATGAAGTCTTCCATCAGATCTACAAATTAAATATGTCTTTAAATATTATGATTACCGTGACTCAAACATAAACAAATGTCAGTAAAGTGGGATAAACGATTCTCATTGGTCTAAACTGATATCGAATGTTTAAAATTTAAGCTGTAATGTGGATTTATTACAGTAACTTAGTTAAATATTGTTTTAATTTTGATTGCGTCGTTAGATGATGATATAACTCATGTATTCCAACCATAGTCCATAATACGTACAAGAAATATTTAGGCCTATGTACCATGACACTCAAAACCAAATGTGATTTGTTCCCTGACAAAACTGTTGCAGAAAAGCATCTCCGTATATCAAATGCCTGTTGCCACACAAATATTCATTCGGATGAAAATAGCTCAATATTTTTTTAAAAATGAGATTCTTTTAAATCATAAAATATTCAGTTATTAGTATCGTAATTTAGCTGTGGGTACCACAGAAAAAGATAAAAAAAAATTTTCATCCTATTAGTCAACCACTGATTTTTTTTTTTGATGTTAGAAGAAAACTTTGCTAAGTTCAATGAACATTTTTACCTTGTTTTTTTAGATGACAGCTAGATTTTTTGAACGAATGTTAAGCGTGGACGCTTCCAGGAATCCGACACTTCACCGGAAGATGGAGTCGGAGGCAGGCTTCGAAACGTCGCCCTACATTGACGCGCTACCTCGGTGGAAAGCCCTAGAAGATTTTATACATACTACAGCTAGATTTTTTATTTTTGTTTTGTTTTGGCTTTACGCCTTGTTGAAGTCGATGCCATTTTAGGCGGTAAAGGACTGAGGCCAAGGAACAGGAATGAATTCAGCCACGGACGTTTGAAGGAAGCATCCCGGCACTCGCCTGGAGTGATTTGGGAAAACCATAAAAAATCCAAATCAGGATTCAAAACCGCGTTCTGCCGTATGAGAGGCCCAGAGCGTTGCCACTGATGATACATATGATAATAATAACTCATACAATCAAGTTTAATCATACTCAGAATACCAAAGTGGACATTTACATGGTAAATGGAATGCAGTTCTGATAATTAATCGTACCATTAAACAAGCACTTTTCATAAGAATACAGACACAGAGTTTATTCTTCGTCACACGGTCTTTAAACCTGCACAGATTTAGGTACTTCATATATCACTCGTTATTTTTAGAAGGTCTCCTCAGCACAAGGAAATGCAATGACTAAATAGATTTTTTTTTCTAACTGCTTAACGTCTCCTATAACAACTAGGTCTTTAGAGACGGGAAAGGATTGGGGGGGGGGGGGAGGCAATGAATGGGAAGGAATTCGGCCATGGCCTTTTGAAGGAAGCAACCCGGCATTCACCTGGAGTGATTTGGGGAAACCATGGAAAACCCAAATCCGGATGCCCGGACGGGGATTCGAACCGCCGTCCTCCCGAATGCGAGGCCAGAACGCTAGCTGTTACACCACCACGCTCGGTACTAAATAGAAATTTCAGAAACTACTTGTATGGGAAAAGAAAGTTCATATACGATAAATCATGGCCATATCATGACGAGAGTCTAACGTTGCAGTTGATCCCTCTTTTCACATATTTTTCCCTCATTACAGATGCATTCACCTAAAGCATATTTTAATCTTGATTTGGCAACAACACAGATAAACATCGTCCTCAGTTAAGATTCGGACAGTCTTTCTAGTGAGAACACCTACCTCTCGTAAGAGATTTTTAGCATGTAACCAGAACTTCAATCAAGCACGTGAACTACCCATTGTCGGTATTTAATAGAGCAAGTGTACTCCGGTACCTTGAAGAACACCTAAGACGACGGCAGGAAGTCGGAATAAAAGATAGCGAAGCTGGACAACATGACCTGTAGCATTATCTTGCCATTTTTACTAAACGATAGTTGTTCTGTTATTCGATAACTATCCAAGCTGTATCCGTATGTAGTAAAATGTAGATAGTGAGAACTAGACTATGAAAAAACACTGACCTCTTTCTCATTGTCTTTCGTTGTAGACAGTGTGGCCATGATGCCAGTATCTAAACACCATATTTAAACAAATTTGTCTACCAAAGTCATACCTCGTTTAATTAACACTTATGAGAACTTGAGGAGGTTGACCTTTTTAACCGATTTCAAAAAAGGAGGAGGTTCTTAACCAACTTCAAAAAAGGAGGAGGTTCTCAGTTCGTCTGATTTTTTTTTTTTTTTATGTATGTTCAGCGATATCTTCGCCAATTTTGAACCGATTTAAATGAAATTTTTATAGTGGATAGAGTATACCTCCAAAGTGGTCCCATATGAATTTAATTGAGAAAACTACCCCTTCTACCCCTTTACAATCCTACAAACCCACACTTTTTATCCGATTTTGATGGAACTTTGGAAATGTATAGTAAAAAATAAACAGAAAACTACTGTCAACTTTTGTTTTGAAAAAAAACCGAACCCCTCTCCCCCTATCGACCCCTTAATTTTTTCCAATGTTTTTTACAC
This sequence comes from Vandiemenella viatica, assembly GCA_031002005.1. Classification (NCBI taxonomy): domain Eukaryota; kingdom Metazoa; phylum Arthropoda; class Insecta; order Orthoptera; family Morabidae; genus Vandiemenella; species Vandiemenella viatica. Next base: position 307,775,907 of record CM061920.1, on the reverse strand, counting down.
AAAGCTAAAGTCGATACCATTTAACTGATCTCCGTTGAAGTTGGCATATACATGTAATTTCTCATGGAAAAGGTTTCTGACCCAAAAAATAAAATAAAAAAACACCCCTTTCTCCCTTTACCTCCCTTAATTTTTATACAAACCCACATTTTTTATCCGATTTCAATGGAACTTTGGAAATGTATAGTCAAAAATGAAGAGAAAAATGCTGTTAACATTTGGTTTGAAAAAACTGAACCCCTTTCACCCCATCCACCCTATAATTTTGCCAATGTTCTTTATACAAAACTATAGTCGACATCATTTAACTGATCTCCATTAAAGATGTCATATAAATGTAATATTTCATGGAGAAGATTTCTGACCAAAAAATAAAAAAAGCCACCCCATCTCCCCCTTTCCACCCCTTAATTTTATAGAAACCTATATTTCATATCTGATTTTGATTTAACTTTGCCAATGTATACTTTCAAACAAACAGAAAATTCTTGTCAACATTTGATCTGCCAAAGGTCAAGTACTCACATGTATAACAAACAGAGAAATACTGTCTGCATTTGGGTTAGAGAAGCCAAGCCTCTCTCCCCCTTTCCACCCCTTTAATCTACACAAAGCACAGTTTCTATCTGATTCCGAAGAAAATTTTCACACGCATACCTTAAAAAAATACATAACAATTGTGTTTAAATTAGGTTGCAGAAGCCCAACCCCTCTTCCCTTCTACCCCCCATTCCTCCTAATTTCCAATGTTATTAATAGATACCTACCGTTTTTATCAGATTTCGATTGAACACTGCAAATGTATACTTAATAACAAAGAGAAACATTCTGTTTACTTTGCACATGTATACTTTAAAACAAAGAGAAAAATGCTGTCCACACTACCTTAACAAGAATCAAACTACTTTTCACCTCCGCACCCCTTAATTATTTTTTTATATACACCTAAAAATTTTATATGATATCAATAGAAATTTACAAACGTATACTTTAAATCAATCAGAAAAGACAGTCTACATTTGGTATACAAAAGCCCAATCCCTCTTCTCCTTTACCCCCATCGTTTATAATTTCCATTGTTCTTTACAAAATCCACAATTTTAAGTACCGTCAAAATCAATTAAGCTATTTTTAAGTCATTGCAGAATATTTTTAAGTCATTGCAGAATGTTTATAAATTGTATGTGTCCTAATGTCTCAACATGTACTTCAGATTTCATCTTGGACGCCGAGCTTTTACGTTATAAAAACCAATTAAATATCTATATTTTCTGTTTGATGCCGGAACGAACAGATATATTCCAGAGACAGATTTGTATATGTGGTGCATTTTAATGTCCAGATGTTACATGTTTCGATTATCGAGCAGCAGATTTAACAGATGTTATGATTAGATCGAAACACAGCCTGGACCAAAATGTAAACTGCCATTACTTAACACAGCATCCAATTCACCCCATTCTGAAAGTTGTTAGGGTATATAAAGATAGATTAATAAAATAATTGTTTAAAAAACATAAAACCTCCTTCAAAAAAGGGCACTAAAAATTTTAAAATAACTTTACACCTTGCTTAGAAGAAAGTAAATCTAAATGGACAATATTTTACATTTCTGTTATTGAAATTTTTACATTAATTAGTTATTTTTGGAGTCGGTGCCAGCCAAATCAAGAAAAACAAAAACATAAAAACAATAATAAGTAACAATAATACATAAAAAATCATGTTACTACTTACCTACAATTAATTCTGGAAACATTTTTGAACAAAACTGAAACATATAGATGATACACCGATATTATACTAACTATAAAGTGTTTACTGCATGATGCAGCCTAACAACTGACACTATAACGCCAGATATATGCCTGGATGACCAATGAGGCCGAGCCACAGATAACATACCGTTAATTTGTTTCCCTAAGATATCTCCCGCAATAAAACTATCTTCCTCACGACATGCTGTAAAGTATTTGGAATTTTTGTTCGTACTCTCGGTTCGCCTCGAACACCAAATAAAGTTCAGTAATTCGATCTGAGCGAATGGTTTTGCGCTTCATCAACGTCGATGTGACTAGAAGCGGGAAAGGACTTGAGGGCAAGGAACTGGAAGGAATTCGGCCATGGCCTTTTGAAGGAACCACCCCAGAATTCGTCTGGAGTGATTTAGGGAAACCATGGAAAACCGAAATCTGGATGACCAAACGGGGATTCGAACCCATGTCCTCCCGAATGCGAGGCTTGCACGTTACGTTGTTTGACATAAGCGCACTGTGACAAAAGCGCACAATCCAAGCGCGGGGGGTGGGGGCTGTCGACTACCTGCACTGATTTCAATGTTACGGTATGCTTCCTACGCAGCGTCAAACGCCAGCGGCCGACTCTGGGCGTCAGCCGCACAATAGGCGCTTCCTGTAACGCGTCAGTAGCCCAGCGGTCCTGGTCATTAGAGAGTGTGATTTGATATTTTATTTAATGTTAGGCGTTCGGTATAAAGCCAGAAACAACTGATAATTTTGTTATTTGCTTGCTGTTTACATAATTTACTTATAGATGCTTTCCTCGGGGGGAAAAAATTACGTACCTCATTATAAAATAAACAGAAATGAACAACTACCAACCGAAAATCTTGGACCATTAGCCGACGGGTTTTCTGTGATTCATTCATAAGATACTTCAACAGCCGTGCAGGTGTAAAGTTAACACCCTGCAAGGCAATCATGTTGTAAGAACTCATTAGGGCTACTTTATAATTGTATTATTTAAAAATATGTACATATATTATTAAAAATTAACACTTGTATTTATATGAATGCATAATATTAATTTTGTGTATTATGTATTAATTTGTGTATTATTTATTAATTTGTGTTATACAACAAAGTAATTATGAAAATTATTTATACTGAATTTAATCGCTATGCAGATAAAGATGAGCTAGATGAGTCAATAAAAGAATATGTTTTTAAGGACGTGCTTGTAAACAACAGAGTTCAACCTGAGTAATGTTTGAGTTCTATTTGAAGTCCGTTTCATGCCTGACCATTAAGCCTCTATGCAGATACAACAGTTACATTTTTATGGAAGTAAAAATAATACGATCAGTGGTAACAGTCATAATTTATTCTTTTTGTTATATCCGTTAGAATAATAACAATATAACTACTAAATGAAGTTTTAATTACAATTAACCACGTGGTATATTGCAATTACATCACGCGAAGCAGCTTGTATTTTTTGAAGCCTTCTGTAATAATAAATATATGATAATAAGTGACACGAACGTAATAAGCAATATGAATAAACTTATGTTAGATTATATTGTTCTTTTATTACCGTTTCAGAGAATGCGGGTCAGCTGCAGCTTTATTGGAAGCAGTTCCTTTGCTTTCAATTGCAGCTGTCACCAGCCGCTGTCGCAGACGTCAGACGCCAGCGTTTGACACTGAACAGGAAGGGCACCTTGTCAGGGCTTAAATCTGCGTTTTTGTTGGGGGAGGGAGGGGGGGCTACTCGCTTCCAGGAAGGTAGAGGATTAAAGACCCTTGTGCGCTTATGTCACCTGGGCCCTTTTAGTCGGTCACCAGAACATTAACCGCTCACCCATAACGTTCGGTATTGATATAATGAAGTTCGTAATTAATTTAAACTTATTTGCAGAGAGTGATGATACACAGATTTGAAAGATAATTTAACTTCAGTACTTCACCCACAGCATCGCCACATACAGTAATAGCTGATAAGTCCTCATCCCACGTTCGTACATAGAAAATGTATGTCTGCATTACTGTTTCCCTACTGTACACCAGTAAAAATTTGTGTTGAATGTTTCATTGTTACAAGAATGAATAATAAATTTTAAATATAATTCTCAGAATATTTGTGGAATTAAAGATGAAGTATTTGGGTCGTAAACGGAATAAATCTCAGTAGTGTACAGTACTTCAGTACTTCACCCACAGCATCGCCACATACAGTAATAGCTGATAAGTCCTCATCCCACGTTCGTACATAGAAAATGTATGTCTGCATTACTGTTTCCCTACTGTACACCAGTAAAAATTTGTATTGAATGTTTCATTGTTACAAGAATGAATAATAAATTTTAAATATAATTCTCAGAATATTTGTGGAATTAAAGATGAAGTATTTGGGTCGTAAACGGAATAAATCTCAGTAGTGTACAGTAGAGTTTACCTCGATACTTATTATGTGTAGGTTGATACCGCGCAGCTCAGTTGCCAGAACATCTGCTGACTGAATGACCAATATTCAAATTGAGAGAAAATGAGAATTTTCTTCGATGTTATACGTTGGGAACTCCGTCCACTGTACCAGAAACACTCAGCTTGCTGCAAGATAAGTATGTTAAGAAAAGTGAAAAAAAAGTGTTTGGTGGATACTCAAGTTAACAAAGGTTGTATTGAAAGAAGAACAAAGATCTATAGAAAGCAGTGTTGTATGAAATTACGGGAGAAAATACTTAGTTTCAGATTTGTAAGAGTGAGAGCTACCCATAATTGTTTTGGATCAACCGGAATTTAAAGACGGGCTCTGATTAAATAAAGATATACACAAAGATTAAGTGACATTTAATTTTCTCCTTTCATGACTCAGACTTTAGGCTCATCGATATGAAACCGTCTACTGAACTTCAGAGATTTGTCATTTGTTTGCGAGCTTGTTGAATAACGGGAGTAAAGTGATTTATTTAGAGACCTTTTGATGGATACATGCGCATAGGGTCTGATATTACGAATTAATTGAACATACTTAAGTTATAAATTACAATATGTTTTTGCAAATCTTGACTTGAACATGAAACAGTAAACAAAAAGAATCACATCGTATGTTAAGTTCTTCATCTCCTGGCTAACTGTGAAAGGACAACATAAAATACACACCACAGCGTGTCCGATGGTGACAGAACTACGATTAGTTGAATAACGTTTAAAAATATATGCAACAAAAGAATAACGCGTGGAGCAAAGATAGTAACTTTTAAAAGTTCTTTCTCAAATTTAACTTTAAATTGATCTTCCTAAAATAATAATAATAAGGTGACACTGATACAGAAAATATTCATGCATATGTCTTTTTTTTAATAAGTTACAAATATACTTCAACGTGGTTATTAATACCGCAAGAGAATTCTAAACAACGAATGAGTAGAAATCTAGCAGGACTCTTTGAAGTAATCATCCAGACTTTACCCTGTTGTTTGTTTTCTGAAACTATAGGAAGTAAAAAATTTTATGCCTGGAGCGTGGTTTGAATCCACACATTCACAAAACATAGCTCCGATCGTTACCGTTTACCCCAATATGTCGACGGTCCTTCTGATTGTTGTTTATGTCATTCACCCATAGACAGCGGAGAAATGGAGTTGGCGGAATACATTGCTCGTAATACGGTGAAGAAACGTCGTATATCTTGCAGCGATTGTTTACTAAAATAATATCCTTCACTAGCCCATTACAAAGAAAAGTAGCTACGTTCTTTCGTACACACACACACAAAGAGCTACCAGAGAAGCAATCGTAGGCGGATACAAGATATCCCAGCGCACTTGCAACTACTTACATACTGTTGCCCAAGAATACTGAAGCCAGCGTGAATACTTTCAGACGACAAGAGCAGATGTGACCTGCATAACATTTATTGCAACCATAAAATCCACTTCTCCTTTAACCAAGCTGCATATGCTGTAGCAAAGATCTGTTGTAAACTGCACGACTTTCTCCGCACGTCAACAAAAAAAAAAAAAAAAAAAAAAAAAAAAAAAAAAAAAAAAAAAAAAAAAAATACTACTAATCTGTTGAAATTTGGGTTAATTGTTTCGGTGTAATGTCTGGTTCCCAACTCTCATTTTTCGTTATAGTCGCCACAAACTAAATTAAAAATGACAAAAATTCTAGACGCTGCGCAACAGCAAAATACCACCAGCACTGCAAGAAACGACAAGAAAAAATGTCGGTATAGGGGATCGTATGATCTAAATGGTTCGTTTACTCATAGAGGTTTTGTTTATGTTAAAATGATGTCTGGGCCCTGATAAAACATTCCCAAAAATTTCTTTCTGCCGCATCCATCTCGGAAATGACATATTATTTGCTTACAACGGAAACAATCGATTGTCTTTTATTGTGTGTATCGATATAAAATGGCGTCGGTCAGTGGAACGCCTCTCGGACATATATTTTCTATTTGTAAATTTCGTGCTGAAACACCAAGAAAACGTTACAAAAAAAAGGAATTAACCATCATTTCAAGAGATTTTCATTGATTTTGTTGTGCTAGCGGCATCTAGAAGCTGTAAACGATTTTCATATTTCGGCATTTGTAATCTAATTTGTGGCGACTTTTTTGGAAAATGAAGTGGTAAATGTGAAGAGGACAAAGCAGTTAATCCAAATATCAACAGGTTACTACCATTTTCGGTTAGGTGGAGAGAGTCGTGTAGCCCCAGATGTTATTTCCGATTACAACACGAAAATGTAATTTTGTCAGATTTGTCTCGAAAACATATTGAACTTCTGGCACAACTGCGTATAGTATATATTTGTATAACATCTCTTATCTTTGGACGGACACAATACGACAGTGCAGGTCCATCGCAACTGAGCAACACCTGACTGCGAACTGGCTCATGTGTTGGACGTGTGCCGTTAATTGAAGTGTATTGGAGGTGTGTGAAGGATGGGCGTGACATTAGCTCCCTGGACACAATTACCTGCAGTCTTTTCCACCATTATATAGAGGCAGCCCCCGAACCTGTCCGCCGCGTGCACGAAAAAACACGACGACCTCTCACGGCTCATAAATTAACATCGGTCGCCACAAAACGGGCGTTCTGTGCTGAGAGAACGCCACCTTTTATGCCTAGCGAGCAGCTGTTCTTGTTGTCGTTTTTGTTTCGCCGTTGCAGTCTGATGAGGCGCTGAACTCGCTTTCAGGAGCGCTGATCGCATAATGGACGTCACATCGATTAGCATGAAGTCATCCTCAGTGCGAGCTTTCTGTGGAACATAAAAGCTGCTGCAGAACAAAACTTGTCTCCAATCGACTCGATATATGTGCTTCGATCCGAGCCCTGCGCGAGAATAACCAGGTGATTCTGACTTCATTTCCTGTTCGCCTGTAAGTTTCACCTATATCTGGACGACGTGTACCTTTAACATTATATTTTTTGGGGGTTTTCAGTATTGTAGGTTGAACAAACGAACTGAATTTCTCTCTCTCGCTCTCTTACGTGACAGACGACGATCCGGAGTCAACGATTCGTTGGTGTAAGTCATCTGTTGCTTACTAGGAATCATCTGATTGAAAACCAAAGCCTTGTAACATTCCAGAGCATTGTATTTTCTCTGGTGATAGAAACGGTGTACGTATAGTGCTGACCTTAGAAGAAATGATCAGCGAGAATTAGAAGGCAACGAAAAAAAGAAAGTACCAAGTAGGGAAACGTAATCCTCAGATAGAAAGCGAGGATTCCTTACACATTTTGAAAGAGGGGTGGAGATATGACACAGTGGATGTGTCTGTTGATTCTGGTCGTATTCCTGATTCAGTTTTCACTTCTCTAAAAGCCTATGATTTTGCCAATAAACTTCTTGAGTAAAGCTTATAGAAGAGGTAAACCCATAACCGTCCTAAAAAACGGTGATTTTTGTTTACTGAAGGCAGACGAGAAATACGTTACCTCACACCTTCATACCAATTGGTTTATCCTTTTAGGAATTTACTGGAAAAGAAGGGTCTTATATTTCTTTACATTTTCACTTGAGATTAAACTCTACTCCAGCCAGAACATGGCCTAACTTCCCATGGATTTTTTCCTTGAATCTAATCAAAGTGCCATGACATAACGAATCTTTCAGTGAATTGCTGCAAGAACAACAGTTCACAAACTCACGAACTTCGCCTCTCAGACCAGTTGGGGCAATGTTGAAGGGTACTGGAATCTAAGGAAGTTGGTTTCTCTTTCCTGTCCGAATATCACCTCAACAAAGACACTATAAAATAACCCTACCGTGACTCTATCAATCCTCGAGTGCACTATAAACTTTCACAAAAATATTATGACGAGGTGTAAATTTTCTAATTTTATTGAATGTTAATAAAATCAAACTGTTAACACAAGTAATATAATAATAATAATGTCAATTTCGAGGGTCAATCAAAACCTAAGTTGCACACGGTTGTAAGTCATAAAATTTAACAAATTTTAATCAAAGCTAGTGTTATGAGCAACAATTTTAATATCTATAGCTACAGGTTAGAAGCCGTACATTGCAATAAACCTCACATATCAAAGTTGGGTGCTATAAATTTAATTTTAATGAAATTCTTTGTGGTAGGTGATACAAGTTTTTGATCATATCTTAGTGGATGTTAACTCTAAAGGAATATTACTTTAATCATATTCATAAATAATCATCCATATACCTTGAGACTAATTAGTAATTAGGATGAATAAAAATTGGTTCACAAATTAATTAATTTATTAACAATTCAGTGTTGTTGGCCATTTTTCCGCAGTTGCTCAGTGCATTAAATGATGAAATGACGCCAATACAACTGTATTATGTAGCTTTATTGTTGTACGCGTTTCGCCTCTCATCGAGGCAGCACAGCGACGAATCTATTTTAAAATTTATATTGGGTTTACAAACTTATTTGACATAATTCTAAATTGATTCATTTTCTTATTATTTACACTTACTATTTAAATTAGTGGATTTCAGGATAGTGACCACACATCTTAGCTTTCTCTCCAAAGCATGTTTCCTTTACAGCCATTTGTCTTTGCTGTTGTGTACAGGATATAAACATTGCGTCTTCTACAATTCGCTTGTTTTCGGTGGCCATCTTATTTTCTTACTGTCAAAGGTGGTGATGCGCTGTCGGCGCCAGATTTGAAATTGCGTGGGAGATTTTATTTCTAATTTTATGTAAGTGTGTGAGTGCATGTATCTATTAGGTTTATTTCTTTACTGTAGGGTTATTGTATGTTTAACAGTTTGAACAGTGTTTGGTTTGTTAAGTTTATGTGGTCATTTAGTACATGCTTGCCATTTTTATTGCTTTTTGTATGTGGTAGTTTTCTTTTAGAGTGAGGGTATTGTGTCTGTAATTGTTAATGTGAGTATTTGCATGTCTGTGTTAATATCTGTTGGTAAGTGATCATTTTCTATTAGATGTTCAGCGAATGTGGAGCGGTTGCTGCACTTTAGTGCCCTCATGTGTTCTTTGTATCTGGTCTGTCCTATGTATATTGCATCATAATTGTGACATGTCAGTTAATATATGCCTGAGTTTTGATAGTTATCTCTGTTTAAGTGGGTATTTAATTGTTTTTGAACAGAGTTGTCTGTTCGTACAGCAATGCTTATGCCTTGGTTTTTTTTAAAAATTTTTAAATGTTTCTGATTATGTGTGTATATTTGTTTGAATATGTCACTGAATACCATTTACTTTTAGTTTCAGTGTTTTTTGTGGTTTGTGAGTTGTTTTGAATTGTCTGTGTTGTGGGTGTCCTTGTCTGTCGGGTACTGGGTGGCTGAAGTTTGGTTGTGTTAGTTATTGTCTGTTCTTTCTCCATTTTGTTTGTGATTTTTCTGTTTATTGTGTCAACTGTCTGTGATTTATATCAATTTTTTGTTGCTATTTCCTTTATTGTGTTGAGTTCTGTTTGGTAGTTTTTCTTTGTTAGAGGTGTTCTGTTTAATCTGTTTAGCATGAACCTTATTGCAGCATGTTTGTGGTTTTGTGGGAGGTTTGATGTGGAGTGTATTATTTGATCTGTTGCTGTAGGTTTCCTGTATATCTGAAATGAATGTGTGTTTGCATCTTTTGTCATGGTGAGATCTAAGAAATTCAGTTTTCCTTGGTTTTCCTTTTCTATTGGGAAGGTGATGTTTTTGTGTATATTGTTTATGTCCTGGTGCAGTTCAGATATGCGGTCATCTGTTTCATCTTAAAAAATACAAAGCATTACCCAACAACCACATAGATGAAATCAAAAGCATACATCAGTTACTAACTTCTCAAAATTATTTCAGTTTCAATAACAAATACTACCTGCAACATAAAGGTCTTCCTATGGGATCACCTATTTCAGGAACTTTGGCCAACATTTTCATAGACCATATAGAAAATGAGATATGGAAAAACCCGTTACCACAGAAAGGATACAATATTATCTATTGGTGGAGATTTGTTGATGATGTAATGTGCCTCATCAATGAAACAATGTTTGTTCTTCCTGTATGCAACATCTACTTTACCTATGAGCATTTCCTTTCCTATTTTTTCACACTTTTCTTGTAGTCATTTTTCTTTTGCTTTTTTGCGTTTCATGTTTATTTAATTTCTAAATTGCCGGTATTCCTCTCTTCCTGCTTCATTCTGAACATTTTTGTGCCTTCCCCTCTGATACATCTACTCCAAAATTTCCTCTGTGATCCAAGGATTTCGGGCGGCTTGTTCCATAAAGCCTAATGTTTCTTTACCAGCTTTCATTATTCCGGTCTTTAATGCATTCCATTCGTCCTCGGTTGAGCTCCTTTAAGAATTATTTCTTAGACCTAAGTCTACCATTTCTGCAAATTTTTATCACGTGCTAGATTTTTTCAGTTTATTCACTTCCAGTCTGTTCTGCTTACATTGCTTCCTTATTTGCTTGAATTTTAGCGTGCACTTCATTACTATCAAATTATGGTCAGAGTCCAAGTCTTCTCCTGGGTACGCTTTACAGTCCTGAATCTTTGTTTGACCATGATTTAATCTAGCTGATATCTGGCTGTATGCTCTGGACGTTTCCAGGTGTATATCCTTCTTGCATGGTTCTTAAACAGTGTGTTTGCCACGACTGGCTCATATCTTTCACAAAATTCTAACAACCTTCTTCCTAGCTCATTTCTTTCTCCTAGATCAAAAGATCCTACAATTGCATTCCAGTCACCCACGATTATTAGATATTTCTCCCCCTTCAAATATTGGATTAGTTATTTAATTTCAGCGTATATTTTTTCTATTTCTTCATCATCTTCCTGAGACGTTGGCATATATAATTGTACTAATGTGGTTGGGACGGGCTTTGTTTCTAACCTCATCAAAATAATCCTGTCACTAAACTGTTCATAATAACTCACCCGTTTCCCTACTGTCTTGTTCATTACAAATCCTACACCAGTGACTCCAATGACAGCTTGTGTGCTAATTATCCTGTATATCCCAGACCAGAAATCCTTGCGTCCTTCAATTTAATGTCACTAATCCCAACAACATCTAACTTAAATCGTTCCATCTACCTTTTTAAGTTTTCTAACCTACCTGCCCTATTCAGACTTCTAATATTCCACGCTCCGACTCGTATAATGTTTCTATCCATTCTGATGACTCCTCCGATCCGATTCGGGGACTATTTTACCTCAGAAATATTTTACCCAAGTAGAAGCCATCATGATATATGTAACTTGAGAGGATTACATGTCCTCGGGATACCCTTTGGGTCTTTAATGCAGTGGTTTCCCGTTGCCTTCTGCATCCCCACGCCGTTTATCATTTCTGATTCATCCGCCTTTAGGGGACGTTTCGAATCCCAAGGGCAAGAGGGTGCCCTGGACCACTCCCCGCTGTGCCGCCCTCCTTTCGGAGTCCGTTTGCAAGCAGTGGGTGACTCCGTATACCGGGAATCTTTCAGTCGCCAGAGCCTCGTCCGTGCAAACAGGGTGCACCACGTGAAGGAGAGGTTGACATTTGGTTGGAAAAACCCTTTGACCCCATCTGTTTTCAGTCTTACAAAAATATTAGGACTAACAATTTGTATTTATCTTCATTTTGTTTCATAATGCGAAATAATCTACTGACATCTCCTCAGGTAATTTACATGTAATATACAAACATTAATGAACTCAACGAAAATGCAAAAATACATTTAATTTTCTTTTAGGCTTTCTTTGCACCAAACCTCTTCCTTTTAACATAATCATTTTATATTAATGGTTTCCATCAATAACACTACCTTCCATTCATTTGTCGGTCCACCAAAGAAACCCTTCAGCTCTCTTGTGACATGTTGTTCCTACTAACTACGATTTCTTAAGTTGAAATTGCACTTTGTTATTTTATATTTAAGCAGATATGTTCACAATAATGATCTTAATTCTAAGTAAGGACTATGCAACTTTCAAACGGCGTAGGGAACATTAAACTGAAATAAAATATTTTATTGAAGTATATGACTAAATAAAAACCCAGGGGAGAATTGAAGGAAATTCAAACATGAAGTTAAAATTATCATAATAAAACAAAATATATGTCAAATGCAGTATTTTTTACCTCTAAGTTAAGTTTATTTTGTAGAAGGCAAACATTTCAAAAATAGGTAGTTACAAGCAACATATTACCATCTAGATTGTAAGCCATGTAATATGTCTTTATCTCTAAAATTATAACATATTTACTCGTTAAAAACCTTCCATATAGATTATACCAGACGCGTGCAGCTTGCCTTCAGCCTAACCTTGAATTTTTTTTTTTTTTTTTTAATATTTCCTCGTACCGTACAATACGACCCTACTGAAGAGAAACTCGTGATCCAATGCAATTGTTATCTGAGAGCCAATGAGGTTGCAATTCACGAATGGCACGGTGCACTGTGCATTCGTTATTTACCTGGAAGGCGCGCTGACGGCCGGGCGACGCGATACTAGGCTGTCCTCTCCGCAGGGTGCACGCTGTTAAATGAAAGATGGTCTCGTCGATACCTGTAATGAGCGTGCCCAGAACAGAAGCACATCTCGCTGGGCCTGCGCACGGTGACTGGCGCCTTCCTTTATTTGGCTGCCTTATCTCGCTGTATTAGCCTTTTGTCAGGTTGGACGGCGAGCAATATAAAGCGACCAGCCCCCTGTGATGGGCGAGACAAGTCGACGGCGGATTCGCTCATATGATACGCCCTTATAATCGTTTATTGTGCGGGGAAATTGATTCTCGGAAACTGTGAACCGCTGTGGGAAAACTGGTGTCACGTAACACCTGTTACGGACTGATGGAATGACTTTTATTAGGAATCTTTGTGAAATAATTACTGTATGTGAAAAGACTTGTAGTGAGGGTGCCTTTTGTTTCCTTACTAACAGGGTGCCTCGATGATATTTAAATCAGGCTAGTTAATTAAGGTGATGATTAATGAGCAGACGCCATAAATGAGGGCGGAACTGTTTCTTTCAGACCCAAATAATTCAGTAACCCTTGCTGTTATGAAATTTCAACTGTACTCAGTTTTTTTACCTTGAACTATCAATAAAAACAATTTGTGCGTAATTCTGTTGTCCATGTCTTCTACAGATGACCGTTAAAATAATAAATTATTGTTTACTAAAAACGCAAATGCAACTGTTGTTGGAAATTTTTTTTTACTTAATTTTTTCTTCAGACTCTTTTTACCTCTCGTCGAGGTATCGTTCACGTTCCATGTTTCCTGTTATATGTATGCAATTTAAAAATTTTGTATGGACAGTTTATCAAGGTGTTAATACAATCACATTTATATATAAGTATTATAGTTCATTTTGTCGTGATGTGTGATAACTGATCACCTGTGCGTTCAACCAGCATGACACTTCTAATGCTGTGCAGTACATGATTAGAATTAATGAAGGCAGTTATTCACTCCCTTTGGTTTCAACTGGTCCAAGTCTTTATTATTTCTTTCTGGTAGTTACAACCTTCTGTAACTGCTGACCGACGTTCTGTCTGTGAACGGAACTATCGTCCATAAACCACGTAGCTCAATTTTGGCCTCCTAAGAACCCATCCCCCCCAATCGTAGCCCAACGTGGCTTGCACCTCTACTATCCCCCCCCCCCCTTTTCCTCGTACCATGTAGCTTTTTTCACTGTTGATTCCAGAAAACATTTTGTACTGTTTTCTCGTGTCACACTATCGTAAATTACAGACGGAGATAATTCAATGACGGAAATAAATGTTTACATGCTATTGTGTGTTCTGTACCTAATTTTAACTGTGACAAATAATAAGAATGAAAAACTACGTGGCTTGCCTCTGAACCCCCCCCCCTTTCCTCTCCTCTCCCCACGTAGCCCAACGTAGCTTACCAGCGAACCCCCTCCTTCCCCTCCCTAGACCGAACACGTAGTTTATTGACGCTCCCTAAAAAGAAAAGACACTTTTATTTAACAACCTACTATATGACTAAGAACAGTTCAAACATCAAATGAATCCAAAATACCTTCGCGACAGTGTGAAACATGTTCAGTATTTGCTCTTCTTCCCTCGATGAATTTACCAACGAAATTTTGTGGCCAAGATACGATGTAAAAGTTTGTACGTACTATGCATACAACGCCAAACAGTAGTCATTTACCGAGCGTGGTGGGTGAGCGGTATCGTTCTGGCCTCGCATTCGGGATGACGGGGGTTCGAATTCCCATCCGGCTATCTTGATTTTGGTTTTCCATGGTTTCCCTAGATCACTCCAGGCGAATGCCGGGATGGATCCTTCCAATTCCTTCCCATTCCTTGCCCCCCCTTCTTTCCCGCCTCTAGTGACCTCGACGTCAACAAGGTATATAGCCATAATAAAAAAAGTAGTCATTTGCTTCAAACATATTGTCTTTATTACAAAACCTTACTTGCTTTGGTTGTTGTACTGCTGTTCATGTGTACTGAGTACATATTACTGCCAATAGTCTACTAAATTTGTTACATGTGAATTAACATATAATTATCAAACTTTATTTCCAAAAACATATTTCAAAATTTATAATGCAATGTATTCTTATAAAATATTACAGAAAAGTTATAGAGATATTTCTGAATTTATTGTCTTCACAAAGCAACGGAGTAAGTAAATTTAACAAACTCAATATTGCATCAGCTAAATTTTTCGGCAAAGGATCGTATATATCATTCGACAGAGAATTTCATCAATGTAATAATAAATGTACCTTGGAAAGATTTTTAGAAAATAATTTAATAATTTCTGGGAGCCGCTATATTATTATAGAAGTTTTTTTTAATTTTTAATTTATTTAAACTATTTAAAAGACAATTTCACAAAATGAAAATTGAACTTAATCTAGAATTCGCTTAGAATTAGTATTTTGTTGAAGAGTTTATTTTTTTAAAGTGAATTAGATTTATGTAGCAACTTTTGTAGAGAACCCACAGCGCTGGAGTATTCTAATTTGAAGAATGTTTTTATGAAATGATTCTTTCATTTACTGCTGTAAGCCTTATCGACATTGATGAGTCTGGGGAATTTGATTTGTCTGTGGTATTTTAGTATTTCATCGTATTTGGTTAGTGGAAGCCGACGCAATGACATACCTCTCCAGCCCTCAGCAGACGGCGTCGAACATCCGACGCAGCCATTTCCACACCCGCTGCAAAGCTACAACGTCAGACCAAACCCGTATGATGAAGCTGTTCAGTCGGTTACGGCCATTTGGATAATATTGCGGTCATTCCGCGCTGTGTTTGGTCCAGTACCCGCTCACGGCTGTGAACGACCCTCTTCTATCGACAGGTTCCACTCAGGCATAAGTGTCGTAACAGCGTGACCTATACGAGACGCAATCTCACGATACGGGGAAATAGAACATGGGGTTCCTGTGCATGTTATCCTACCGGAAAGGTGAGGCAAAGGAAGTACCTGAGTTTTCACTCATCAAATCTCACTCGATCAGGCAAAATACCTAGCTACCAAGCAGCCGCGGGATATGGCCATCTGAAGAACTACCCGCCACTATGGCCACTACGGCGAGTATGGCGATGCAGTGCACACGTCACCACACATTAAGGGTGCCCACGGGGAGTGACGTAGAAGCGGCGCACACCACTAACCAGGCCGCAGACACCAGGAAATAGAACAACCGCTCTAATCAAAACATGGGTGATGATGAATTGATTATTGCTGTCCTAATTCCAAAGTTCCTGCAGAAACTGTGTTGACATTTGGCACCAACAAATAAAATCCTTAAGTTGTCTCGTTTGTCTTTAGAAAGTTAAAGTGTTAAATGCAAATATTGACTGATATTGTAACATTTTATAGAAATAAGAAATCTTAACAGTAGTCCATCATCTTTGCTCCAGGAGTTTATGAACAGCATTCAAAACAATTCCCGTCACTTGCTTGAGTGACTATCACTCCTGGTGATACAGCCTAGTTCTTGCAAATGACTTTCAAGCGCCTGCAGTATACGGATGCAAAAAGCGATAATTTCTATTTAAGTTTTTTTGGGGGAGGGGAGGATCGTAAGAGATAGAATTGTAATAGAGGCAAACCGTCATGTTTTTATGGAAGCTTCCCCATATTCATATCGAGTGATGTCGGTGTACTGTGAACTTCTGACACACAAATACTTTCTTAGCAACCTTACACAGCTCTAAAACTCGTTCACACTTGTAGGAAGTTCTCGTTATGAATGGAATTGAGACTGATTTAGACTTCCGGGCGAGATTACAATCAGGTCCTCGTAAACGAAGGCTTTCCTGACGTGTCGCTGAAATATATATATATATATATTTTTGCTTATGGCTTTTTCCTCCGGCGACGTCGAGGTTATTAGAGGCGGGAAAGACAAGGGGCTAGGAACAGGAAGGAATTTGGCCATGGCCTTTTGAAGGAAGCATCCAGGCATTCGGCTAAAGTGATTTGGGTAAACCATGGAAAACCCAAGTCTGGATGCCCGCACTGGTACTCGAACCCACATCTTCCCGAATGTGAGGCCAGAGTCATGGGTTCTCAGCCAGAATACTGTTTTGGTGTCGTACTTGCCGCCATTTGAGTAGAATAACAAAATAATTTAAAAAAAACATAAAATTCCAACAGAGATAAACTGCATTTTTTATGTCATTTAAGGGCGTTTAGAAATTTGGATTAAATTGAATTATAAAGTTTATTTGGGTACAATAATATTTCGGTTATTAATTTTGTTATTCCAGAGCCAAGCTTTCGGTAGAGAGAGTAGAATCATTCTGACAGATATCAATAGAAATATCTATTTTTATATTCTTGAGTTACAGCGATTAGATTGATAAGAAAGGACAAAAGGAAACGACGATGACCAAATACCACTTTCACACCGAGCACTTTTTACTCTTTGATACTGAACACATTGCTTTTGGTCTGAAATTATTTTATTCAGATCTGAATTTGTTTACACTTTTCCTTAGTTATTTTTCTGCATGTGTAGTCTTTATGTATTACTACAGCGCCCAATCGGTAGCTGAAAGGTTGCTACTATAACGCCAACTCTCGGATTTAGAAACACAATTATCCGATCTTAAAAAGAAGACCGTCAAATGGCCCAAAAACAATGGAATTACTTACTTCTGTGTGTACCATTAAACGAAACAAGAGAAGTATTAGTTTATAAAAAAAGACACCTAAACTGGAACAGATACAGTATTAGGATGACGATTTTTTTTGTTATGAAGTGATGTAAAAATGGTTGTCCGAGGCAAAGGGGGGTGTAGATGTTAGAGTAGGGTTTCCAAATACTTTGTTAACACGTCCCCTTTCAATCAAAACAAAAGTTACCACGTCCCCTGTCCGTCAAAAAATGTTCCGTCGCCCCTAACTCCGTCAAAATTTTACTAAAAAAATAAATGACTCTCTAAGAAAATGTAGTCCACACGGGAGGCGAAGCTACCTCGCACCCCGGCCCTCCCCCCTGAAATGTCTCCCCCCCCTAAGGAAGGAGCCCTCCAGTTTGGTAACCTATCTATAACTTAGACTAACATCAGCAAAAAAGGGTCGAAAATGTTTACAATGATCAGTTCCGCAAAAGTTTTTTGGAACTTCAATTTACATAATCAAAAACTTACGTTAGAAACACGTGGAAGTTGGAGTGAAAATAAAAAAGAAATGTTTTGGTTTAGTCCTCTGCAAAATTTTAAGTATACAGTTTCCCTATTATTTGCGGTTGTGTAATCAACCCAACGTTGCTTGGGCTCGTAAGAGTTGAAATCCAAATGGATTTTTTTTCTGGGTAATGTTTTTTACTGACAGAAGAATAATAAGAGCTCAATTGCATTTAGCAGTTACTAAGAATTATAGTATAAAACATCAGAAGACAGCGGGACTTCTATAGGCAGCAAGAATTTACGTGTGGTTTGAAAAGAAACCCATTAAGAAGGTAACGAAGAAGCTGAGCGCGAAAAGGCGCAGTAGGAACGCAATCGTCCACCTCCTGTGAAGGGATCGTATTAGTTCATAACGACGGCCAGAATGGGGGCATACTGCGAGAACAAAAGCTCCGTCGACGGCTCCCAATCACAGCATTAACAATGGGCCGAGGGAATTTATAAAAATAGAAGGGTACAGATCCCGGGGGTGTTAACAATGGCGTGATGAGCTCGCTTGGGTTTTTATGTCCGTCCTGATTGCGAACCAACAGTAGTAGCTATAGTAGCATATATTGTTGTCGGGAGATGGATGTTGGGTTAGCGCCGTTGAGTTTTCATAATTAATCACCCTGGCGGGGAGAGGTGGAACGCCAGGAATTGAAAAATTAATCAAAGTGTAACAAGACAGGTGGGGCTAATGAATGTTCACACAGAGTGCCCAACGTGACACGGCCGGAGCGCCAGACAATGGTTCGTTCATACTCGTCACGACTCGGCTGTACTCGGCAGACGCCATTCGCTGACCAGTGTCCAGACGCCTAGGGGCAAGGTGCTTCCGGGAACAGTAACACTCACTCATGAGCATTCTCTGGGCTTCGTGTTAAGCGTCGATTTCTTGAGGACGGCTTTCCACTCAAACTATGAGCTAGATAGTAGATTGTTCTACACGTTTATATCCTTCATTTGACTGAAGTCACTGAGATGCCATGACAGTGTCTGCCACTCGACACGCTATTACTTGGTTCGAACCCTGATGGTGAAATTTTATTTTATTATTCAGTATTTGCGCTCACCGTTGGATCAATTGACCGCGGTTCCGTGAAGGTGTCCGGCGCTGACGCGCGGTTTGACCTCTGATCTACTATATAATTTCGTAAGTTCACTCATTCACCCACCTCGATAGCTATTGGCTGGAGAACGGTGTCACGTGTCAGCCTTCGCTTTCAAAACAGCGACCAGAGATATAATTAGAAGAAATTCGAGGTTATGTCCACAATTTAATAGGTAAGCAACTGCTACCATATTAATTGTCATAATACATTCATTAAGTATGCTTCTCGTAGCGTTTCATAGTTAAAAAAATGTCGGTAGATTTTGCGGCTGAAAAAACGTAGATCTGCTTTTCGGTAACCTGTTGTTAATGAAAGCAACTTAACAGAAACTTTAAAAAATTAAATTACTCATGGTCTCTGCTGTAACCATGAATGCCAATTGCCATTCCTGCTTAGAACAAATTTAAATTTAATTAAAACTTTCACTAATGTTGTTGCTTGACCAAAGTTTGTGCATTACAGTTTATTTGCCAGGTATTTTACTGATCACTTGCGTATTTGGTCTTTGTTAATATTCGCTGTATGTGAGTTATTACGTTATTTTAAGTGGACACCAGACCAAATATCTTACTGACTCCACAATTCAATTAATTTCTTTGGAGTTGCTCAACTGTTTAATAATATGGAATGCGTATTAAGTTCTATGGCCATTACATATACTATGGCCAATGATTACGAGAGTTTGCTCAGTCTCAATCAAAAACAATGTGATGCTTTCGTAGCAAACAAGATTTTTTTTTTTTTTTAAATTTGCAGAGTGAACTTTAAGGGTCAAATACAAGTCAAGTTTATATTTAATCAAGTTCGACTATATGACCTTTGAAACAATTAGATGACTGCGCTATCGTCCCTGTTCGTTTTTAATACCTACTTAATGCTTCTTAATTCTTCAAGCTCAAGAGATTTTATTCGCTAGAAACACAGGTCAAGTTTATATGTAGTTAAATCAGGCTAACCTGTCATAATCTTTCATCCTAATAACTGGAACTATTATAGACGCGTGACGATACGAAAAATACGATCACGGGTTTACACTAGTGGTGAAATAAATTTTTATCATCACTTGGTTGGCAGGGTAGCAGAGGTGGTGGAGCACAATTCCTGATCACCAGATTGTCCACTAAAGTCCTGGGTTAAATCGCAAACCTCTCAGTAGGGCGTATGCAGCAGGGCACACGACACTGTTGATAGCAATTCGTCTGTCGGATGGAACCGTTAATCTTGGTGGGCCCTAGGTGCCTTTCGGAAGAGTAGATCTGAATGGGTCGCCCCCGTGTTTAACACTCATCCTTCTTTCATCCACAACACTCTACACTGAACTCGTATACAATGACAGTCAGACACACTTACAACACTACTTACGAACACTGCCGACATCAGGAAGGCAACGAAAATCCTCACCAGTTCATCTTCTCAGACGTTTCCATGGAGAGATAAGCGCCTACGTCCGGTCACGAGAAAGGTATTCGTAGGCGAAGATTTAACTATCGCCAAGTAATGTAGGAGATGCGATTATGTTCGATTCTTAACCACAAGTTGTAAACTGATAGCGTGGGATGAATTCTAAACCCCTCCGCAGTGGGTATGGAATAAGGAGATACCATACTTTTGTGGTAATTTGTCTTCTTTCATTTTGCTATACACACCATAAATAATATTCCTAAACAAAAATAGTAAATCAGAAATCTCTTTTAAAAGAAATATTTTGTAACATCTAGAAGCAAGATCTTAAGAAAACAAATAGTATAGATTGTGGTTGACTTGGTATTTGCGCGAGTTTAGTCACATGTATCTATTTTCGTGAGTAAGGTCACAGTCAGAGGTATTATGTTTTTTATTTTTGTGCAGCGTTTTTTTACAACTTCGGCACTTGTCCCTTTAAATTTGGTGAATGATGAGTGCAAAATATCTTTACTTCCATACAAATATTCCATTTTGACACACAAGAGAAACATCTACTCCACACTTAACTCGTACAATAAGTGCTTCAAAGGAGGTTTAAAAAGTTAAAAAGCCTAGGCTGATCGACTGTGGTATTAATGTGTTCCTCTGGGCAGTATACGTCCATTGGGAGGCAGTACCGTTACCGCCGCCTGCTCTCCGTTATGGCTTTCTTTCGCTAGGTTTTCTTCCTCAGTCGGTAGAGCCGACAACTCTCCTCATTATCAAAGGGTTTGCTCCAATTATACCTGCTGGTTCGTATTTCAAATTCTTAACGTATACTTTAACATTGTATATTTGAAAGTGTAACAATGTTCGAAAATTCACTTTTATCGATCTTAAAATGGTCTTAAATTGTTCGCCGTATTTTATTTCATACGAAATTATATTATTTTATCTCAATTCATGCGATAAACCAGCTGGCTACGTTCTGTATAGCCATTCGGCGCGCATTCAATCTCCTTTTCGATGCCTGATCAATCGCTCCCTATCTCGCTTTCTGCAAGAGGCATACCGAGCGTAGTGGTGTAACGGTTAGCGTTCTGGCCTCGCATTCGGGAGGACGCCGGTTCGAATTCCCGTCCGGGCATCCAGATTTGGGTTTTCCATGGTTTCCAAAATCACTCCAGGTAAATGCCGGGATGCTTCCTTCAAAAGGCCATGGCCGAATTCTTTCCCGTTCCTTGCCATCCATCCTGTCCCGTCTCTAAAGACCTCGCTGTTAAGAGACGTTAAGCGTTAAAAAAAAAAAAAAAAAAAAAAAAATGCAAGAGGCGGGAGAGATGCCGTCTAATATACTTGACCCCTTCAAGCATAATCTGTCTTACGTACAGTAGCCATCCCAAAATGGACAGTTTTCATGTCACCCGAAATTCTGGGATGCCACGTCAAAACATATATTAGCTGACGCCAGCCAACGGGCAGCGGAACAATGTAACCTGTCGAGCCCGTGTCGGGCCATAAGTGACAACGGGCGGCAATGTCACGCAAACTGAAACACGTTTTCGATCCATTTTACGAAGTGCGGATCCATAAAACTTTGTGTGGGATCCTCCAGCCTGTCAAATAATGTAGGATCAGTCGGGATTGCGGGATTCCTCTTTGCTTTATCGCAGTCCGTAATTGGAAGTCATTGGAAGACAGCGTCCAAGGTGTCTTTTCCCATGAAACCTAGATGGATACTGTTTAAATTAGTAGTACGTGAAAAGAAAGAGATGACAATGACTAAGAACTACCGCTTGATTTTAGTTATAATGGATGGGAAATTTTTTATTTTGTTTGAAAGTGAGTCAGGGACCGGAATAAATTGCACAAGAGATGCTGAACGACTTATGTAAAGTACAGAAACAATTTAAAATGTTTAAAATGAAATTGCGCTGGAAGAATCTAAAATGAAACTTGAAATGTGTAAGTAGGTAAGTGAAGAAATATCTACTGATGTATTTGATTCATCGCAACTTATTAAATTAGCAATATTTTCGAAGTTGGGTTGAATTTTTGCGAAAGCACTAGTCAGTAACTACTTCATTCCTTGAAGTACACTGTATCCCACAGATAGAATTTAGTTCATTAATGTAAAAAAGCGAAAAAATATTTAAAAAAGTCGCCCTACGTCCTAATACTCATCTGAGCGATATCATTGAGCCAGGTGGGTGGACTATCTTGCTATGATCTGACACTCTGGTTCAGAGACTTGCGGATGATGTGAGATCATATCAAATTCGCCCATCCTGATTTTAGTTTTGCATGGCTTCCCGTATTTACTCCAGGCAAATTTCAAGATGGTGCCTTTAAAAGATGAATGCAGAATTGCTTACAAAAATAAATTATGACTTATATGGTATGACAGTTTCCATGCAGTAATCCTGTTTCTAAAAGAAAAATTGAAATTACTGCATGCTTTGGATTAGTTCGAAATGTTTTGCTATGTTTATTCTACCTTGTAGTAGATGTCCATTAGAGAATGTGGTTACCTTCAGGAACAACGATTTTCCAGAGTATATATACAACGCCTGTAAAATCGACCGCAGTGGCACGCTAAGATGAAATATTTCGGAAGCCAACTCTTAGATTCTCATTTACGATCAAGAATTTACACTCATTCTTATTCTTTATCAAGCCTACGGCCACTTTCTGTTTGAAAATATCAATTACCTCTCTCACTTTTTGTTGAAGATAACCTCTGGATCAACCGAAATTTTTTTGTGGCGTCATACTGCATCGTCTGGTGTGTTTCATGTTCAACCACGACTTACGTTGTCGTTTGTTTCAATCGCGTACTGCAGAAATGGTCTTTCACTCCATCAAAGATCACACATTCGGTTTCGACTGTGTAAACTTTGCCGCTTTCACAAAGCATTTCATGTAGCCAACTTAGTTTTCCAAAGGAACCTTACGATATTTGGCTGTCAAAACTTATTTTATATCAATATCCATAAAATATTAGAACATTGAACGTTGTTACTGCTTTTCCAATTATTTCTATAGTGATAAGAGCTCTAATTTTATCGTATTTTTCATTCGGATCATCGTTCAAGCTCGATTTCTGCTAATCATTGAAAACGTCAGTTGATACTAGACTTCAGAGATACTTAAATTTATGTAATCTTCTGTTGTTTTACCTCTATTTCGGTAGAACCTGCAGACTGTCCATTACCATCCCCCACTCTTTTCCTTGGTGAATATTAAACCACTTTCTTTTGTGGTCTTTATTCCAGACATTTACTTGGCCTTGCACCTCGAGTTCGGACTTTCTTAACAAATAATATCGTCATGGTTTTGCTTTCCCATTTTCAGTGCTATGAATTTTAAGATTTTTTGAAGTTAAAAATTCTATAGGCGCTTTGTGACGAGGGTAAATCTATGAGTCGTGACATTCCTTCACCGGCATGCTATGACATGTAGCGCGTATGATATTCGCGCTAGACAATTTTTGGACGGGTAAAATCTTACGAGTTATCGTCGCCTATGTGCTATAATAACAATAAACCTGTGGCTATAAGTACAACGTGTTGCGCCTGCACAGCAGTAAAAGTATAGATTATACTTGTACTTAATATATAAAAATGAATATTTGTTTGTTTGTTTTTATTTTGCCAAAGTTCTTCATGCCAACACATAGTTTTTATACGATTTTGATGGATACTTTAAAACAAATAGAAAAATACTGTTTACATTTGATTTACAAAAACCTAAACCCTCGCCTCCTTTTCCATCACCTTAATTTCTGTCAACGTTGTTCATACAAACCCAAATTTTTATGCGATTTTAATAGTACTTAACACACGTGTACTTCAAAACAAGGCCGTCTGGTAGCTCAGTGGTTATGGAGCTAACATCCGAAAGTTTCTCTCTCCGGTCGCTGGTTCAAATCAAATGCTGAGCAGGAATTTTTAGGAGTTGTATTTGATTATATGATCTACGCTGGGACGTTCCGTTGTTCTGATCCCAGGTTAAGTGGGGAAAGGAATTGGCCTTCCTATTTTTGACACAATAGTTTGTTACAGCTTCTTCTGGAAGTATCCACCAACTTTGGGGTTGCGGACAAAGTTAGATTTTTAGTTTTTGAAGTGAAAACATCTTCAGGCACGTTGGGCGATTTTTGGATAGGTATAATCTTATTAGTTCTCGTCATCGAGACGCTAATGTTAATAGTATATCTGTAGCGATCTGGCTGCTCAGGGAGTAAGTTGCCTGACTGGAGTATGCGGCGGAAATCGGGCCATTTCTGTCCGATTTTTTTTTTGCTGTCGTCAGTCTTTAGACTGGTTTGATGCAATCCTCCATCCCTTCCTATCCTGTGCTAACCTTTTCGTTTCTACATACCCCTTACAACCCACGTCCTCATATATCTGCTTCATATATTCTAATCTCTGTCTACCTCTACAGTTCTTACCTTCGACTGTTCCCTCCACTAACAAATTAACCAATCCAGCATGTCTCAAAATATGACCTAAAAGCCTGTCTCTTCTTCCTGTAAGCTTCTTCCATAAACTTCTTTTCTCCCCCATCATTTCCAATACTCGTTCATTTCTTACTTTGTCTGTCCACTTAATTTTAAGCATTCTTCTGTAGCACCACATTTCAAATGCTTCAAGTTTCTTTCTTTCCGGTATTCCTAAAGTCCATGTTTCGCTACCGTAAAGTGCTGTGCTCCACACATAGAGTTTTAAGAAGTTCTTTCTAATTCCTAGATCAATATTTGAAACTAATAGGTTTCTCTTTTTCATGAAGGATCTTTTAGCTAGTGCTATTCTGCTTTTAACATCCTCCCTGCTTCGGCCATCGGTTGTAATTTTGCTTCCCAAGTAACAGAACTCACTCACTTCTCCTATAGCATCCGAACCTATTTTTATATTTAATCTGCTACTATTGGTATCATTTCTGCTACATTTCATCACTTTTGTCTTACTTTGATTTATATTCAGTCCAAAATCTTCTTTCAGTATTTTGTTCATGCCATTCAATAACTTCTCAATATCCTCAGCCCTCTCTGCTAACAAGACAATGTCATCAGCAAATCGTAGCATACTGATTTTTTCTCCCTGAAAACTTATGCCGCATGGAAATTTTTCTTTGACTTTCTTCATTGCTTCCTCTACATACAAGTTGAATATTAACGGGGATAGACTACAACCTTGTCTCACACCCTTTTTAACCGATGCATGTCTCTCGTGATTCTCTACTTTTATTACAGCCACTTGATTCTTATATAGTTTATAGAGTATTCTTCTATCTCGATACTTTAGACCTGACTTCTTTAAAATTTTGAACATCTTGTCCCACCTAACATTATCAAATGCTTTTTCTAAATCAACAAATGCCATAAAAGTATCTTTGTTTTTCTTGATCCGCCCATCAAGTATTAATCTTAAAGACAGAATTGCTTCCCTTGTACCGCGATTTTTCCTAAACCCAAACTGATCTTCACCTACTATCTCTTCTAATACCCTTTCCATCCTTCTGTATATTATTCTGGTTAGTAATTTTGAAGCATGTGATGTTAGACTAATGGTGCGATAATTCTCACATTTGTCGGCTTGTGCTTTCTTTGGAAGTGTGAAGATGATATTTTTGTTAAA
This sequence comes from Vandiemenella viatica, assembly GCA_031002005.1. NCBI lineage: Eukaryota > Metazoa > Arthropoda > Insecta > Orthoptera > Morabidae > Vandiemenella > Vandiemenella viatica. Next base: position 307,749,890 of record CM061920.1, on the reverse strand, counting down.
ATCAGTTGGAATTTCTCCTGTTTCATAACTTTTTGATATCAGCTTGAATAATCTTTCGATTCCTTCCTCTCCTAGAGATTTAAGAAGTTCTGCAGGGATCTCATCAATACCAACTGCCTTATTTGCTTTCAAGTCAATCAGAGCTTTATTAAATTCTGTTCTCAAAACAGGATCTCCTAAGTCATCAATGTCGACATCGCCTTCCTTTTCCAATATACTATTGTTCAAGTCGTCCCCATCATACAGTTTCTCAATGTATTCCTTCCATCGGTTAGCTCTATCTTCTGAGCTTAAAAGAGGTTTCCCATCGGCAGCTTTAATGTTCATACCTCTTTTCTTCATTTCTCCAAAATTCTGTTTGATCTTTCTATATGCAACATCTACTTTTCCTGCAACCATTTCCTTTTCTACTTCTTCACACTTTTCTTGTAGCCATTTTCTTTTGCTATTTTGCATTTCCTATTTATTTGATTTCTAAATTGCCTGTACTGCTCTCTTCCTGCTTCATCCTGAGCATTTTTGTACCTTCTCCTCTGATCCATCAGCTCCAAAATTTCTTCTGTGATCCAAGGTTTTCTGGCAGCTTGTTCCCTAAAGCCTAATGTTTCTTTGCCAGCTTTCATTATTTTGGTCTTTAATGCATTCCATTCGTCCTCGGTTGAGCTCCTTTCACAGTTTCTTCTTAGACGTAAGTCTGCCATTTCTGCAAATTTTTCTCTTGTGCTAGATTGTTTCAGCTTATTCACTGCCAGTCTGTTCTGCTTATGCTGCTTCCTTATTCGCTTGAGTTTCAGCCTGCACTTCATTACTATCAAATTATGGTCCGAGTCTATGTCTGCTCCTGGGTACGCTTTACAGTCTAGAACTTGATTCCTGAATCTCTGTTTGACCATGATATAATCTAGCTGATATCTGCCTGTATCCCCAGGACGTTTCCAGGTGTATGTTCTTCTTGCATGGTTCTTAAACAGTGTGTTCGCCACTACTAGCTTATATCTTTCAACAAAATTCTAGCAACCTGCTTCCTCGCTCATTTCTTTCTCCTAGACCAAAACTTCCTACAGTAGTCCTCTCTTTTCCTTCTCCCACTGCATTCCAATCACCCATGATTATTAGATTTTCCTCTCCTTTCACATATTGGATTAATTCTTCAATTTCAGCGTATATTTTTTCTATTTCTTCGTCATCTTCCT
>CM061920.1:307654546-307747697 GCA_031002005.1 Vandiemenella viatica | reverse complement strand
AAAGGTTGTATTGAAAGAAGAACAAAGATTACAGAAAGCAGTGTTGTATGAAATTGCGGGAGAAAATGCTTAGTTTCAGATTTGTAAGAGTGAGAGCTTCCCATAATTGTTTTGGATCAACCGGAATTTAAAGACGGGCTCTGATTAAATAAAGATATACACAAAGATTAAGTGACATTTAATTTTCTCCTTCCATGACTCAGACTTTAGGCTCATCGATGTGAAACCGTCTACTGAACTTCAGAGATTTGTCATTTGTTTGCGAGCTTGTTGAATAAAGGGAGTAAAGTGATTTATTTAGATACCTTTTGATGGATACATGCGCATAGGGTCTGCTATTACGAATTAATTGAACATACTTAAGTTATAAATTACCCTATGTTTTTGCAAATCTTGACTTGAACATGAAACAGTAAACAAAAAGAATCACATCGTATGTTAAGTTCTTCATCTCCTGGCTAACTGTGAAAGGACAACATAAAATACACACCACAGCGTGTCCGATGGTGACAGAACTACGATTAGTTGAATAACGTTTAAAAATATATGCAACAAAAGAATAACGCGTGGAGCAAATATAGTAACTTAAAAGTTCTTTCTCAAATTTAACTTTAAATTGATCTTCCTAAAATAATAATAATAAGGTGACACTGATACAGAAAATATTCATGCATATGTCTTTTTTTTAATAAGTTACAAATATACTTCAACGTGGTTATTAATACCGCAAGAGAATTCTAAACAACGAATGAGTAGAAATCTAGCAGGACTCTTTGAAGTAATCATCCAGACGTTACCCTGTTGTTTGTTTTCTGAAACTATAGGAAGTAAAAATTTTTATGCCTGGAGCGTGGTTTGAATCCACACATACACAAAACATAGCTCCGATCGTTACCGTTTACCCCGATATGTCGACGGTCCTTCTGATTGTTGTTTATGTCATTCACCCATAGACAGCAGAGAAATGGAGTTGGCGGAATACATTGCTCGTAATACGGTGAAGAAACGTCGTATATCTTGCAGCGATTGTTTACTAAAATAATATCCTTCACTAGCCCATTACAAAGAAAAGTAGCTACGTTCTTTCGTACACACACACACAAAAAGAGCTACCAGAGAAGCAATCGTAGGCGGATACAAGATATCCCAGCGCACTTGCAACTACTTACATACTGTTTGCCCAAGAATACTGAAGCCAGCGTGAATACTTTCAGACGACAAGAGCAGATGTGACCTGCATAACATTTATTGCAACCATAAAATCCACTTCTCCTTTAACCAAGCTGCATATGCTGTAGCAAAGATCTGTTGTAAACTGCACGACTTTCTCCGCACGTCAACAAAAAAAAAAAAAAAAAAAAAAAAAAAAAAAAAAAAAAAAAAAAAAAAAAAAAAAAAAAAAAAAAAAAAAAATACTACTAATCTGTTGAAATTTGGGTTAATTGTTTCGGTGTAATGTCTGGTTCCCATCTCTCATTTTTCGTTATAGTCGCCACAAACTAAATTAAAAATGACAAAATTCTAGACGCTGCGCAACAGCAAAATACCACCAGCACTGCAAGAAACGACAAGAAAAAATGTAGGTATAGGGGATCGTATGATCTAAATGGTTCGTTTACTCATAGAGGTTTTGTTTATGTTAAAATGATGTCTGGGCCCTGATAAAACATTCCCAAAAATTTCTTTCTGCCGCATCCATCTCGGAAATGACATATTATTTGCTTACAACGGAAACAATCGATTGTCTTTTATTGGTGTGTATCGATATAAAATGGCGTCGGTCAGTGGAACGCCTCTCGGACATATATTTTCTATTTGTAAATTTCGTGCTGAAACACCAAGAAAACGTTACAAAAAAGGAATTAACCATCATTTCAAGAGATTTTCATTGATTTTGTTGCGCTAGCGGCATCTAGAAGCTGTAAACGATTTTCATATTTCGGCATTTGTAATCTAATTTGTGGCGACTTTTTTGGAAAATGAAGTGGGAAATGTGAAGAGGACAAAGCAGTTAATCCAAATATCAACAGGTTACTACCATTTTCGGTTAGGTGGAGAGAGTCGTGTAGCCCCAGATGTTATTTCCGATTACAACACGAAAATGTAATTTTGTCAGATTTGTCTCGAAAACATATTGAACTTCTGGCACAACTGCGTATAGTATATATTTGTATAACATCTCTTATCTTTGGACGGACACAATACGACAGTGCAGGTCCATCGCAACTGAGCAACACCTGACTGCGAACTGGCTCATGTGTTGGACGTGTGCCGTTAATTGAAGTGTATTGGAGGTGTGTGAAGGATGGGCGTGACATTAGCTCCCTGGACACAATTACCTGCAGTCTTTTCCACCATTATATAGAGGCAGCCCCCGAACCTGTCCGCCGCGTGCACGAAAAAACACAACGACCTCTCACGGCTCATAAATTAACATCGGTCGCCACAAAACGGGCGTTCTGTGCTGAGAGAACGCCACCTTTTATGCTTAGCGAGCAGCTGTTCTTGTTGTCCTTTTTGTTTCGCCGTTGCAGTCTGACGAGGCGCTGAACTCGCTTTCAGGAGCGCTGATCGCATAATGGACGTCACATCGATTAGCATGAAGTCATCCTCAGTGCGAGCTTTCTGTGGAACATAAAAGCTGCTGCAGAACAAAACTTGTCTCCAATCGACTCGATATATCTGCTTCGATCCGAGCCCTGCGCGAGGATAACCAGGCGATTCTGACTTCATTTCCTGTTCGCCTGTAACAGTGAACGAGTTTCAGCTATATTCTGGACGACGTGTACCTTTAACATTATATTTTTTTGGAGTTTTCAGTATTGTAGGTTGAAGAAACGAGCCAAACGAACTGAATCTCTGTCTCTCTCTCTTCACTTGACAGACGAGGATCCGGAGACAACGAGTCGTTCGTACAAGTCATCTGTTGCTTTAGGGAGCGTGCATAAACTACGTAGCTCCATTTTGGCCTCCTGCGAACCACCTAACCCCCCCTCCTGTAGCCCTACGTGGCTTTTGCCTCTACCCCCCCCCCTCCACCACGTAGCACGCAGCTTTTTTGCCCTTTTGATTCCAGAAGAAATTTTGTACTGTTTTCTCTTGTCAGACTATTGTAAATTACATACGGAGATAATTAACTGAGGGAAATAAATATTCATACGCTATTGTGAGTTCTGTTCCTCATCATAACTGTGAAAAATGTTATGAAAGGAAAGCTATGTAGCCTGGCTCGGACCCCCCTCCCCCACGTAGCCCAGCGTAGCCTTCCAGCCAACCCCTCCCCCCCCTCCCGAGCCACGTAGTTTCCTCACGTCCCCTTACTAGCAATCTTCTGATTGAAAACCAAAGACTTGTAAGATTCCAGAGCATTGTATTTTCTCTGGTGATAGAAAACGGTGTATAGTGCTGAGCTCAGGGGCGTAGCTACTATGGGAATAGGCGGTGCAGTGCACCGGGGCCCCTACGCTCAGGGGGCCCCCAAGCATACCTCAGGGGGTCCCCAAGCGCAGTTTACAGGGCCCACGGGCCTCCACGTCTAACTGGCGATCTTTTTTTTTTTTTTTTTTTTTTTTTTTTGCTCTACCATCGTCTAAGGGGGACCCTACTCACAACTCAGGGGCCCCGGCCTCAGCTCATGGGTCCACTACAAGCAACAGAAAGCGCCCATCTGGCCTAAGGGCCCAAAATATTTTTTTTTGCACCGGGGCTCTTGTTGACCTAGCTACGCCACTGGCTGAGCTTAGAAGAAATGATCAGCGAGAATTAGAAGGCAACGAAAAACGAAAGTATCAAATAGGGAAACGTAATCCTCAGATAGAAAGCAAGTATTCCTTACACATTTTGAAAGAGGGGTGGAGCGATGACACAGAGGATGTATCTGTTGATTCTGGTCGTGTTCCTGATTCAGTTCTCATTTCCGTCTAAGTCTATGATTTTGCCTATAAACTTCTTGAGTAAAGCTCATACTCGTAGAAGAGGTTTTAGGTAAACTCATAACTCTCCTAGAAACGGGGATTTTCGTTTACTGAAGGCAGAAGAGACATAGATTACTTCACACGTTCATACCAATTCGTTTATATTCCGAACATCCTTTTAGGAATTTACTGGAAGAAAAGGGTCCTATATTTCTCTACATTTTCATTTGAGATGAAACTCTACTGCAGCCAGAATACGGCCTAACTTCCCATGGATTTTTTCCTTGAATCTAATCAAAGTGCCAGGACATAACGAATCTTTCAGTGAATTGCTGCAAGAACAACAGTTCACAAACTGACGAACTCCACCTCTCCGAGCAGTTGGGGGAATGTTGAAGGGTATTGGAATCCAAGGAAGTTAGTTTCTCTTTCCTGTTCGAATATCACCTCAACAAAGACACTATAAAACAACCCTACTGTGACTCTATCAATCCTCGAGTGCACTAAAAACTTTCACAAAAATATTATGACGAGGTGTAAATTTTCTAATTTTATTGAATGTTAATAAAATCAAACTGTTGACACAAGTAATATAATAATAATAATGTCAATTTCGAGGGTCAATCAAAACCTAAGTTGCACACGGTTATAAGTCATAAAATTTAACAAATTTTAATCAAAGCTAGTGTTATGAGCAACAATTTTAATATCTATAGCTACAGGTTAGAAGCCGTACATTGCAATAAACCTCACATATCAAAGTTGGGTGCTATAAATTTAATTTTAATGAAATTCTTTGTGGTAGGTGATATAAGTTTTTGATCATATCTTAGTGGATGTTAACTATAAAGGAATATTACTTTAATTATATTCATAAATAATCATCCATATACCTTGAGACTAATTAGGATGAATAAAAATTGGTTCACAATTAATTAATTTATTAACAATTCAGTGCTGTTGGCCATTTTTCCGCAGTTGCTCAATAAATTAAATGATGAAATGACGCCAATACAACTGTATTATGTAGCTTTATTGCCGTACGCGTTTCGCCTCTCATCGAGGCATCACAGCGACGAATCTATTTTAAAATTTATATTGTGTTTACAAATTTATTTGACATAATTCTAAATTGATACATTTTCTTATTATTTACACTTACTATTTACATTAGTGGATTTCAGGATAGTGACCACACATCTTGGTTTCTCTCCAAAGCATGTTTCCATTACAGCCATTTGTCTTTGCTGTTGTGTACAGGATATAAACATTGCGTCTTCTACAATTCGCTTGTTTTCGGTGGCCATCTTATTTTCTTACTGTCAAAGGTGGTGATGCGCTGTCGGCGCCAGATTTGAAATTGCGTGGGAGATTTTATTTCTAATTTTACGTAAGTGTGTAAGTGCATGTATCTGTTAGGTTTATTTCTTTATTGTAGGTTTATTGTATGTTTACCAGTTTTAATAGTGTTTGGTTTGCTAAGTTTATGTGGTCATTCAGTACCCGCTTGCCATTTTTTATTGCTTTTTGTATGTGGTAGTTTTCTTGTAGAGTGAGGGTATTGTGTCTGTAATTGTTAATGTGAGTATTTGCATGTCTGTGTTAATATCTGTTGGTAAGTGATCATTTTCTATTAGATGTTCAGCGAATGTGGAGCGGTTGCTGCACTGGTCTGTCCTATGTATATTGCATCATAATTGTGACATGTCAGTTGATATATGCCTGAGTTTTGATAGTTGTCTCTGTTTAAGAGGGTATTTAATTGTTTTTGAACAGAGTTGTCTGTTCGTAGAGCAATGCTTATGCCTTGTTTTTTTTTTTTTTTTTTTTTTAAATGTTTCTGATTCTGTGTGTGTATTTGTTGGAATATGTCAATGAATACCATTTACTTTTGTGAGTTGTTTTGAATTGTCTGTGTTGGGGTGTCCTTGTCTGTTGGGTACTGGGTGGCTGAAGTTTGGTTGTGTTAGTTATTGTCTGTTCTTTCTCCATTTTGTTTGTGATTTTTCTGTTTATTGTGTCAACTGTCTGTGATTTATATCAATTTTTTGTTGCTATTTCCTTTATTGTGTAGAGTTCTGTTTGGTAGTTTTTCTTTGTTAGAGGTGTTCTGTTTAATCTGTTTAGCATGGAACTTATTGCAGCATGTTTGTGGTTTTGTGGGAGGTTTAATGTGGAGTGTCTTATTTGATCTGTTGCTGTAGGTTTCCTGTATATCTGAAATGAGTGTGTGTTTGCATCTTTTGTCATGGTGAGATCTAAGAAATTCAGTTTTCCTTGGTTTTCCTTTTCTATTGTGAAGGTGATGTTTTTGTGTATATTGTTTATGTCCTCGTGCAGTTCAGTTATGCGGTCATCTGTTTCATCTTAAAAAATACAAAGCATTACCCAACAACCAAATAGATGAAATCAAAAGCATACATCAGTTACTAACTTCTCAAAATTATTTCAGTTTCAGTAACAAATACTACCTGCAACATAAAGGTCTTCCTGTGAGATCACCTATTTCAAGAACTTTGGCCAACATTTTCATAGACCATATAGAAAATGAGATAGTTAAAAACCTGTTACCACAGAAAGGATACAATATTATCTATTGGTAGAGATTTGTTGATGAAGTAATATGCCTCATCAATGAAACAATGTTTGATCTTCCTGTATGCAACATCTGCTTTACCTATGACCATTTCCTTTCCTATTTCTTCACACTTTTCTTGTAGCCATTTTTCTTTTGCTTTTTTGCGTTTCCTGTTTATTTGATTTCTAAATTGCCGGTATTACTCTCTTCCTGCTTCATTCTGAGCATTTTTGTGCTTTCCCCTCTGATCCATCAACTCCAAAATTTCCTCTGTGATCCATGGATTTCGAGCGGCTTGTTCCATAAAGCCTAATGTTTCTTTACCAGCTTTCATTATTCCTGTCTTTAATGCATTCCATTCGTCCTCGGTTGAGCTCCTTTCAGAACTATTTCTTAGACCTAAGTCTACCATTTCTGCAAATTTTTCTCACGTGCTAGATTGTTTCAGTTTATTCACTTCCAGTCTGTTCTGCTTACATTGCTTCCTTATTCGCTTGAATTTTAACGTGCACTTCATTACTATCAAATTATGTTCAGAGTCCAATTCTTCTCCTGGGTACGCTTTACAGTCTAGAACTTGATTCCTGAATCTTTGTTTGACCATGATATAATCTAGCTGATATCTGGCTGTATGCTCTGGACGTTTCCAGGTGTATATCCTTCTTGCAGGGTTCTTAAACAGTGTGTTTGCCACGACTGGCTCATATCTTTCACAAAATTCTAACAACCTTCTTCCTCGCTCATTTCTTTCTCCTAGATCAAAAGATCCTACAATTGCATTCCAGTCACCCACGATTATTAGATTTTTCTCCCCCTTCACATATTGGATTAGTTATTTAATTTCAGCGCATATTTTTTCTATTTCTTCGTCATCTTCCTGTGACGTTGGCATATATACTTGTACTAATGTGGTTGGGGCGGGCTTAGTTTCTAACCCCATCAAAATAATCCTGTCACTAAACTGTTCGTAATAACTCATTCACTTCCCTACTCTCTTATCCGTTACAAATCCTACACCAGTGACTCCAATGACAGCTTGTGTGCTAATTATCCTGTATTTCACAGACCAGAAATCCTGTGCGTCCTTCCATTTAATCTCACTTAATCCCAACAACATCTAACTTATGTTGTTCCATCTCCCTTTTTAAGTTTTCTAACCTACCTGCCCTATTCAGACTTCTAACATTCCACGCTCCGACTCGTAGAATGTTTCTATCCATTCTGATGACTCCTCCCTGAGCAGTCCCCACCCGGAGAACCGATTGGGGGACTATTTTACCTCCGGAATATTTTACCCAGGAAGAAGCCATCATGATATATGTAATTTGAGAGGATTACATGTCCTCGGGATACCCTTTTGGTCTTTAATGAAGTGGTTTCCCGTTGCCTCCTGCATCCCCACGCCGTTGATCATTTCTGATTCATCCGCCTTTAGGGGCCGTTTCGAATCCCAAGGGCAAGAGGGTGCCCTGAACCACTCCCCGCTCTTCCGCCCTCCTTACGGAGTCCTTTGGCAAGCAGTGGGTGACTCCTTATACCGGGAATCTTTCAGTCGCCAGAGCCTCGTCCTTGCAAACAGGGTGCACCACGTGAAGGAGAGGTTGACATTTGGTTGGAAAAACCCTTACACCCCATCTTTTTTCAGTCTTACTAAAATATTAAGACTAAAAATTTGTATTTGTCTTCATTTTGTTTCACAATGCGTAATAATCTACTGACATCTCCTCAGGAAATTTACATGTAATATACAAACATTAATGAACTCAACGAACCTGCAAAATACATTTAATTTTCTTTTAGGCTTTCTTTTCACCAAACCTCTTACTTTTAACATAATCATTTCATATTAATGGTTTCCATCAATAAAACTACCTTCCATTCATTTGTCGGTCCACCATAGAAACCCTTCAGCCCTCTTGTGACATGTTTGACCCTACTAACTACGATTTCTTAAGTTAAAATTGCACTTTATTATTTTATATTTATGCAGATATGTCACAATAATGATCTTAATTCTAAGTAAGGACTATGCACCTTTCAAACGGCGTAGGAACAATAAACTGAAATAAAATATTTGATTGAAGTATATGACTAAATAAAAACCCATGGGAGAATTGAAGGAAATTCAAACATGAAGTTAAAATCATCATAATAAAACAAAATATATGTCAAATGCAGTATTTTTTACCTCTAAGTTAAGTTTATTTTGTGGAAGGCAAACATTTCAAAAATAGGTAGTTACAAGCAACATATTACCATCTAGATTGTAAGCCATGTAATATGTCTTTATCTCTAAAATTATAACATATTTACTCGTTAAAAACCTTCCATATAGATTATACCAGACGCGTGCAGCTTGCCTTCAGCCTAACCTTGAATTTTTTTTTTTAATATTTCCTCGTACCGTACAATACGACCCTGCTGAAGAGAAACTCGTGAGCCAATGCAATTGTTATCTGAGAGTCAATGAGGCTGCAATTCACGAATGGCACGGTGCACTGTGCATTCGTTATTTACCTGGAAGGCGCGCTGACGGCCGGGCGACGCGATACTAGGCTGTCCTCTCCGCAGGGTGCAGGCTGTTAAATGAAAGATGGTCCCGTCGATACCTGTAATGAGCGTGCCCAGAACAGAAGCACATCTCGCTGGGCCTGCGCACGGTGACTGGCGCCTTCCTTTATTTGGCTGCCTTATCTCGCTGTATTAGCCTTTTGTCAGGTCGGACGGCGAGCAATATAAAGCGACCAGCCCCCGGTGATGGGCGAGACAAGTCGACGGCGGATTCGCTCATATGATACGCCCTTATAATCGTTTATTGTGCGGGGAAATTGATTCTCGGAAACTGTGAACCGCTGTGGGAAAACTGGTGTCACGTAACACCTGTTACGGACTGATGGAAAGACTTTTATTAGGAATCTTTGTGAAATAATTACTGTATGTGAAAAGACTTATAGTGAGGGTGCCTTTTTTGTTTCCTTACTAACAGGGTACCTCGATGATATTTAAATCAGGCTAGTTAATTAAGGTGATGATTAATGAGCAAACGCCATAAATGAGGGCGGAACTGTTTCTTTCAGACCCAAATAATTCAGTAACCCTTGCTGTTATGATATTTCAACTGTACTCTGTTTTTACCTTGAACTATCAATAAAAACAATTTGTGCGTAATTCTGTTGTCCATGTCTTCTACAGATGACCGTTAAAATAATAAATTATTGTTTACTAAAAACGCAAATGCAACTGTTGTTGGAAATTTTTTTTTACTTCATTTTTTCTTCAGACTCTTTTTACCTCTCGTCGAGGTATCGTTCACGTTCCATGTTTCCTGTTATATGTATGCAATTTAAAAATTTCGAATGGACAGTTTATCAAGGTGTTAATACAATCACATTTATATATAAGTATTATAAATCATTTTGTCGTGATGTGCTTTCAACCAGCATGACATTTCTTTTTTTTTTATCTGCTTTACGTCTCTTTTTACCATCGAGGTCTTTTAGAGACGGGAAAGGATGGGGGGCAAGGATGGGTGCAAGGAATGGGAAGGAATTCGGCCATGGCCTTTTGAAGGAAGCATCCCGGCATTTGCCTGGAGTGATTTGGGGAAACCATGGAAAACCCAAATCTGGATGCCCGGACGGGGATTCGAACCGCCGTCCTCCCGAATGCGAGGCGAGAACGCTAACCATTACACCGCCCCGCTCGGTGTGACACTTCTAATGCTGTGCAGTACATGATTAGAATTAATGAAGGCAGTTATTCACTCCCTTTGGTTTCAACTGGTCCAAGTCTTTATTATTTCTTTCTGTTAGTTACAACCTTCTTTAACTGCTGACCGACGTTCTGTCTGTGAACGGATCTAGCGTCCATAAACCACGTAGCTCAATTTTGGCCTCCTAAGAACCCAACGTGGCTTGCACCTCTACTATCACCCCCCCCCCCCCTTTTCCGCGTGCCATGTAGCTTTATTCACTGTTGATTCCAGAAAACATTTTGTACTGCTTTGTCTTTTCACACTATCGTAAATTACAGACGGAGATAATTCAATGACGGAAATAAATGTTTACATGCTATTGTGTGTTCTGTACCTAATTTTAACTGTGACAAATAATAAGAATGAAAAACTACGTCGCTTGCCTCTGAACTCCCCCCCCCCCTCCCCTTTCTCTCCTCTCCCCACGTAGCCCAGCGTAGCTTACCAGCGAAACCCCCTCCCTCCCTCCCCTCCCTAGATCGAGCACGTAGTTTATTGACGCTCCCTAAGAAGAAAATACACTTTTATTTAACAACCTACTATATAACTAAGAACAGTTCAAACATCAAATGATTCCAAAATACCTTCGCGAACAGTGTGAAACATGTTCAGTATTTGCTCCTTTTCCCTCGATGAATTTACCAATGAAATTTTGTGGCCAAGATACGATTTAAAAGTTTGTATCTACTATGCATACAACGCCAAACAGTAGTCATTTACCGAGCGTGGTGGGTGAGCGGTATCGTTCTGGCCTCGCATTCGGGATGACGGGGGTTCGAATTACCATCCGGCTATCTAGATTTTGGTTTTCCATGGTTTCCCTAGATCACTCCAGGCGAATGCCGGGATGGATCCTTCAAATTCCTTCCCATTCCTTGCCCCCAGTTCTTTCCCGCCTCTAGTGACCTCGACGTCAACAAGGCATATAGCCATAATAAAAAAAAGTAGTCATTTGCTTCAAACATATTGTCTTATTACAAAACCTTACTTGCTTTGGTTGTTGTACTGCTGTTCCGGTATACTGAGTACATATTACTGCCAATATTCTACTAAATTTGTTAAATGTGAATTAACATATAATTACCAACTTTATTTCCAAAAACATATTTCAAAATTTATAATGCAATGTATTCTTATAAAATATTACAGAAAAGTTATAGAGATATTTCTGAATTTATGGTCTTCGCAAAGCAACGGAGTAAGTAAATTTAACAAACTCAATATTGCATCAGCTAAATTTTTCGGCAAAGGATCGTATATATCATTCGACAGAGAATTTCATCAATGTAATAATAAATGTACCTTGTAAAGATTTTTAGAAAATAATTTAATAATTTCTGGGACCCGCTATACTATTATAGAAGTTTTTTTTTTTAAAAATTTTTAATTTATTTAAACTATTTAAAAGACAATTCGCAAAATGAAAATTGAACTTAATCTAGAATTCGCTTAGAATTAGTATTTTGTTCAAGAGTTTAATTTTTTTAAGTGTATTATTATTTAGCAACTTTTGTAGAGAACCCACAGCGCTGGAGTATTCTAATTTGAAGAATGTTTTTATGAAATGATTCTTTTATTTACTGCTGTAAGCCTTGTCGACATTGAAATAATTACATGCGGGAGTGACTGGGGGCAATAAACGGAATTGAATTAGTCTATGGTATTTTAGTATTTCATGGTATTTGGTTAGTGGAAGCCGACGCAATGACATACGTGCCACCTCTCCAGCCCTCAGCAGACGGCGTCGAACATCCGACGCAGCCATTTCCACACCCGCTGCAGAGCTACACCGTCAGACCAAACCCGTATGATGAAGCTGTTCAGTCGGTTACGGCCATTTGGACAATATTGCGGCCATTCCGCGCTGTGTTTGGTCCAGTACCCGCTCACGGCTGTGAACGACCCTCTTCTATCGACAGGTTCCACTCAGGCATAAGTGTCGTAACAGCGTGACCTATACGAGACGCAATCTCACGATACGGGGAAATAGAACATGGAGTTCCTGTGCATGTTGTTCTACCGGAAAGGTGAGGCAAAGGAAGTACCTGAGTTTTCACTCATCAAATCTCACTCGATCAGGCAAAATACCTAGCTACCAAGCAGCCGCCCCCGCCGCGGGATATGGCCACCTGAAGAATTACCCGCCACTACGGTGACTATGGCGATGCAGTGCACACGTCACCACACATTAAGGGTGCCCACGGGGAGTGACGTGGATGCGGCGCACACCACTAACCAGGCCGCACACACCAGGAAATAGAACAACCGCTCTAATCAAAAGATGGGTGACGATGATTGATTATTGCTGTCCTAATTCCAAAGTTCCTGCAGAAACTGTGTTGACATTTGGCACCAACAAATAAAATCCTTAAGTTGTCTCGTTTGTCTTTCGAAAGTTAAGTGTTAAATACAAATATTGGTTGATATTGTAACATTTTATAGAAATAAGAAATCTTAACAGTAGTCCATCATCTTTGCTCCAGGAGTTTATGAACAGCATTCAAAATAATTCCCGTCACTTGCTTGAGTGACTATCACTCCTGGTGATACAGCCTAGTTCTTGCAAATGACTTTCAAGCGCCTGCAGTATACGGATGCAAAAAGCGATTATTTCTATTTAAGGTTTTTTGGGGGGAGGGGAAGATCGTAAGAGATAGAATTGTAATAGAGGCAAACCGTCATGTTTTTATGGAAGCTTCCCCACATTCATATCGAGTGATGTCGGTGTACTGTGAACTTCTGACACACAAATACTTTCTTAGCAACCTTACACAGCTCTAAAACTCGTTCACACTTGTAGGAAGTTCTCGTTATGAATGGAATGGAGACTGATTTAGACTTCCGGGCGAGATTACAATCAGATCCTCGTAAACGAAGGCTTTCCTGACGTGTCGCTGAAATATATATATATATATATTTGTTTATGGCTTTATCCTCCGTCAACATCGAGGTTATTAGAGGCGGGAAAGGACAAGGAGCTAGGAACAGGAAGGAATTTGGCCATGGCCTTTTGAAGGAAGCATCCAGGCATTCGGCTGAAGTGATTTGGGTTAACCATGGAAAACCCAAGTCTGGATGCCCGCACTGGTACTCGAACCCACATCTTCCCGAATGTGAGGCAAGAGTCATGGGTTCTCAGCCAGAATACTGTTTTGGCGTCGTACTTGCCGCCATTTGAGTAGAATAACAAAATAATTTAAAAAAAACATAAAATTCCAACAGAGATAAAACTGCATTTTTATGTCATATAAGGGCGTTTAGAAATATGGATTAAATTGAATTATAAAGTTTATTTGGGAACAATAATAAAAATAAAATAATATTTCGTTTATTAATTTTGTTATTCCAGAGCCAAGCTTTTGGTAGAGAGAGTAGAATCATTCTGACAGATATCAATAGAAATATCTAGTGTATTTTTATATTCTTGAGTTACAGCGATTAGATTGATAAGGAAGAACAAAAGGAAACGATGATGACCAAATACCACTTTCACACCGAGCACTTTTTACTCCTTGATACTGAACACACTGTTTTTGGTCTGAAATTATTTTATTCAGATCTGAATTTATTTACACTTTTCCTTAGTTATTTTTCTGCATGTATAGTCTTTATGTATTACTACAGCGCCCAATCGGTAGCTGAAAGGTTGCTACTATAACGCCAACTCTCGGATTTAGAAACACAATTATCCGATCTTAAAAAGAAGACCGTCAAATGGCCCAAAAACAATGGAATTACTTACTTCTGTGTGTACCATTAAACGAAACAAGAGAAGTATTACTTTATAAAAAGAGTCAAGACACCTAAACTGGAACAGATACAGTATTAGGATGACGATTTTTTTGTTATGAAGTGATGTAAAAATGGTTGTCCGAGGCAAAGGGAGGGGGGGGGGGGGGGTGTAGATGTTAGAGTAGGGTTTCCAAATACTTTCTTAACACGCCCCCTTTCAATCAAAACAAAAGTTCCCACGACCCCTGTCCGTCAAAAAATGTTCCATCGCCCCTAACTCCGTCAAAATTTTACTAAAAAAATAAATGACTCTCTAAGAAAATATAGTCCACACGGGAGGCGAAGCTACCTCGTATCCCGGCCCTCCCCCCTGAAATGTCTCCCCCCCCCCCCCTAAGGAAGGAGCCCTCCAGTTTGGTAACCTATCTATACCTTAGACTAACATCAGCAGAAAAGGGTCGAAAATGTTTGCAATGATCAGTTCCGCAAAAGTTTTTTGGAACTTCAATTTACATAACCAAAAACTTACGTTAGAAACACGCGGAAGTTGTTGGAGTGAAAATAAAAAATGTTTTGGTTTAGTCATCTGCAAAATTTTAAGTAAAAAGTTTCTCTATTTTTTGTGGTTGTGTAATCAACCCAACGTTGCTTGGGCTCGTAAGAGTTGAAATCCAAATGGATTTTTTTTTTGGGTAATGTTTTTTATTGACAGAAGAATAATAAGAGCTCAATTGCATTTAGCAGTTACTAAGAATTATAGTATAAAACATCAGAAGACAGCGGGACTTCTATAGGCAGCAAGAATTTACGTGTGGTTTGAAAAGAAACCCATTAAGAAGGTAACGAAGAAGCTGAGCGCGAAAAGGCGCAGTAGGAACGCAATCGTCCACCTCCTGTGAAGGGATCGTATTAGTTCATAACGACGGCCAGAATGGGGGCATACTGCGAGAACAAAAGCTCCGTCGACGGCTCCCAATCACAGCGTTAACAATGGGCCGAGGGAATTTATAAAAATAGAAGGGTACAGATCCCGGGGGTGTTAACAATGGCGTGATGAGCTCGCTTGGGTTTTTATGTCCGTCCTGATTGCGAACCAACAGTAGTAGCTATAGTAGCATATATTGTTGTCGGGAGATGGATGTTGGGTTAGCGCCGTTGAGTTTTCATAATTAATCACCCTGGCGGGGAGAGGTGGAACGCCAGGAATTGAAAAATTAATCAAAGTGTAACAAGACAGGTGGGGCTAATGAATGTTCACACAGAGTGCCCAACGTGACACGGCCGGAGCGGCAGACAATGGTTCGTTCATACTCGTCACGACTCGGCTGTACTCGGCAGACGCCACTCGCTGACCAGTGTCCAGGCGCCTAGGGGCAAGGTGCTTCCGGGAACAGTAACACTCACTCATGAGCATTCTCTTGTCTTCGTGTTAAGCGTCGATTTCTTGAGGATGGCTTTCCGCTCAAACTATGAGCTACACGTTTATATCCTTCATGTTGACTGAAGTCACTGAGATGCCATGACAGTGTCTGCCACTCGACACGCTATTACTTGGTTCGAACCCTGATGGTGAAATTTTATTTTATTATTCAGTATTTGCGCTCATCGTTGGATCAATTGGCCGTGGATCCGTGAAGGTGTCCGGCGCTGACGCGCGGTTTGACCTCTGATCTACTATATAATTTTGTAAGCTCACTCATTCACCCACCTCGATATCTATTGGCTGGAGAACGGTGTCACGTGTCAGCCTTCGCTTTCAAAACAGCGACCAGAGATATAATTAGAAGAAATTCGAGGTTAAGTCCACAATTTAATAGGTAAGCAACTGCTACCAAATTAATTGTCATAATACATTCATTAAGTATGCTTCTCGTATCGTTTCATAGTTAAAAAAATATCGGTAGATTTTGCGGCTGAAAAAACGTAGATCTGCTTTTCGGTAACCTGTTGTTAATGAAAGCAACTTTAAAAAATTAAAATACTCATGGTCTCTGCTGTAACCATGAATGCCAATTGCCATTCCTGCTTAGAACAAATTTAAATTTAATTAAAACTTTCACTAATGTTGTTGCTTGACCAAAGTTTGTGCATTACAGTTTATTTGCTTGCTAGGTATTTTACTGATCACTTTCATTAATGGTCTTTGTTAATATTCGCTGTATGTGAGTTATTACGTTATTTTAAGTGGACATCAGACCAAATATCTTACCGACTCGACAATTCAATTAATTTATTTGGAGTTGCTCAACTGTTTAATAATATGGAATGCGTATTAAGTTCTATGGCCATTACAGATACTATGGCCAATGATTACATTATGAGAGTTATTCAGTCTCAATCAAAAACAATGTGATGCTTTCGAAGCAAACAGGATTTTTTTTTTTTGATTTTGCAGAGTGAACTTTAAGGGTCAAATACAAGTCAAGTTTATATTTAAGCAAGTTCGAGTCTATGACCTTTGAAACAATTAGATGACTGCGCTATCGTCCCTGTTCGTTTTTAATACCTACTTAATGCTTCTTAATTCTTCAAGCTCAAGAGATTTTATTCGCCCTGAAACACAGGTCAAGTTTATATGTAGTTAAATCAGGTTAACCTGTCATAATCTTTCATCCTAAAAACTGGAACTATTCTAGACGCGTGACGATACGAAAAATACGATCACGGGTTTACACTAGTGGTGAAATAAATTTTTATCATCACTTGGTCGGCAGGGTAGCAGAGGTGGTGGAGCACAATTCCTGATCACCAGATTGTCCACTAAAGTCCTGGGTTAAATCCCAAACCTCTCCGTGCCTTTAGGAAGAGTAGATCTGAATGGGTCGCCCCCTTCTTTAACCCTCATCCTTCTTTCATCCACAACACTCTACACTGAACTCGTGTACCATGACAGTCAGACACACTTACAACACTACTTACGAACACTGCCGACATCAGGAAGGCAACGAAAATCCTCACCAGTTCATCTTCTCAGACGTTTCCATGGAGAGATAAGCGCTTACGTCCGGTCACGAGAAAGGTATTCGTAGGTGATGATTTAATTATCGCCAAGTAAGGTAGGAGATGCGATTATGTTCGATTCTTAACTACAGTTTGTAAACTAAAAGCGTGGGATAAATTCTAAACCCCTACGCAGTGGGTATGAAATAAGGAGATACCATACTACTGTGGTGATTCGTCCGTCTTATGGGGACGTAAGAATTTGCATCCAAGGTTTCCTTCGGAAGAGTATACTTCAACAATACCGCATCGGTTTCACCTACTCTCTTCTTTCCTTTTGCTACACTCAACACAAATAATATTCCTAAATAAAATTAGTAAATCAGATTCTGTTTTAAAAAACAAATATTTTGTAACATCTGGAAGAAAGATCTTAAGAAAACAAATAGTACAGATTGTGGTTGACTTGGTATTTGCGCGAGTTTAGTCACATGTATCTATTTTCGTGAGTAAGGTCACAGTCAGAAGTATTGTGTTTTTTCTTTTGGTGCAGCGTTTTTTACAACTTCAGCACTTGTCCCTTTAAATTTGGTGAGTGATGAGTGCATTATATCTTTCCTTCAATACAAACATTCCATTTTGACACATAAGAGAAACATCTAATCCACACTTAACTGGTACAATACGTGCTTCAAAGGAGGTTTAAAAAGTAAAAAAGCCTAGGCTGATCAACGTTGGTATATGTGTTCCTCTGGGCAGTATACGTCAATTGGGAGGCATGCCGCCACACGCCCTCCGTATGACATTCTTTCGTTCGGTTTTCTTCCTCATCCGGTTGAGCCAACAACTCTCCTCATTTCCAAAGGGTTTGCTCCAATCATACCTACGGTCCACTGGTTCTGATTTCAAATTCTTAACGCATACTTTGACACTGTTTCTTTGAAAGTGAAACAATGTTTGAAAGTTCACTTTGATCGATCTTAAAAAGGTCTTAAATTGTTCGCCGTATTGTATTTCATACGAAATTATATTATTTTATCTCAATTCACGCGATAAACCAGCTGGTTACGTTCTGTATAGCCATTCGGCGCGCATTGAATCTCCTTTTCGATGTCTGATCAATCGCTCCCTATCCCGCTTCCTGCAAGAGGCATACCGAGCGTAGTGGTGTAACGGTTAGCGTTCTGGCCTCGCATTCGGGAGGACGCCGGTTCGAATTCCCGTCCGGGCATCCAGATTTGGGTTTTCCATGGTTTCCCAAATCACTCCAGGTAAATGCCGAGATGCTTCCTTCAAAAGGCCATGGCCGAATTCCTTCCCGTTCCTTGCCCCACCTATCCTCTCCCGTCTCTAAAGACCTCGCTGTTAACAGACGTTAAGCGTTAAAAAAAAAGAAGCAAGACGCGGGAGAGATGCCTTCTAATATACTTGACCCCTTCAAGCATCATCTGTCTTACGTACAGTAGCCATCGTAAAATGGACGGATTTCATGTCGCTCGTAATTCTGGAATGCCACGTCAAAACTTACGAGATATTAGATGACGCGAGTCAACGGGCAGCGGAACAATGTAACCTGTCGAGCCCGAGTCGAGCAATAAAGTGACAACGGCCGGCAATGTTACGCAAACTAAAACATTTTTCGATCCATTTTACGAATTGCGGATCCATAAAACATTGTGTGGGATCCTCCAGCCTGTCAAATGATGTAGGATCCGTCGGGATTGCGGGATTCCTCTTTGCTGTATCGCAACGTCCAAGGTGTCCTTTTCTCATGAAACCTGGAGGGATACTGTTTAAATTAGTAGTACGTGAAAAGGAAGAGGTGACACTGAGTACAAACTACGCCTAATTTTAGTTATGAGGGATGGGAAATTTTTTATTTTGTTTGAAAGTGAGTCAGGGACCGTAATAAATTACACAAGAGATGCTGAACTTCTTATGTAAAGCACAGACAAAATTTAAAAAGTTGGTAATGAAATTGGGCTGGAAGAATTTAAGATAAGAATTGAAATGTGTAAGTAGGTAAGTGAAGAAATTTCCACTAATGTATTTGATTCATCGCAACTACTTAGATTAATAATATTTTCGAAGTTTGGTTGAATTTTTGCGAAAGCACTATTCAGTAGTAACTCCTTCATTCCTTGAAGTGCACAGTATCTCACAGATAGAATATAGTTGATTAATGTACAAATGCGAAACATTATTTTAAAAAAGTCGCCCTACGTCCTAATACTGATCTGAGCTATGTCATTGAGCCAGATGGGTGGACTATCGCGCTATGATCTGGCACACTGGTTCAGAGACTTGCGGGTGATACGAGATCACATCAAATTCGGCCATCCTGATTTTAGTTTTCCATGGTTTCCCGTATTTACTCCAGGCAAATTTCAACATGATGCCTTTAAAAGATGAAGGCAGAATTGCTTAAAAAATAAATTATGACTTATATGGTATGGCAGTATTTCCATGCAGTAATCCTGTTTCTAAAGGCAAAATTGAAATTACTGCATCATTTGGATTACTTCAAAATGTTTTGCTATGTTTATTCCACCTTGTTGTAGATGTCCATTAGAGAATGTGGTTATCTTCAGGAAAAACTATTTTCCAGAGCATATGTACAACTCCTGTAAAATCGACCGCAGTGGCATGCAAAGATGAAATATCTGAAATTAGATTGTTTGCAGATGACATAATGGTGTTTAAAAGAATCAAAACAATAGAAGATTGTAAACAGTTGCAGGGTGATCTGGACAGGATATCTAGTTGGGTTGGTAAACATGGAATGAAGATAAATGCAAAGAAGAGTCAGCTTATTAGATACACAAATAAAAAACAAAAGGTTAATTATGAATATAAGGTGGTGAAAGAATTGCTTGCTGAAGATTTGAAATGTAAATATCTTGGCATCACTTTTGATAACAAGCTTAACTGGTCAGGACACATTGGACAGGTGGTAGGAAAAGGTTTCAAAGTTCTGCACTTGTTGGAGAGAGTGATGAGGGGATGTACGAGAGAAGTAAAGGAATTGGGTTACAAAACTTTGGTCAGACCATTGCTCGAATATGGTAGTGTAGTATGGGACCCACATTTTGAGTATCAAATACAGAAGTAGGAGAAGGTGCAAAGAAGGGCTGCTAGATTTGTATCTGGAAATTATCGCAGAATTGGATCAGTAACAGATATGATAAAAGAGCTGGAATGGGATTCATTGCGAGGCAGGAGGAGGGTGAAGAGGGTCATGGGAGTGTACAAGGCGTATATTGGCGATGATGCATGGAAAGGTATTGGTCTAGGTGTGAAAAGTAGTGCATGGAAGGGAAAAGATGACCATGACCACAAGCTGGCACTCGATTTCAGGCACAAGGGTGTGGGAAGATTCTCTTTTTTAGGTAAGGGTGTCAGGGATTGGAATGAGTTACCAAGAAAAATGATGAATAATTTACCGAAAACTTTGAAAGAATTTAAAAATAAAATTTGTAGAGGGAAAATGTAGGTGGGTGCAGGAAGGGGGAAGATGGGTGTGTAGTGAAATTGCCACCGGAGCCTGTGCTCCATTGCAATTAAATAATAATAATAATAATAATAGCTTCTCATTTACGAGCAAGAATTGATACTCATTCTTATTCTTTACTAAGCCTACGGCCACTCTCTGTTTGAAAATATCAGTTGCCTCTTTCACTTTTTATTCAAGATAACCTTTGGATCAACCGAGAAATGTTTGTGGCGTCACACTGTATCGTATGGTCTTGTGTTTCTTGCCATGACTTACATTGTTGTTTGTTTCAATCGCGTACTGCAGAAATGGTCTTTCACTCTATCAAAGATCACACATTCGGTTTCGACTGTGTAAACTTTCCCGCAATCACAAAGAATTTCATGTAGCCTACTTATCTTTCCAAAGGGATTTTACTATATCTGGCTGTAAAAATTTATTTATATCCATAAAATGGTAGAACATTGAACGTTGTTACTGCGTCCAGAATTATTTCTGTAATGATAAGAGCTTTATCGTCTTTTTCATTCGGAGCATCGTTCAAGCTCGATTTCTGCTAATCATTGAAAACGTTAGTTGATACTAGACTTCAGAGATACTTAAATGTATATCATCCTCTGTTGTTTTACCTCTATTTCGGTAGAACCTGCAGACTGTCCATTACTCTGTGCAACCATCGCCCACTCTTTTCCTTGCTGAATATTAGACCACTTTCTTTTGTGGTCTTTATTCCAGACATTTACCTGGACTTGCACCTCGAGTTCGGAGTTTCTTAACAAAATATATCGTCATGTTTTTCACTTTCCCATTTTCAGTGACATGAATTTTATGATTTTTTGAAGTGAAAAATTCTGTAGGTGGCGATATTGGGACGGGAGTAAATCTATGAGCTCGTGACATTCCTTTACCGACATGTTATGATGTGTAGTGCGTATGATACTCACGCTGGACAGTTTTTGGACGGGTAAAATCTTATGAGTTCTCGCCACCAACATGCTATATTAGCAATAAACCTGTGGCTATAAGTACGATGTGATGCGTCTGGACAGTAAAAGTATAGCTTATAGTTGTATATAATATATAAAAATGAATATTTCTTTGTTTGTTTTTATTTTTCCAATGTTCTTCATGAAAACACACAGTTTTAATCCGATTTTGATGGAACTTTGCATACGTCTACTTTAAAACAAACAGAAAAATATTATTTACATTTGAATTACAAAAACCTAAACCCTCTCCTCCTTTCCCGTCACCTTAATTTCTGTCAACGTTGTTCATACAAACCCATAGTTTTTATGCGATTTTAATAGTATTTAACACACTTATACAGCAAAACAAGGCCGTATGGTAGCTCAGCGATTTAGTAGCTAACTTCCAAAAGCTTCTCTCTCCGGTCGCTGGTTCAAATCCAATGCTGAGCAGGAATTTTTTGGAGTTGTATTTGATTATATGACCTATGCCCGGACGTTCCGTTGTTCTGATTCCACCTTAACTGAGGAAAGCAATTGGCCTTCCTGCCTCTGTTACAATAGCTTGTTACAACTCCTTCTGGAAGTATCGACCAATCTTCGGGTTGTGGACAAAGTTAGATTTTTAGTTTTTGAAGTGAAAACATCTTTAGGCGCGATGGGCGATTTTTGGAAGGGGAAAATCTTATTAGTTCGCATCACCGACATGCTAATGTTAACAGTATATCTGTAGCTATCTGATTGCTCAATGAGTAAGGTGCCAGATTGGAGAACGAAAGGACTCCGGTTCGAATCCTTATCCCGACGGTGATTTCCATAGATCCTTAACCCGACCTTCACCTCCACAACGACTGTGTAATTTGAAGTACGCATGAACGCTTCCGTGGTTCGGATTCGGCGTTAAACTGTAGGTCTCCTGTACTTGATAGCACTACTGGGTTAGGTTAAGGTGGGTAAGACAGGGGCGGAATGCACAGCCAAAAGAAACTCTGTCACCATGTCATTACGACCGCACGGAATTATTATTATTTAGTATATCTGTAGCTATAAGCATGACGTGTTGCGCGAATGACATTCATAGTTTTAAGTTTTCACTTCTGTAGGCAGTCCCCAACGACTACCAATTGATTTTTTTTTATTTTTTTATTGTAAGTATTGAGGCGATGCTGGCACTGGCCCACGGAGGTATGCAGGTGCTGCTATGTGGGACGCAGCCGCAGCATGCGTGACTAGATGTGTGCGTGTCAGACGGGATCCGCTCCACTTGTATCTGGTTGCAGACAACACTCACAGAGAGCAGGAACACTGCCAGAAACCTGTCAGTCACCACAACGCTAACGAAAGTTATGCGGTTTATCTATGAAAAATAAGAGTGTTCAGGATTTGATTCGACGCTTCTCAGGCAGTCCGTTATATACGCATGAGTTGAGAAAGTGGCAATATACTAAAATGGAATAACAGTGTAAATCTATTGTCTGCGAGTTAGAATATCACTACGGACGGAGCATGGTGGACGAGCGGTATCGTTGTGGTCTCTGATTCGGGAGAACGCAGGTCAAACCCAAGTTCGGCCATCAAGAATGTGGTTTTAAATGCTTTCCCGAAATCACTCTAGGCAAATGCCGGGATGCTTCCTTCCCGTTACTTGCCCCAGTCCTTCGCTGTCTCCTATGGAGGCGTCCATAAACTACGTGAGGTGAATAAGGGGGGGGGGTCTGGCGAAATCTCACCAAATCTCACCAAGAGGGACAAGGGGTCAACGGAAATCTGACGTGAGATTTTCGAAATTGTTTTGGACTGTAGAGCTAAAAAAAAGGGCCTACAAATGACGCGAAAGTCGATTTTAGGGTGGTTTTTTCATCGAGGTTTGGTAGGGTGAGACCTAAAAAAAGGGTCTTAAAAAGTTGCGAGGGCGATCACGGACCGAATCTCACCAGAGAGGGGGAGGGGATGGGGAGGGGGTCGAAGCAGATCTCACGAAGTCTCACCAGAGGGGGAAGGGGTTCCGGAAATCCGGAAAAACACCTCACGTAATTTATGGATACCCCCTATGACGTTGACGTCGATCAGGTGTAAAGCCATAAAAAAAATACTTCCTACGGATTATCACATTAATATCAACCAAACCTTCAGTTGGACTACGATGACTGGGTAGAACATAAAATAACGGGTCAGAGTTTTGTGAGTCATGTTGATTCGAAAAAAATAAAACTTACCCGTTAAGGATTTTTTGATCTGTTATTGAATTCATTTCAAAAAAAATGTTTCATCCTCAAGAATTAATTAAGCCACAAAAGAATTCTGAGAATAGTTTGCTTTTTTTTCGAACAAAAACAAGGACATTACAAATTAAGTTTGACGTTTATGTGAATTTGTTATGGCGGCATTAAAACAAATCTAATATTTCGCAGCATAATGTAAAAGTTTCGGGGTTCCTATGACTCCTGCCACTTTCAGCAGGATACGTGCTGGTTGAGCTCCGCTTTCCTAATACAACCTTTTCGGTACCAGAACGGATCAGTGTCACAATAATAAATACGTCAGATCAATGCCGACTTACACATTCATAACACTAGTGATAAATGTAACATCCAAAAACTATATAAACAATAGTCAATTGTACAGATATGGAAAAAATTTTTTGCAGCTTTTGTATTCTATGCCCACCAACTTCCTGACGGCTTTCAGCCAAAACTCATAATAAATCGCAGACAGTTTCATGTGGCGTAGAATAAAACACTATTATCTCTTCAAGATTTGTTGAGCAAGAAGCTTAATATTTGTTGCGAATGTCACAGTAAAGGCAATTAAGTTTATATGTTAGAAGTAGTAACTTATCCTCGGGGATTAGCTTAGTCTGAGAACAGAGAAACTGATCCGAATCTACCGAAGACTAGAGTCGCTTAGTAGATTACTATTGAGTTGTATTTCTCCACAATAGCACGTGCTACTTAAAATGATGATTTGTGCAGCTATTTGACCTCCGCTTTGTACCTATGAAACGGCAATTATGATTCACTACCTTCTGGTGGATATTGGCGATCCATGTAGTATGTGCATTTGAAGTATTGCAAGTGTCTCCCAACAGTGAATTTGCAAACGGGTCATTTCGTTGTATTATTTCCTACTCATCGCCAAATGTTAGAAATCTTCTTCCTATTATCTCTCCTGTATAGTTCCTTAAGCTCACATACTAACTTCGATAGCCATTGGTTGGAGAACTGTGACGTCACGCGCTGGCATTCGCTCGCAAATTAACAGTGACCAGAGATGTTACTAGAGATTTCAGGTTATGTGCACAATTCAATAGCCTAGCAACTGCGATGAAATTAATTGTCAGACTACATTCATTAAGTTTGTTTTTCGTAGCATTTAATTTTAAATTAAATACGCCAGTTTAGTTAAAAACATTACGGCTGAAATAAAATTGTACTTTATGATTCAATGAAGTACATCACATCACTGCCATTTTGCAATCAGTACCTTTCCGTTTTGCAATTAATACTTCAGGTATTAAATCTGGGCTTCAGACCTGCGGCTAAGATCATGAAAAACAAAAACGTGGATAATATTTTACATAGTTTTATTTGCTTCTTACATTATGTGCGTGTTCTCTGTATTATCGGTCATTATGATATTACGTATTATCTATTTATCAAAATTATAATCTATAACCCAGACCAACTATTTTTATATATTAAGTTTTATTTGCTTTTTATGTTTTGAGCATGTTCACTGTAGCTGAATTTCGGTACCTGATGTAGACCCATAGCTACTGCAAAATCACTTTCATGGGTTGTATAGGGTAAGTCAAAAAGAACTTTACATGTTTGAAATGATATAGAAATTTTAACGTTCAGGGTCGGTAGATGAGTCACTTTGTATCAAATAACCACAAATTTCACAAGTGTGATTTTGGTTCGATGTGATTACCATTTGCCATGCGGCAAACATCCCACCAGTAATAAATTGCTTCCCACACTCGTTGCAGCAAATTGGGCGTAACTTGTGCAACGGCAGCGTAGATTCAACAAAGTTCTTGTTCCAAGACTAAATTGTAGGCCTGCTTGTAGGTTATTTATGTATTCGTTGCAAAATTTACGCCGAATAGTTGTTACAGAGTTCGTTTCATAAAACCAAAACACAAAGCGACCACTCTCAGCATCAGTGAAAGTAGCCATTTTAACTGTGCACTACGCTGGCGATCCTGGTGGCGGAATAGTGTACTGATGCTTTAGGCTGTTTGCTACAAAATGACACATCCACCGATTCTGTAAGTTATCTCAACAAACTTCTACATCATTCAGAAGTTGTGAGATCCTTTTTGACTCACCCTGTACTAGAGTGAGTGAATATAATTTCATGATTTTCACTGAAAACTAAATTTAGACTTTAAAAGTGGACATTAAGAAGTGGATATGAGATTTGTGCTGGGACTGGGCTACTTGTAGTGGCAGGTCGCAGAAAGCGCGTGTAGCAGTCAGCGGGCAGGGCAGGGGCACCTGTTCACAAAGCAGCAGCCAGACCCCCGCCGAGACACTAATAATCCCCGCTATAATGGGGGGCCACTGACTTGCACTAATAATACACTCGTCTCCTCGTAAAATGAGTTAGCGATAAAAAGAGAACAATCCGCCGAGGGACCAGATACAAAGCCGGGACGAACTGTTGGGATACTACTGGTATTGTGGACGCGCGTTTTTGCTGACACAGATATGGCAGCCCCACTTGTAATCAATAATAAACCCGCGGTCTCCCGAGACGGGTTGGCCTGGTTTCCACACCGAGACGCCTCATCCATTCCAGGTACCATATGTGCGGCTGGCCCAGACGAATAAAACTTGAATCGTAGTAACTTCGTCAGCTTCTTCAAAAGTAGAAAGGTATTGTTCAATTTTTTTTTTATGTTTCACATGCAAACAGCAATAATCTATTCCTCGAAGTTTTCTATTGAACAATTTTTCTTTTGATTCTGGTTTTACTCTCGTCGACGTCGAGGTCATTAGAGGCGAGATAGGACTGGGGAAAGAAACTGGAAGGAGTTCACCATGGCTTTTTTTTTTTTTTTTTTTAAAAAGAAGCTATCCCGGTATTTGTCTGGAGTGATTTGGGGATAGTTATCGACTCGCTAATGTGTTAGAATTTAGAAACGTTTTAATATCAATTGTTCTTTATGTTTTGTATCTGAATAACAGATCACATTTTTCCAGGGAGCTCAGCACAATTAACTGTTAGCTGGTGAGAATACTCATACTAGGAACCGTTGTTTTTTGCCGTGATGAAAAAGTGTAGTAGGGCCTTCCTATGGCCGAAGCGTAACTGTTATTTTTTATAATAAATTACTTCTAAATTTTTAAAGCGTCTTTAACGTTCTTAATTGGACATAATAGTTACCACGATATTATCAAGATCAAATATTGTATGAAGAAACCGATTACGATGAAAGTTTAATGGTAAAATATAGGAACAACCTTTCACTAATCAACATAGATTTTTGTAAGACAGCGATAATCGTGCCGTAATATTTGTGTAATAAACACAGTTTAGTCTATAGTCCGGAGATTTCATTTAAAATTTGAAACGAGCATTAAATTATCAGGCAACAAACTGTAATGTCTATTAGCGATCGTTTATTTATGACGTTCAGTTTCGACTTTCAGCGTAGCGAATAAGCAGGCCTAATATGAAACACCGAATTTCTTTTAACAACGTTGAAATTATTAAGATATTAAAGAAACATACCAACTTATAAAAACGTGCGTGCAGTGAGAATACAGTTTAGGAAGGAAATAAGTGATTGGGGTCGATGAGCAATGACAAGAGGAATGAGGTCACACGCATTTCCCAAAATTTAAAGCCTGTCCACATTTTGAGAGACTCTGTGAAGGAATTCCACGGATCAGTTTTATTCGTTATGAGTTGTGCATACATGCATAGATAGCCGATCCCACTCCACCTGCTCATCCAAAGGTCACATTTAATTATTCCACGCAGCTGCCATCTCTGTATTATATCTCTTTCCCAACCCCATCTTGGGTATCGTCATTCTCCAGGTCATTTCACTAATGACTTCAACTATTCCATCTACCTTGGAGCCCGGTTGGTGCCATATTCATGACATCCACCGTATCTCACACTTCCCACTTTCTCTCTCAGACTGTACAGCACAATTTGTTTTCTTAGTTAGTTATTTTTTTTACACATTACACTTCCGAGGAATTTCCTTTTAGCATCTTTCAACCTGCTCCATTCCTTCTACGTCTCTGTTGCATATGTTGCCAAAGCGGTGTATTATTATTTGAACATTACCATATTGTGCGGTGGGTGAGCAAATGGTAACCCTCTGGCCTTGCATTCGGGAGGACGCAAGTTCAAATTCACTGACTGAAATGCCTAAAATTTTCATGAAATCTACATCTACTTCTACATTTGCATCTATACTCTGCAAATCACAAATACCGTGGGTGGCAGAGGGTGCTAAGCACCAATCCTAATTATGCGCATTCCAATCCCGAACAGATCAAGGAAAGAAGGAATACATAAATGAATCAGTACGGCATCTTATTTCTCTAATGTTATCCCTCCTGTCATTGAGACCTAAATAGGTTGGCGGAAGAAGTATTTCGTTGTACTCGTAACTTAAAGATTTTCGCATATTCTCCAGCAAATTCAAACGAAAACGACGTCGTCTGTCCGCCAAACAATTCCAGCCCAACCAACGAATCAGCTCTGTAACACTTACGTAAGGACTGTAACTAGCAGTCACGAATCGAGCGGCTCTTCTCTGTACTTTCTCTAATGTGTCAATCAATCCCTTGCGATACGGATCCCAAATTCCACAGCAGTATTCCAAATGCGGACGCACTAGTGTTTTGTACGCTATTTCCTTTGTATGAGCATTACAACTTCTCAAAATACGTCCTATGAATCGTAGTTTGGAATTAGCTTTGCCTACAACGGAAGTTATGTGGAAGTCCCATTTCATGTTGCTTGGTACTGTTACGCCTAGATACTTCAGGGAATCCACAGTGTCAACAACTGAATTGTTAACTTTGTACTCCTGAGCAAGCGGTGTCTTTTTATTACTTATGTGCATTGCCTTGCACTTTTTACAGTTAAGTGTATGCTGCCATTCACGGCACCATTCCGAAATAACATCCAGATCGCGCTGAATTTCTAAGCAATCGTCGGAGCACCTCACTTCCCTATAAATAAGTGCATCATCAGCAAAAAATCGCATCCTGCAATTAACGTTGTCACCGAGATCGTTTATAAATATTAAGAAAAGAAGTGGTCCTATTACACTTCCTTGAGGAACGCCCGAAGTAACATCTACAGGTAGTTTAGAAGAGGCTTCCCCGTCTACAACGTCATACTAATCTACAGTTGAGATGAACTTAATTTACGTGATTAAAATTATTTGATTTCTTTCCAGCAACAGCAGCAGAAATAGTGCTTCCTGCATTGATGTATGTACGGAGACATTCCATGCGTATTTTTTTTATTTTTTTATTTTTTGTTTTGTTTTTATTATTTTTTTGCTTGTTTTTGTTTCTGGCTTTACGTCTCGTCGAAATCACTAAACCAAAAGGACGGGGGACAAAGAATGGAAAAAAATTCTGGACCATTCCGGCTTTCGCCTGGAGTGATTTTGAGAAACCATGGAAAACCCAAATCTGGATGGCCGCACGGAGATTCAAATCCGCATCCTCCCAAACGAAAGGCCAGATCGTTACCGCTAACCCACCATAGTCGGTCGTATGGTTGAAATTAACTAACTATAACTGGTTCTATCAGTAAAGAGCGTAATCTTGGTACTGCTAATTATTATATTTTGTTGATATTTGATGATTTACTAACGGATAATACTAATATTTTTGGGTTTTGCTGGAAACGCTGCTTTTAGATTCAGATTTAATTTCTGCGTTAGAGATCCAGTAGAACAATCAAACGAATACTTCTTTAATAACAGCGTGCTAGAGCTCACCCATGGTGAAGCGATAGGCGTGGTTGATTGCTGAGGTGTATTATACAGTAAAGCGTTATGCAACGTAAAAAATTAGACGTAAACAGGTAAAACATTCTGACTTAAGTGGATAGAACTGATATTATAAGGTGAGCAGTATGATGGCTCTACTATGAGGTGTTTGACTGAAAATAGAAGAGAGCCTGATTTCTAGTTTGGTCTCAGCCAAGATTTTGAAAATCCTGTTTCCCTTATTTACCTCTGTTAAATTTTATTTTGTGTATGTAAAAATTGGGACAACAAGGCAATATAGGGACCAAGGTTAAATATAGCTTCCACTAATGTTTCCAAGATATTTGAGAAGCAATTTGACAATCGAGCTCGGTGAGTGGTGAAGCTCCGGCTTGGCATTCCGGAGGACGTGGATTCAAATCCCCGTCCGGACATCCAAATTTCGGTTTTCTATGGTTTCGCGAAATCACTTTAGGGAAATGCCGGAACAGTTCCATCAAAGGGCTATGGCCGAATTCCTTCCCGTTCCTTGCCCCACATTCTCGACGCTGACGAGTCATAAAGCTATATGAAGGGCTGTCTGACAGCTATTTCCTGACCTCGTTTAATGTGCCGAGTAATATAAACGCTGCAATACAAGCAACAGCAAACTATTGTTTTTGCTATTAATAATATTTCTTGGCAGAATGTCTTGTCTGATAACAAAATAGTAATTATCAAGAAGAAATGGAAACGTTAGAAAAGCTACGTAAGTATACTCAGACCGTAACGCAACAGAGACAAAGTGAATTTAGAATTGTGATCTATATTTTGAACTTCCTGAAAGATGGATCATCCACCTGAGAAAACTCGGCGCATTTTGTGTGTCCTCGCGTACACTGAGATGATGAGTCGGTTCAGATTGAGAGTGACAAAAACAGGAATATATTCTCCATCATGCCTCATCTCGCATCCCAGCTTTTCCCATACGGTGGGGCAACATGGGGAAAAAGAAGTCCACTATATATTAATAAAGTTAATTATTTTTATTCTTGATTACAGTTTAGACAGTAAACGCTGAAAGCTATTATAGTAAAATCTTCAGTTTCTTCTAGTAAAACTGAAGATTTTTCTTGTGAAAACGCTTAAATTCCCAAAACTTTGATGACTTGGATTTCACTTTAAAGTGTAATTCACCATAAGCGGCTGTTATTGCCAGGTTTAAGAACGGGCCATGACAAAAGTGGAGAGCGCTATCAGTTGAAAGCACTATCAATACAGCGGCCATACTTCCCGCCACTATTCATTTTTCTTACGCTTTAACCTTCATCTAAGTCGAAGTCATTAGAAGCGGGAAATGACTGGTGATTGAAAATGGCAAGGGAAACGGACCGCAGATTTTTGAGGTCAACGTACCGGCGTTCATCTGACGTGATTTCGAAACCACTAAATATCTAAACCTAGATGTCCGGACGAGGATTCGAACTCGCGCACTCCCGTGTACCAGTTCCGAAAGTTACATCTTACTCATCAGTTTCAGTCTTCAAATAATACAGCAGGTATTTATTGTCAAATTTATTTTAAGAGTTGCGTCGTATTAGTGTAGAATAGGTTTTTTTCTGTTCATAATGTAGGTATGGGGGACTAATTTGAAGAGAAAATTTAATGATATGGAGGAAGCGTTATAATTGCTACAACATGGTACAATGCACCCGCCTCTCGGCTTTTTATTTCTCAGCTATATATCTTTAAATTATCTCATAGAGTATTCAGTTTCATCGTAACACAACATTAACATAATATCATAGCGGGAGTGAGTGCACTGCATGGCTTTACAGAGTCACAGAGAAGAGAAAATGAACTTACATGGTTTTATGCAGAAATGGTTTCCATCACGTCGTCTGATAGCGACACATTGCTCCACGGAATTATTATAAACGTATCTCAAGAACGATTCACTGACCGCTAGTATTGTGTTTGGTGGGTCTTAAATAGCCTTTCGCATGACTGGATCTTTGTTTTCTGTCTTCGTATGTGTAGTGCTGTCAACCCTACCTTTTTGACTTTGCAGTTTTCGACACATCTGGCTTATGGAGAAATACACAGGTTCCCAAAGATGAGACGTGTCTTACCCCTCCCCAACGCGTGGGTTTTTGTTTCCGTGATGTTGGCCTCCAGACTTCAACCCTTAGGTTCAGCTGGGTGACAGGAACTAAGTTGAATTATTCCTAATCATCTGCGTTCCAGTCTATAAGGGCCGCCATCCTGTGTGTAACCTTACCTCCAGAATAAAATATTTATTACTACTCCAAATGTGCTCGGCGTCATTTTCGCGACAGCAAAAATAGATTCATTAATTAATTTCCTATTAATTACTTAAATCTAAATATTTCAGTTCATAATTGTTTCCTGTATCTTATGTACTACATATAATGTCACAACCGCTTGTTTGGAGTCAGGGAAGTCCTAAAAACTGTAGCAATATCACACCCTAACAAACATTTTTTTCTCTTTAATTAATCATATGTGTTTACAAAATAATTGTATTGGTGTGTGTAAATTAATCTGTGTATCATAAGATTTACAAAAGCTGTAACATCTATACCCTTTGGGAGAAACATAAATTTAGTAGACTATCATCAGCCAGTCTTAAAAGTCTTTGGCGTTGACAATGGCAAACAGCTGAGAAAACAGAGAGAAAGTTGGCGCCACATTGTCATAACGCACGGGTACGTGTCTGAAGCTCCACTGTACGGGGACTGTAACATATTTGTAAATTATGTTGTAATTATTTCAAGAAGTGCTGTTACGTATGTTTAAATGTTGATTTTTGCTAACAGATTCAGTGAAATATAACTCGAGGGTTTCTTTGGGGAAACAGTGATTATCATTTCGTCATAACAATAGATTCAATCACTTTTAATGAAATGAACTGCAGCTTAAATATGTTCGAGATGAGATGGGCCTTCTTATCCATAACACGCATGTCCTGTAGAGTGGAAATCTTGCTAAACCATGTAATTCTTCGGGAGCTGACCTTATGACTGTCCACTCTTCTTGATAAATTCTCATACACCGCAAACAGTGTTATTTCTCTCAACGAAGAGGATGTAATGTTGTTTGTCAAGGGATGCTTTCTGAGACTGTTTAGTTTGTATGCAATGTTGTTGCAGGCCATGTTTCCACAGTTGCTTAATTAATTACCAGTTGAAAGATAACGCCAATGCAACTGTTTAATTTATTTATTGTTGCGTCGTACGCGTTTCACCTCTCGTCGAGGCATCATCAGCGACGAATTATTTACATTTGTTAATACGGTATACAGCTGCGCATCTCCGTTTCTTTATACAAAGCATGGTTCGCCTGTATCGTATTTACACTATTGTGCGTTTTCATCGTTCTGTCGTCTGTTGGGGCCAGCTGTTTGTGCTGATCAACTCGCTTAACAAATGTAAATAATTCGTCGCTGATGATGCCTCGATGAGAGGTGAAACGCGTACGACGCAATAATAAATAAATTAAACAGATGCATTGGCGTTATCTTTCAACTGGTAATTGTTTAGTTTGCGTTCGCTTCACATTTGCGTTTTTTTTTTTATTTATTTTTTATTACTTGTGACTTTACGCCTTGTCGACGTTGAGTACATTAGAGGCGGAATAGGACGGGGAACAAGAAACGGGAAGGAATTCGGCCATGGGCTTTTGCAGGAAGTATCCGGGCATTCGCGTGGAGTGATTAAGAAAAACAAAATCTGGATGCACGGACGGGTATAAGAACCGGTGTCCTCCCGAATGGGAGGAGGCCAGGTCAGAGCGTTAACCGCTCACCCACCATGCTCTGTAACGTCAATTCAAGCCGGCCTCGGTAGCGTAGGGGCTAGAGTGCCGAAGGTCGCCGGTTCGAGTCCGACCGCGGGCATGGATGTTAGGTGTTGTGTGTCTGTGTGAATGTCCTGTCCGTCCTGTGGTGTCCATACATAGAAAGATACGATGTACACTGGATGACTAATTGTTCACTGGAAGCTAGAATATGATCACATTGAGCTGGCTGAATGGCCTTAGCCGCCAAAAGCCAATTAAAAAAAAAAAAAGTTAATTCAAATTTATTGTCAACATACGACCTTGAACAGTATATGGAAGAACCACTAATAAATAGGAAATCAGACCCTGCGCAGTTTTGGGTGAATTGCCAACACTTCACGCCGGTACTTTTGGAAATCGCGCAGAAGTACGTGATATGCCAGACCTCTTCTGTGTCGTCTGAAAGAGTAACTTCTGCAGTTAACTTGGCGGTACCGGACAGTAGCAGTGGGTTGACACGGGAACGTATAAAACGGAGAGTTCTTTTCATGTCTGACACACGAATACTGCTTCGATTGATTGTAAAAATAAATTAGTAAAAAAAATTTCAATAGTTTCTACTCTTTTTAGCTTGGGCTTTACGCCTCGTCGACGGCGAGGTCTTCAGAGGCGGGATGGGATTGGGGAAATGAAATGAACTGCAGCTTAAATATGTTCGAGATGAGATGGGCCTTCTTATCCATAACACGCTGTATGTCCTGTAGAGTGGAAATCTTGCTAAACCATGTAATTCTTCGGGAGCTGACCTTATGACTGTCCACTCTTCTTGATAAATTCTCATACACCGCAAACAGTGTTATTTCTCTCAACGAAGAGGATGTAATGTTGTTTGTCAAGGGATGCTTTCTGAGACTGTTTAGTTTGTATGCAATGTTGTTGCAGGCCATGTTTCCACAGTTGCTTAATTAATTACCAGTTGAAAGATAACGCCAATGCAACTGTTTAATTTATTTATTGTTGCGTCGTACGCGTTTCACCTCTCGTCGAGGCATCATCAGCGACGAATTATTTACATTTGTTAATACGGTATACAGCTGCGCATCTCCGTTTCTTTATACAAAGCATGGTTCGCCTGTATCGTATTTACACTATTGTGCGTTTTCATCGTTCTGTCGTCTGTTGGGGCCAGCTGTTTGTGCTGATCAACTCGCTTAACAAATGTAAATAATTCGTCGCTGATGATGCCTCGATGAGAGGTGAAACGCGTACGACGCAATAATAAATAAATTAAACAGATGCATTGGCGTTATCTTTCAACTGGTAATTGTTTAGTTTGCGTTCGCTTCACATTTGCTTTTTTTTTATTTATTTTTTATTACTTGTGACTTTACGCCTTGTCGACGTTGAGTACATTAGAGGCGGAATAGGACGGGGAACAAGAAACGGGAAGGAATTCGGCCATGGGCTTTTGCAGGAAGTATCCGGGCATTCGCGTGGAGTGATTAAGAAAAACAAAATCTGGATGCACGGACGGGTATAAGAACCGGTGTCCTCCCGAATGGGAGGAGGCCAGGTCAGAGCGTTAACCGCTCACCCACCATGCTCTGTAACGTCAATTCAAGCCGGCCTCGGTAGCGTAGGGGCTAGAGTGCCGAAGGTCGCCGGTTCGAGTCCGACCGCGGGCATGGATGTTAGGTGTTGTGTGTCTGTGTGAATGTCCTGTCCGTCCTGTGGTGTCCATACATAGAAAGATACGATGTACACTGGATGACTAATTGTTCACTGGAAGCTAGAATATGATCACATTGAGCTGGCTGAATGGCCTTAGCCGCCAAAAGCCAATTAAAAAAAAAAAAAAGTTAATTCAAATTTATTGTCAACATACGACCTTGAACAGTATATGGAAGAACCACTAATAAATAGGAAATCAGACCCTGCGCAGTTTTGGGTGAATTGCCAACACTTCACGCCGGTACTTTTGGAAATCGCGCAGAAGTACGTGATATGCCAGACCTCTTCTGTGTCGTCTGAAAGAGTAACTTCTGCAGTTAACTTGGCGGTACCGGACAGTAGCAGTGGGTTGACACGGGAACGTATAAAACGGAGAGTTCTTTTCATGTCTGACACACGAATACTGCTTCGATTGATTGTAAAAATAAATTAGTAAAAAAAATTTCAATAGTTTCTACTCTTTTTAGCTTGGGCTTTACGCCTCGTCGACGGCGAGGTCTTCAGAGGCGGGATGGGATTGGGGAAAGGAACGGGAAGGAATTCGGCCATGGCCTTTTGAAGGAAGCTTCCCGGCATTCGCCTGGAGTGATTTGGGGAAACACAACTCTGGATGCCCGGATGGGGATTCGAATCCGCGTCCTTCCGAATGCGAGGCCAGAACGTTAACCGTTCACCCACCACACTCGGTAAATAGTTTCTACATGTGTGTTTAATTTTCAGAATTATCTTAAATATTTTGATATAGTTTGAACATATTTTTAGATAATTTTTGGCTTTAAACACAAATATTGATATTTCGATATTTTTCCTTGATGCTTATCGATAGTGTTTGTTAATATCGATACGATATTTATGGGTTTATTTTCTCATTTGATCATCTGTAGTTACTGGGAATTTCCACGCCATTGTGCTGGGGTTTGCCCATGAACCGGTATGCTAGTAGCTCAGATGAGTCCTGTCGCCAGTAGCGGTGCTGATCAACTCGCTAATAGAGCCAGGAGCCACAATGGGCGCGCATTCCTGGGCGGCCAGGCACTGCGGGGGGCTACTCAGTGGCCTCTACGCCTTCGGGTGCCTGTCTTCTAATCAAGCCGTATTCCACGCTCATTTACACAGACAGGAATACTGGCAATTCATTTTGTCTCTCCTTGCCTGTGTAATCATATGGATTCTTAACGATGTATTGAAATTATTGGGCAAAGGTTAAATATTACTGCTCAGTTCAACTGGATTCCGGATACACAGCAGAATGTCTCAGGAAAAAGAGGTAGTAATTTGAAAATAGAGAATTATTAAATTGGAGAAGATCCTCCACCTTTTCAAAGAATTCTATAATTTGAGCATATTGGCCAACCATTCTTGTTTTTTTTTTTTTTAAATTTAATTTATTATCAGTTCAATGACTAGTCAGTTCTCTAGCATCTATAACAGACTATTCATTTGAATTTGAATAGTAACATTTTAAAGTTATTAAAATTCTAAACAGAAAATTTTACATGCTACGTAACAATTTTTCTACAAATACAAGTTATAATCAAAGTCAAAGTGGATATCATATCTCAATATCTGGTGTCCGGGGGAAGGTGGTTGGTATGGAGATAGTCCTTTCTCCGTAGTTATGTCCCTGGGTGATGTAACAGCAATGATTTACCATTTCCTTCCCTCGTGTGATAGTGTTCGTAGTTGTTATTATACTATAGCAGGGGTGGCCAACACAAATGATCTTGCGGGCCACTTTGGAAAGGCATCATAACTCCACGGGCTCCATACAAAATTATATATTCCCACATTAGATTTAAACCCACTATAGACTATTTTGGTAGTGAAAAATTGAAACATAATGAGTAATTATTATTATGTTTACTATTATTCTTACATGTAAATATAGACTATAATAATAATGATACTAAACGCAAATTGAAAAGAAATATATAACACTAAAAGTAAATATATGGATGCATAATTAATTTATTTTTTAATACATTGGTTTTCACTACTTTGGCGATTATAAAATAAACATATTTTGTAAAAGTGTGATGAATCTCGCTGGCCGGAAAAATGTTCTTGGCGGGCCGCATGTGGCCCGCGGGCCGCTGGTTGGCCACCACTGCAGTCCGCTGTCAGCGGCCGTCAGGTACGGACGTGTTTGCAACAACATCCGTGTAGTCGGTCAACGCCGCAGCGATCAACAGTAGTGTGCAGTGTAGAAGTTTTGTGTGAGTGTAATAGAAAACCATCTTCTCAGCCGAGTAGAGGCGAATACTACAGTTAAAGGTAAGAAATGGCAGCCACCGCAATAACAAGGAAAAACACCGTAAAATTCACATTCGATCGTGCTTTCGTAAGGCCAACGGCGTACGAGATACATGAGTGGCTGTTCGACAAAGTAAAATTAATAGATGAAGAAATATTGGGAATTCAATTAGATTCATTCCAAAACTGTGTGTTTGTCAAAATGACAAGTGAGGAATATTGTGTCAGCGTAATAGAAGAAAATACAGGCAATTTGAAATTCCACCATGCCGATGGAAATGTAAGTAATGTTCAAGTAACAAACGCAGGAATGGGCAAAAGACAGATAAGAGTGTTAAATCTGCCATTTGAAATATCCAACGAACTGATTCTACAGGCGATCAAACCTTTCGGAAATGTGATAGAAATTACAGAAGATAAATGGGGAGGCAATATCCGATTTAAGAAGATAAACGGAGTGCGCATAGTTAAAATGGAAATAACAAAACACATACCATCATACATAAACGTAAGTGGATTCAGAGCACTTGTTGTGTACGACGGGCAGCCACGAACTTGTGCTATTTGCAACTCAATAGAACATATCAGAGCAAACTGCCCTCGCATGCGCCCGACAATACTACCGTTAACATACGCCAAGCGCTCAGAAACAGCAAAACAAAATGAAGAGGCCGCATTAGGAAACCAACAGCAGTTTCCACCACTAATGAAAACGGACTTGTGCCCCCCTGAGACGGTGACACAAAAAGAAATAAAGTCACAAAAAATGTACAATACAAAGAATACTGAAGAAAATATGAGCGACGAGGGACGCCACACCCAGAACAAAATGAGTGGAAACCTCCAAACTAAACAACAAGGAGACTGGAATGACAAAACAAAAACAAACACGGACGAGAAAAAGCAGAAAATAAATAAAAAACCTCTCGAAAACACGATGGTAACTGATGACAACATCGAGTCAGATCACGGAAAGGAAGAACCGATGCTGACAACTGACCCACCATCCACAGCAGAAGAAACGGAGTGGACGAGGCCAACGGTCGCCAAACTCTGTAAGAAACGCCGTGCAAGGAAACAAACGGAGACCAAAACCAAGCAAAGTAGGGAAACGTCAACAGAGAGAGAAAGTACAGAAGAAGTCAAAGGAAGTGGGAAAAAACTAAAGAAACAACCAATAGAGAAGAATCAGCCAACTAGCAACACAGAGCCAACTCCAAACCCAAACAGGCGCAGAGGCGCAGGGACCGAAGTAGGAAGTACGCCGTATAGTTGGGCGGACGACGAGCAGCAGGAAAATCCAATCGAAGACACGCACATTGTCTGAATGCAACACACTGACAGTATGATGCAAACGTTCACCGTGGCAACGTTAAATATAAATTCAATTATAAGCCCTCTTAAAGTGGAAATGCTGCAAGACTATGTGAAAGCCGCAAACATTGACATTCTACTACTGCAAGAAGTCACAAACGTAATAAACCTGGACAGAATCTCCGGCTACAACTCTATAACGAACACCGGTGGCGATATAAGCCTCGGAACAGCAATTTTAAGCAAGCTAGGTATTGAAACCTTAGATGTAACAAGATCAGAAGAAGGAAGAACTATAGCTTGCACAATAGCCAATACCAGAATAATAAATGTATATGCTCCCTCAGGCAGCAACCAACGAGCCAAGAGGGCGTCATATTTTAAAAATAGTTTAACCTTACACATGGGTAAGAACACCCGACAAACTATTTTAGGAGGAGATTTCAACTGTGTCCTACATCAGAAAGACCAGTCACCCAATTGCAACAAAAGCATAGAACTGGAATACATCATAAGCAATCTCAAACTACTAGACACATGGGAAGTATTAAACGGAAACACCATAGGATTTACATATACGACACGAAAATCAGCTTCACGACTAGACCGTATTTACATCAGCCAAGAGCTGAAGAGCGAACTTCAAACAACAGAGCGTTGGCCGGTTGAATTTTCGGACCATGTAGCATACCAATGTAAAATAAACTAGCGAAACAAAATATATACATTGCGCGGGGATACTGGAAACTAATACCTCTATTCTAGAGCAGCGCCAGCTACAACAGAACTTTTCAGATACATGGATACAGTGCTGCAGCCAAACTCGGAATTTCCGTCAACCATAGAATGGTGGATAAAACTGGCGAAACCCAGGATCCAACGAATGCTAAAGACTTACAGCATCGAAATAAAGAGGTGGCAACGGCAAATAGAAGAATTTCACTATCTATGTTTGAGAGAGCTATATAAAAAGGTGGAAACAGAAAGGAAATACATTCTTGAGATCAAGAAAATCAAAGCAAAAATAATTGCAATGAAGAGGAGACAACTTGAAGGAGTTAAAATTAGAAGCAGAGTACACAATGCTATATCCTCGAAGATGCTTCAATCTATCATCTGGTCCAAGAAAAAACGCAGAGCAAGAAGACATCTGATTACGGAGTTGATAACAGAAGAAGGAGCAATCATCAAAACACAAAATACAATAAAACAACACGTTCACAATCATTATAAGCAGCTATTCGAAAAAGCAGATAGTTCCACAGCCCCAGAAGGAATATTAGATTCGATAGAAAAACAATTGAACGACGAAGATCGAACCAGAACTTAACAAGGAAATTGACGTGGAAGAAGCTTACCTAGCAATCCAAAGAAGCCCCAAAAACAAATCGCCGGACCAGATGGCATCGGGATAGAGTTTTACGCAACATTTTGTAGTCAGTTAAAGAACAAACTTATACAAATATGTAATGAGATTATGGAACAAAAAATGTTACCTGAGGAATTTGTGAACGCGTAACAGTATTAGTCCCCAAAATACGAAAGCCAAAAATATGAAGA
Source organism: Vandiemenella viatica (assembly GCA_031002005.1). Taxonomy (NCBI): domain Eukaryota; kingdom Metazoa; phylum Arthropoda; class Insecta; order Orthoptera; family Morabidae; genus Vandiemenella; species Vandiemenella viatica. Next base: position 307,707,702 of record CM061920.1, on the reverse strand, counting down.
GTTTCAGACCTATAACCTTACTGAACAGTGATTATAAAATATTCGCTAGGGTGTTAGCACACAGAATAAAAGACAAAATACACAAGGTGATAAAAACCCACCAGGCTGCAGTTGGATACAACAGATCAATTATCCAACTACTGTCGGAATATCGCGATGTCATAGGCAGTATGAACACAAGCAACTCAGAGGGTGCCATCTTGTCACTAGATTTTGACCGAGCCTTCGATAGAGTTAACCATAACTTTTTAAAACAAACGATAAAGATGGGATTCGGAGAAGAGATATCCAACATAGTACATAACTTACTAAACAAGGCCACAACGAAAATAATCGTCAACGGGACGATGAGTGGACCTATACGAATTAGGCGATCAGTAAGACAAGGTTGTCCCCTATCTATGATTCTATTTGCAATAGCACTAGAGCCACTATTGTTAAAATTAACAGAAACAGTAACCGGAATAAACATAGGAATCGGGAAAGTGATCTGTCGGGCCTATGCGGATGATGTAGTTGTCTTTGCGAAAGATACGACAGACGTTGAGCTTGCAAAACAAACCATCGAAAGTTACTGTCAATGCTCTGGAGCAGTACTAAACATAAAAAAATCAAAAATCATGGATATTGGAGCGGGTTTGAGGCATAGTAAACCCTCCTGGCTAGAAGAAAACTCGGAAATCAACCTCTGGGAATCAAATTCCAAAAATGCCTGCAAAAAAGTGCGACAACAAATTGGCGGAACCTATTAGCCAAAATTAGAGCTTGCCTCCAACAACACTCCGTGAGGAATCTTAATATGATACAGAGAGTACAACTAATTAACACATTTGTCCTTGGGAAGCTATGGTACACGTCGCAAATACTCCCAGTTTCTACGCCTCTAGCACGAAGTATTATGTCTGCGGTTGGCTTTTTTATACATAGAGGAGAAAATCTTCAAAGTTAAGTCGAAACACTGACACTAGAAAAGAAAAGAGGGGGACTTGGCCTTGTCGATGTATATAAGAAGAGCAAAGCTCTCTTCGTTAAACATATGCTGCATGCAAAAAGCAGGAATCCGCAAGGCATTACAGCACCACGTGATAGACCTATATAAGCCACACAGCATGACACCACCCATCAGCATGGCCGGAATACCAATCAGATGAAATACTTACAACTCTTCTACTTGGAACACAGCTACCTGAAGCTCCAGCACAAAAATAACCGGCCTTTAACAACCAAATAATATACGATATTATGAAGGATAACACCCCTGGGAACAGACAGGAAATAAAGTATCCCAATATTTCATGGAAAAACCTTTGGACAAATATCCACAACCCGGTGTTACATACATCAGTACATTCAATCTGGTACAAGGTAGTCAATGAAACCATAGCCACTAACACCAAACTAAATCAAATCCATCTCCTAGAAACAGATAGATGTAACCACTGCCAAATGGCAGACACTCTACTCCATAGGATTACCTGCCACCGTGTCAAAGACATTTGGAACTGGACAAGGCGCACCGCAGCATACATACATACTAGACACCACAACAAGAAGAATAAGTCCAGAACTTTTACTGAAACCAGATATGACATCCACTTCACAACAGAAAAGAGACGCCCTAATATGGCTAATGGGGAACACCATATACTATATATTCTCTCAAAAGATGTAAATATAGAGGGACTACTGGGTCCAACTTGTGGTAGACTACCACAGATTCAAAAGAGGAGAAAAATGAGCAAACTCCTCTCGCAAAATATTTAGAGAAAATTATACCGTTTAAAATAAATACAAATAAAAGAAGAACGACTACATAAATCTAAACTAGAGGACAGAACTTAAAGAATGTTCCTCGTGACTAAGTTGAAGTAACTGTTTCAATATTGAAATAAATGTAAGAAGCCTAGGAAAGGAATAAAACGGTAAAGAGCCAGGCAAAGAGCCAACTATCTGGAGAGCGAAAGGAAGGGCTGAAGGGGAGGAAGGAGGCCCAAAAAAAAAAAAAAAAAAAAAAAAACTGTACTATAGCCTGTTTAGTTAACAGAGGTGACTCAAGGTCACTTTGTTCTTTCCCCGCTAAACTGCACATACTCCTATAGGCGAAGGAGTGCCTGTTGACAAATCTGCCACGCGTATGTCAGGACACAGAGGTCTGTTCGGATGAGTAGGCAAAGGTAGTGAGTGGTAAGGTGAGGAGTGGGGCAAGGGAAACATTACCTTAAACCATCACTTGAGGTTGAACAGCGATAAGTTCGAGTGACTGTGATGGAGTGTATGCTCATTATATAGACGATGGATCAGAGGTGAAGGAAGGAGGCTTTGCCCACTCAAGCCTACTATTTATAAAAATACCAAACGGTGCTCCGAGAATTACTACCCCATCTGACGAACGAATCAGCAAAGTCGTATGGCCTCTCTCCATACACACTGTGGATAGGTTTATGATTTAACGCGGGACTTTTGTGCACGGTCTGGTGATTACGAATCTCACCTCACCACATCTCCTAACATGCCGACCAGGTCCGCTGGTGAAATTTCTTTCACTAGATAATCTCGACTCAGTCGTCACAAGTATCCGAAGCAACGGGACGGATTACAGATGTAATAGTATGGATTATTGTCATCTATTAATACACTACTATCTATTAACGCCTCTTCTACTTTTTCTCCTTAACCGCTGAGTTCGTGGGTATTTTTACTTGAGAAATTTAAACCTGGACAGTTTCCCTTCCCTTACCCAGTGATGGAAGTATATTCACGTAGTATTTATGTGTGGGTTTTTATATGTTCAGTGTAGTGTGTTGCGAGTGAATAAAAGATGCTGGGTGAAAACTAGTGACAGCCCATTCAGGCCTGCTCATCCGCTATGTTTAATGTCCCCAATCTACGGGGGAACCACCATCAATAATGTCATATGCACCAACTCCATGCATAATGCGGAAAGATTTGGAATTTAACCGAGGACTTTGCTGTACAAATTGGCGATAGGGAATTGAGCACCACCATCGCTTCTACTCTGACGGCCAACTCCTAATGACGAAAATTTCTTCCATCACCAGAACTTGAACCAGCTAACCCTGTTACAGTTCCCCGGCGACATCACGAAGCATCAAACAAATGAGTCAATGAGACGGACCAACTAATCCATAGAAAATTAAATTGCCAACTGTTATATTTAACGGTCACTGGAATCCGTTGAAAAGTAGGAATCGTTGCCCAGAAGGCACACTTCCGGAACCAACATTAGTACGGATGTTCGGTCCACCAGCTTGAGGCGATAGCGGTAACTAGGACGAACCCTCAAGCCGCCACCCCGACCACACCATCCATCTGACTATTTCACTACGCTCCCGCCGCGGAATTAGGCTCTTCAGAATCACCCGCCATTACAGCAGGGACGCTGAGGCAAGGTTCCTTTCGCCACCCCTGATGGGTGCCCACGGGGAACAACGCGGATGTAGCGCCCGCCACGAACCAGGCCGAATACCCTTCCAATACCTGGCCGTATAGCATAAGCCTCTCTGTGGTTCCTACGCGCAACACCCCAGTGTCGCGCAGGAGCGCCCCTTCGCATGATCTACCACGCCAGCCGACCAAACATATCGTCACTGAATACGCGACTTCGCACACTAGGGCGCGCTCCCAATGCGCTTTCCCCCGCACCCGCCCGACACTCGTGTCCAGTGCGAACACGGGTTCCCACGCACTCGTTCAAGTTCCACGATCCCGCTGCAGAGGCCCGAAGGTCCCCACAGCGTTCACAGGGTGATGCTGCCCCACCTCGGGTAAACCCATGCACTACCAGTCCACACTTATATAGTATACTTACTATGCAGGCCTGCCGCTAGCTGTTTGAGCGCCCACGTGCAATACCGATTACGCCGCTCCCTATCTAACTACAGCCAGTGGTGGATCTAGGAATTTTCCGAACCGGGTCAAAGAATGTGAGATTGCCGCCCCTTCAAACATTATTTGCCGCCCCCATTGTTGCGACACTGAGTTTTGCCGGCCGCCTGAAGCAGCTGTTGAGCTAAAAAAAAAAAGGTCGCCCGCTCCATAATAGGCTGCAAATTTCGTCGCTGCGACAATGGAATGACAACTATCCCGGGGCGGCGACTGTCGATCACTCGATTTGCCGCACCCCCTCGACTTGCCGCCCGCGTGCGGTGCACGCCTTGCACGCCCGCTTACGGCGGCCCTGCTACTATGGTAGCATTACAGACGGCTCTAACCAGCAAGGATGCTACCCCTGAGCCCCAAGCACCACGCACAGAGCGGCGAGACACCCCGACGCGGCACCCAGTGCCGTGGTACTAACAATACTTTTATCTACTAGCGTGATCCGTGCTGGACTGATTTGTTCATTCGTTCTACGGTTTCGCAATAGACGAAGAAGCAGCTGGTCATTCTGCAGCCGATACCGCTCCTGATACTGTATAGCCAACTTACCCAGCTGTTACCAGTATTTCCAGTACTTCTGAAATAGTTTACTCAGTTTCTCACTCTGTACTGCTTAATTCATTTCTCTACATGCGTGCATCCAAACAGGAGATGTTCTGGCCTTTCTGTAGATATGCTAGTGTTTTGGCCACTTTCTTCCCTTCTAGTCCCGTGCATGTAGATTTCATACGCTCCATGGCCGAAGCGGTAACGTATTAACTCTTCGGATGGATTCAAATATTTCATCCGCAACACTCTCTCTTATCTCGAGAAGGATTTTGTATATTTTGCTTCGTGTTTCTGAACTGTTACCTTGTGGTTTTTAATATCTCTGCCCAGAACTAGAATTTCAATTACTTCTGCACTGTCGCCTTTCCATAAACAATAGCATGGTGCTATTTTTATTACTTCCATGTCAAAGGGGCATATGCGGTGGTTTATTATAAGTCCATCAGTACGATTAGCTCCAAATGATCAAGTTAAACACCAGTGAAATATTTGCTATATCCTTCTAACATTGTGACTAATGGTTTCATTAATCGATAGTTTTGTGTGAAGATAGTTTATAGAAACCCGCTCTCGTATTCAAATATTTATTGGTCAACTTGTTTGATCTATAAAGTTTTATCACATGCATCTGAATCGATTGAAGAAATAGCGTAGAAACATGGCTAAAAAAGTCAGTTATCACGCAAGATTGCATTTATCCATCTCTTTAAGTGCTTAAACAAAATAAGTTTAAATGGTGACAGCGAACTTGAAGATAGCGAACAGCATCTAACAGCAGTCCGACATGATACCTGCCACACGATAACTGTTAAATAGTGGTAGCTAATTAGCATAAATATCGTCAAGTAGATTCTCGAATATGAAAAATGTAACAGACACAATGGGGGAAAGAGTACTTGGCATCAATGATTATACCTCATGGAATATCCCACAGAGATCTACTAACCGGATATTCGCAACGGCTTCCGAATCGCCGAAGTGTAAAGTGATTTGTAAGAAGTTGGCATCACACTTAAAGACATTGGGGACGTGACCCGGTTAGTAAGAAACTTGTAGTATATCTGCGTTTCGGAGAAAAGTCCATGATGAGAACATGCAAGACGTGTAATGAAGAAAGAAAGGAAGCTCACAGACAATAAGTTGGAGAATACGGAACAGAATTTAAATTAAGTAAAAACAGTCGAGTTAATTGTCCGAAATAAAATGAATTAATTCTTAGCAGTCTGCTAATATGTTTCAGAGAAATAGCTTTTATGTTATCAGCTCAGCTCTCCTCTCCTTGTCATATGTCCACCCGTAACAGATGTACGTATTACACCATATTCATAAAAACATTGTTGTTTGGGTTAATAACGGATTATTCTAAATGTGTATTTGCTTTTACGCGTACACGTGGCACTGCAAAAATGTAATTTTAATTCCAGATAAGGATATAACATAATTGCTATATGAAATATATAATCTAACGAATACAACGAACAGAGTTATGTGCTCTCACTTCATTCGCACTGCGAAGCGATTTAGAATATATTCCAGGCTTTTTGTGATCTGGTAATTAGAGACTATCCACCGCCACCTCTTCTTCCCTGTTGTCCTAGTACGGAGTTTAACATTTCTTCACAAGCGACCTCGGGTACGAAGTGAACCCATTCCGAGCAGCAATGCAGCAAAAAAGTCTGTCAAAGAGCTTTATGATATCGATATTGCTCGAACATCTTCCTTCCAGTGGAAAGCCTAGAATATACTCAACTTCTATAAAATACCATTAGAGTGCGTGAAATACAAATGATCCTGTTGACTAAGGACTGTTATAAAAAGAGAAACAGAAGAGAAGACGCGTCAATTTGAAGACATGCGAAGTGGATCCAGCTTTATTAACCCAAGACTCGATGACGCCTATACGTAATTAGCGCGCGCTTGTGTATGACTGTAAAAAGAGGTAGAGATTTTACAACTCTTGTAGCAGTCAAGATGACTCTGTCCACTGAAATCGAAAACTAGTAGGGGCCTACTTAGTTAGCTGAGTCGTAGACGTACGGTTTCGAGATCTACGTTTCAAACAGACTTCACTCCATCTCTCTACAATCAATCTGAACGGTAGAACTAGATAATTTCTGACTAATGCAGCATAATAGTCCAAGATCCGGTTGCACGTTTTTTGATTGAAATGCAATTTTTATGCATAATTATTAGCAGCAGAATATGATTCCGCCGGGCTGCCCATACAAATATAGATGCAAGTATTTTCAATTAAATTTTCAAAACATCTCGTTCACTTGTTTTTTGTTTTTAATTATAACTCAAGAACTTTTAATACTGTATGTATGAAGCACAGCACTTTATGGTAGTGAAGCATGGTATTTAGGAATACCAGAGAGAAATAAGATTGAAGCATATGAAAAGTTGTCCTATAGAAGTATGCTGAAATTAGATGGACAGTGTAAGTTAGTAACATCATCTTGTCTATATATTTTTCACGCGTAATTATTAAACTCTTGCACTTCCAATATATATAGAAAAGTATTTGTTACTTACGGCAGCCAAGTGGTAAACTCCGTTTGTGAGGGTAGCAAGGTTTATAATCAGCGTCCCCGCAAGTACATCCACAGTTAAGGTAAATCACGATTTATTTTTCCACTTTCAAGATAGTACATTCCCTCACATGGAGCCACCGACCAAAAATATTCTGTAACAGACTTGTTCACCTGTAGGTTAATAACTCCTGTTCTACTACAAATGTACTGGTTTGGGTAGTTAAATTGCTAGAATTGTTCTGTTTTACGTAACATTTTATGAACGTGAACACCATACTATCTGTTCATCTATAAGATACTTCCATAAACTCATTTCTTCGCTCTTCATTTCAATAACCAGTTTATTTATTCCTTTTTAGAATTCTAATTTTTCAGCAACATACTATGCAATCATCCCTGCAAATGCCTAATGTTTTCAACATTCTAGCTTCTCTTATATTCTAGCACAATGTATTATATTTTGTAATTGTAACTAAAATTAAGGAGAAGTATTTATATTTAGACATCGTGCCAGCAAATGTGAATGAATTCTGTTAAATAAATATAATTATACCATCATAAAAGAGAGAATCATATTCACTAGGATAACTATCACCAGTAGTGGTAGACTCGCTTAGCAGTGTAAGGTAGAACAAATGCTGAACCGACGTTTCGTTCATCTTTGAAATATCATGTAGCAGCTTTTGTCCGAATTACTGTGTACTCAGTGAAATGACATACGCTATGCGCATTAAGATGCAGCATCTCAAAGTGGTACCTTTTTCCTCCCCACAGATGACAGTGCAAAAACCGAAAACCCGTTTACACCGGCGACTAGTGTGAATCATGAGACTGAGGGACATTTGTCCGATCCCTATTTGGCAATCTGATTTGTGAGACCCGTAGTATTTAACCTACTGTAGGTATGTTTGTGTGTTCATCTGTCTCCGAAACGTGTAACGTATGATTTGTATTTTTGTTTGTGAAATGTGTAGTTCATGAAGAAGAGATTGGGGTCCAGCCAGGGCCGGCGCTACGATTCTCGGGCCCCGGGTAAGTGATCTTAGGCCCCCCCCCCACCCCCGAATCTATTTTTACTTTACACTTTGGTTTTTTGGATAACTCAGAAAATTTTAATACAAAAATGTTTAAAATTATTGGTGCAGATTCTAAAATTTGTGTTTGATTTCTATTTATTTAGGCACCCAGGCCAGCGGGTTCCCCTTTGGTGGCCCGGGCCCCGGGTACTTTTGCCCAGCTTAACCCTCCCCCCCCCCCCCCACTAACGCCGGCCCTGGGTCCAGCTCAGTAATCGTCAAAGCGATTGCGGGAAACCGCCTAAAAACCGCAATCGGGACAGACGGTGCGCGGAGATCAGTTGTTTTTTTTGGTTATAGCTTTACGTTTCTTCGACATAAAGGTTATTAAAGGCGGGAAAGGACTGAGGGCAAGGAACGGAAAGGGATTCGTCCACAGACGTTTGGCGGAACTATCCCGGAATTCGCTTGGGATGATTTGGGGAAACCATGGAAAATCTAAATCTGGATGGCCGGAGGGGGATTCGAATGCGAGGAGCTCAAACAATAGGAACCAGAACTCGAACATGGTCCCGTTGTATCTCCCACGTCTAATGTCGTGGCGCTTTAACGTGCTCAGCCACTCTGGTGCATCAGTATTATTATTATTACTTGCTGTACTGTTTTTGCGTGTGAATGAATGGATAGTTAATGACAAGAAATGTAAAAAAGTCAGTTAATACATTAAAAGGAAGTATATTAATTATATACTCTAGCAGGGGCACAGAGGATGTAGAGTGTATTTGATTTTGTGATATGTATCCAGGGGCGGATCCAGGATTTTCGTTTGGGAGGGGCTTGAGCGGACTTCGGGCAAAGGGTAGTATTTATAGTCTCCTCGGATCAGTAGAGCTAAAAAAAAGTCTCCAAAATGTTGGGGGTGGACCTAGATACTTTTAAGGGGGGCTTGAAGCCGTCTCCCCTGTATCCCTCCCTGTTTGTATCGGAGTTTCGAGTAAAATAATAATAATAATAAGTGACCGTGAAAAAAGTTCTCTTTTTGAATGTGGATTTGATCCATAAGATAAGCTAGAATACCATTCTTTTTCTTAAATGCAGTAATTTTTTTAATTTTCGATGTAGAAATTGCATCAATTCTTCCTATATTTCGAGAATAACCACATGAAATGGATCACTTGTGACGAATGTGGAAAACTGGCACCTTGTTGGTGTTCTGGCGTGTACAATAAGGATGAGACTGTTCATACTTGTACACACGGTGGGGATGATTAGAAATAAAAAACTGCACCTCGTCTTACCCCATATGTTACACTATCCTAACCCACGGGTGATTATTGTACGTGATTTATTACATAGGGGACAGTTAAATTTTTATTAATTTAAATTGGAACAATGTAAGACTGATGTTTCGTGCAGTACAATCTTCCAGTCAATTCTAATAAAACTGAGGGGTATTTTTGTTGAAACACTTGAAACCTCGGTCTTGTCCTCCTGATATTTTGAATATCTACTTGGGATGATGTAATAGTTGAGTACTTTGCTCTCTGATCTCCCACGCCGGCTACCAAGTTAGGTGCAGGTTCCGTTGATGTGTCTAGACAGGTGGCTGACTACCCGGCCGCAGGTAACGCCTCGCAGACAATGTAATTATGGCGGTCTCCATTGACCTGTCTCGTTAGCAGCCGGCCTGCCCATTGTTTCTCGCCGGACCAACGACCTGCGGGTGATGGGCTCTCCCACTACCAATAGGATTCTGCAGTGCTCAGCATTCACGGGCTCAGATAGACATACACGCTGCGTTAAGTGGATAACACAAAGAATACTAGCACAAATGATTCACGTTTTGCAGAGAGAAGTTGAAATTAAATTCCTTGTTTGGTCTTTGGCCAAGTCTACGTCGAGATCATTAGATTCTGGATGGGACGGGGGACAAGGAACAGGAAGGAATTCGGTCATGGCCATTTAAAGGAAGCATCATGGCATTCGCCTAGAATGATTTTGGGAAACCATGGAAAACCCAAATCTGAATTCCCGGACTGGGATTCGAAGCGGCGTCACCCGAATGCGAGGCCAGAACGTTAACCGCCCACCCACCACTCTCGGTTTGCTTGGTCTGAATCGTCCTTAATAACATCTGCAATTGAGTTGTCTGGTGGCCCAGTAGGTAAGGCGTTTGGTTTCAAGCAGTTCGAGGTTCAAACCCGGCGAGGCCAGAAATTGTTAAGAGTTGTGTTTGATCATATGGGAACTTTCCATGTTCCGGATTCCACGTTAAAGTGTTAAGTTCAGTAACGACATTGGCGGAATGTGCGGCAAATCGAAACCCCTTTCACCAGAATTTACTTTTTGAGTGGTCTCGTGATTTATTGGTTAAGGCGTCTGACAGTAGGTCGAAATGTCCGCGGTTCAAGCCCAGGTCTTGCCCGGGATTTCATAGGTCCTTAACCGACCTTCATCGCTGGCAAGGCATACTATGTAATGTGAAGTACACCAGAACGCTTGCGGTATTCGGATTCCACTTTAAGTTGTAGGTTTCCAATATATGGTAAGATTACCAGATTATATTAAGGAAGAAACCCTGTTACCAGGTTATTACGACTATACGAGACTTTACTTCTGAAACTGCCTGGAAATCTGTATGTATAAAGATGAATGTATGTATGTTTGTTTGTTGGTTGGTTTGTTTGTTCTTAATACAAATCCGCAGTTTACATCCGATCTCGATGAAACTTTGCACACTTATCCTTTGAAACAAGGAGAAAAAAACTGTCTAAATTTGTTTTGAAAAATTATCTGTATAAATAATACATGTTGTATTATAATTTCGAAATATTACTGAACGGCGATAGACAGACGCGTTGGATGTGGAGGTCGCTGTACTGCTTACTAATGTTAGGGCCGTGGTCTCCGGTTCAAATCTACGTGGAAGCTAAGATTTTTAAAAATTGTTTTTGATAATAAGAGTCACGCCTTGGCCGTCGGTTATTCGGATTGAATGTTAAACTGTAGATATCACAAAGTTAGGGGTGCAATGCGAGGCAAATCGTAGGTAGTCTTGCAATGCTGTGGGTGTACACTTTTTTACGTTATATTAATCCCTCAGGGGTGATTCGCAGTCAGTGTGTGTGTGATCTGCAGTATTAATACTATAAATGCGGAAGTAAGTCTCTGTCGTTTGTTACGTTTTGACAAGTAAATTCCTATACCGATATCGACGAAATTTGACAAGCAAATCTGTAGGGAGGGCACAGGACGAGCACGAGCAGCTAATGTTATTAGAACCCAAGAATCGGATGCTCATGCTGAAGAAAAGACCACGCTGAAATAAAGCTGCACTTAGTTCCCCACTCTCGTCCCCCACATCCTCTCACATTCATTTGTTTTTCTGTTTTTAAATATGTTGGAAATTGATTCTCTTCAAGAGACTGGTTCGATGGAAGAATGATATAGTGATGGTTTTCCGGTCATATTATGCCGACTTGGTGTTGTTTGGGACCAATCCTTCACTACCAACAACTTTCTATATTCAGTTCTAGCAAAGAAATTGTTAACCCACGGGTACGAAGCCGCGGGTATCAGCTAGTATAATATAAAAGGATTCTTCCATTTGTGAAGTGGAAACCTCTATATGTGCCTTGGGCGATTTTTGGATGGGGGTAAATACTAAGTTTTTGCGTCATCAACATGCTGTAATAGCAGTCAGTATACCTGTAGCTATAAGTATGACGTGTTGCGCTGAGAGAGCAGTGAAAGTATAAATTATACTTGTATATATTACATACAAAAATGTTTGTTTGTTTGTTTAATCTCCTTCTATACGTTACTATGCCATTCATTCAATTCCGATGCAACTTTGGTGGGTTATTGTGTGTATGCCTATTCCCACTATATACCGCTCAATTTTTTCAAATTATCTTTAAACAAACACACAGTTTTTGTCAGATTTCAATGGAACTTTGTATACGCATACTTTAAAAATGAACAGCTATCTTTTTTTTCAAAAAGCCATCCGTCTCCACATCTACACCACCCCCTTAGTTTTCTAATGTTCGTCATACAAACACACAGTTTTCATCTGATTTTGATGGAACTTCGTATACGTATAGTTTAATACAAAAAGAAAAATACTGATTAACAAAAACCTAAACCCTCACCTTCCTTCTCCCCTCCCCTTAATTTCTGTCAACATTGTTCATACAAAACCACAGACTTTATCCGATTTTGATAGTACTTAGCACACGTATACTTCAAAACAATCCAGTCTGGTAGCTCAGTAGTAGAGGCGCTTAGTGCCGAAATGGTCGCGGGTTCAAATCCCGTGATGAGCAGGGAATTTTTAGGAGTTGTATTTGATTATATGAGCTACGTCGGGCCGTTCCAAGGTTCTGATTCCACGTTAAACTGCAGGCCTCTTAGGAAAGGTATTGGTCTTCTCTCATCTAACATAATAGTTTGTTTCATCTCCTTCTGGAAGTGTCGACCAACCTTCAGGTTGTAGACTAAGTTAGAGTCTTAGTTTATGAAGTGAATATTTCTTTAGGCGTGTCGCGTGAATATTATTAGTTCTCGCCACCGCCATGCTAATGTTAACAGTATTTCTGTAGCTATAAGTATGTCGTGTTACGCGTATGATGTTCATAGTTTAAAGATATCATTTCTGTCGACAGTCCCCAATGACTACCAATTGTTTTTTTGTTTGCTCCAGATGTGATTTATGTAAGAGATTTAACAAAAGAATTTGCCGTTTTTAAAGTAATCTGCAATGAAAATGCATATAATAAGTTTAGTTGAGGACGACGTGTTGGCAAGATGGTAGCTTTATGTTCAACTTCTGGAATTGTTATCGACGCTAAAGACGATATATACGTAGGAAGTAAAGTTACTGGGTTATAAAGCCAAAGTCAGGAGCTTGACTGGATACGGCACAATGCTAAGGGTATAAATATATTTAGTAAATGGTATGATAAATCGGGTGTGGTAGTTTACTGCCAAATAGAAGAAGTTTTTCTCCTTCCTAGGGCTTCATGGTTAGCCGAGATCGAGGACCTTACAGCCGGAAGGGAACGGGAAGGAATTTCGCTTCGTTTTTTGAAGTAACCACCAAGCAATTGCCTGGAGTATGTGAGGGATCTGTTTGAAAAAAAAAATTAAATGTTTGTTTCTAACACGTTTCTTTGAGTCGGGAAGCTGTTTTTTCCTTGGTCAAAGAATAACATTAATGATCGCTGTATGTCAAGTCAGATGTGGTATGAGATTGTTGAACTGATTGAAATGAAATGAACGCGTGTTATATAGAAACTAATAATACCAGTATTATTCAAGACAAAAGGTAAGAAGAAGGACAATAATATGTACTGTTAATTTATGAAGTGAATATATAATTTTTTGAAACTACGAAGAATGTGGATTGTAATACAAGAAGCAGAGGCATTTAAGTATTTATGGAAAAGGAAGACCAAATTAAATATTATTAAATTCTATTTGTGTTATTGGTTGAAGATCAGTTTTCAAAATATTGTTTTAAATTTGTAAAATAACAAAATATTGTATGGTGTTCTTCAGTTCGTAGAACAGCTTACGTCCGAACACAAGATCCTATTAGATAATTGTGATAATGGATTGGTAACACTATAAGTGACTTCGCGAAACAAGTATAAACCGAAACCATGATGGCCGTAACGGGCATCGGCCGAATACCATGACCAAAAGTTAACCATTCATCCATAGTGCTCCGTAAAGACAGTTGTCTGTAAGTGAAACACATATTTTAATAATAAGGAATGTACAGATATTGGACGTGTAATTAGGAGTAACATACAGATGCCAAAAACGGGGTAAATATCATTACTCAGCACCTAACATCAGCCATAACGGTTTAGTTGTAGATAAAGGCGTCCAGAATGAGCAGAATTATGAAAAATTTACCTGAAATTTAAGGAATTGAAAGCAATGATGCACAAAACGCCTTTTTGGATGAGTAGAGAAATCGCCACTAATTAATTCAAACGCAGTTAATAAAAAATAACCCAACGTATTGGCGAATGTTTGGCGTGACATACATCGTAATTACATTTTCAGCAATTATATAGTAAGACTGGCTACACAGCAAGCTGCGCCAGAGGTGAAGGCCAGGTTAGGTGCCTATGAAAATCCCCGACGAGACAGGGATTCGAACCTGGGACCTTTCGATCTCCACTCAGACGTCTTAACCACTGAGCCAACAGACCACTCAGACTGACGGAACTTACAAATTATTACAAACCATGGTCCTATGACAAACATTTAATTTGAAACCGAAGACCTTAAAGCAACATGTAATTTATCAAAAATACATCTCTACTGAATTGATCGAACGAGTGTCATATACGTAGCACTGATTGGTTCTATCCTGGTAATTAAGTGCCTTATTATGCAACTGCCGGAATGTACACAAATTGCAAAGCAGCTGCATACAATTTTTGTTCCTAAATAAGTTTACTCGCTCATTCACCCTGTGGGTTTTGTCTTCCTGCAAAAAATTACTTGTTCCACTGACATCTCGAGTGTAAGAAGTTGCTGAAGAAATACAAAGGTATGAAGCATTGACTTTTCGAATCAAGCTGAGGTCAAGACAATCTTTGCACTATGAGGTTGCATTGGTGACGTACTTTCATGGAAAAATATATCTACATATGGTTCAATTAGAGGGTTTTAACCACTTTATTACCTAGTTTAAGTTATGTAATACTAGCAGGGTTCCCGGTGTTGCCCGGTATGATCTTGGTTGATTTGTACACACAGTAAATATTGAAGTTTATAACAGAGGTCAGTTTCTTGCACTTGTGAATCAAATTTCATGTAAGTCGCTCCATTTTCGATACATATTTAAACGGCTAACCCCGGGTCTAGCAGAAAAACATTTTTAGCCAGCCTGTCAGGTACATGTGTTCTAAGCTTAATCAAAACACAGCGATTCGCGCAATAATAGAAACAAATTTTTTTCGGAAAATGTGATGAAAACAGAAACGCTCAACAATAAATTACGAAAATACCATTATGTCAAAACTAAAGATATAAAAAAATTTCCTTTTCATGTTCAAACCCAACACATATGCATTACTTACCATTAACAGCGAATTTAATTTCAGTACCATACATCAGAGATTCTAGCCGTGCGGTCTGAGATCGTAGTTTCAAAAAGCAACAAATTTCTCGGGAGGTTCTACAATAAAGGTTTTATACAGATCACTTTCATGTTCAAATCCATCAAAAATGCATTACTTACTATCAACAGCAAATGTAGTTTCACTTCCAAACAGCATAGATTGTAGCAGTGCGGCCTCAGATAGTAACTTCAAGAAGCAAAGAAGATATTTAAACTTTTTAAAAAAATAATTTACGTATTTTCCACTTTACGTAGTTTCCTCTTCGCATTAGATACAGCCATCTATGGGGTTTAAAGACAAAAAAAACCTAAATTTAATAAAGGAAACGTTACATGCGGTAATAGGACTATGGCTATTATTTTTTAGATGTATGACGTATTTCATCTTTGATGTTTTAGGCAGTAGGCTACGTTTAGATTTTGATTTACCGCTCTGGCGTTGCATCAACGTAACAAAACACCAATCAGTTTCACATCAGCGGTAGGTAAACACAACGCCAGAGCGATAAATAAAAATCTAAACGTACTGCCAAAACAATTCAATTGTGATTCTAATTTAAAACGTTGAAAAATCTATCGAAATTTGAGCATTAGTTTTTGAGTTTTCGTTTAAAAAATTTAGATTGTTGACAAGATTGAACAAATTAATCATAATTAGAATGATCCTCATGGAAAGTAATGAGACAGCGTAATAATATCTATGTTTGTTCTGCCAAAATGACTGCGAGAGAGTCCTTTGGCATCTCTAAGTGGAAGATTTAATAGAAGAGGCGATCCAGTTTATTATTTGGGTGGATGATACACCGTATTTAAGGCGCCCGCGACTACAGGATCAGGTAGTTCCGGTTGAGAGTCAGTCAGCTACAGTTCGAGTTGCAGTTAGAAGATAGATTACGGCATGTTTCCATTGCGGCAGAAGCTGCAAGAGAAGCGATGGAAAAGTGCGATAGTAGTGCCCGTACATAAAGGAAGGGTGAGAAATAGAGTTAAAAATTATGGGCCAATCAGTTTCACATCAGCGGTAGGTAAATTAATGGAGAGATTGATATGCAAACACACCAGAAATGTATGTGAGGAACGTAAGTGCACAAGTAGGCAACATGGGTTCAGGCAAGGATATTCATGCGAATCTCAGTTGGTGGGATATATGCATTATATTTCAGATGAAATGGACAAGGGGCTGCCAGATTAATAGTGTAGCACTAGATCTTTCAGAGGTTTTTGGCAGAGTAAGCCATAAAATGGTAGTAAATAAGGTAAAAACTATTGGAGTGGTTGAGAAAGTGATTTACTAGGTAGAAGAAAGTTAGGGTAGGAAATGCAGTATCAAAAGAAGTGGAAGTAAAAATAGAAATGCCACAGGGTAGCATATTGGGACCATTGCTATTCGTTATTCTAATGAATAATTGTGTTGATTCTTTACTATCACAAATTTTGCAGATGCCATAATGCTATATTAAAGGATCAAAACGGTTGAGGGCTGTAAACAGTTGCAGAGTGATCTCGACAGGATATTTAGTTGGGTTGGTAAACATGGGATGAAGATAAATGTAAAGAAGAGTCAGCTTATTAGATACACAAATAAAAAACTAAAGGTTGCTTGCTGAAGACTTGAAATGTAAATATTTTGGCATTACATTTGATAACAAGCTTAACTGGGCAGGACACATTGGACAGGTGGTAGGGATAGGTTTCAAAATTCAGCACTTGTTGGAGAGAGTGATGAAGGGATGTACTAGAGTAGTAAAGGAATTGGGTTACAAAACTTTGGTCAGACCATTGCTCGAATATGGTAGTGTAGTATGGGACCCACATTTTGAGTATCAAATACAGGAGTTGGAGAAGGTGCAAAGAAGGGCTGCTAGATTTGTATCTGGAAATTATCACAGAATTGGATCAGTAACAGATATGATAAAAGAGCTGAAATGGGATTCATTGCGAGGCAGGAGGAGGGTGAAGAGGGTCATGGGAGTGTACAAGGCGTATATTGGCGATGATGCATGGAAAGGTATTGGTCTAGGTATGAAAAGAAGTACATGGAAGGGAAAAGATGACGATGTACACAAGCTGGCACTCGATTTCAGGTACAAGGGTGTGGGAAGATTCTCTTTTCTAGGTAAGTGTGTCAGGGATTGGAATAAGTTACTAAGGGAAATAAATTTTTAATGGCAATTGTAGGTGGGTGCAGGAAAGGGGGAAGATGGGTTCGTAAGGAAATTGCCACCAGAGCATGCGCTCCATTGCAATTTAAATTTAACTAATTAAAGATCCTGACAAAAGTTACGGGTTGCAGTCACAGAGTGGTTGCAGTCAGCTGGAGTAACAAGTTGACCACCGTCAGTTGCAGTTGGCGCTAACTACTAGCGAGAGTTAGATTTGTTAAACCGGAGTCTGACGGCTGTAGTCCGTTCAGTTAGCAGAGGCGGCCCAAGGTCAGTCTGCTCTGTTTCCACTCCGCTACCCTGACCTCTACATGTGAAGGGGAAATTTGCCTGCTCGGAGAGGTAGGAAGGGATGGCGTGGTGAGGCCTGGAGCGGGGGGACAGGAACTGGGCGTAGTCAGTTACACTCAATTGCAGTCAGGTAACTAAATGCCTATGAGTGCGACTTACCACAACAGTAAAATATCGTTGTTGGCCAGTGCTTTCCTTCCCGACGAACCTGAGTATTTGCATTGTATTGAAGTGATCGATGATATACGTTGCCAAATATTAGCATCAAAAAGAAATTACGGTTGTTTATATATACAGGGTGTTACAAAAAGGTACGGCCAAACTTTCAGGAAACATTCCTCACACACAAACAAAGAAAATATGTTATGTGGACATGTGTCCGGAAACGCTTACTTTCCATGTTAGAGCTCATATTGCGGACGGCTGTGATAGAATACGCCATTCTCCAGGGCTGCATCAGCGCATCAGGGATTCCATGCGACGGAGGGTGGATTCATGTATCCTCGCTAACGGAGGACATTTTGAACATTTCTTGTAACAAACTGTTTGAAGTCACGCTGGAACGTTCTGTTGCTGTGTGTTTCCATTCCATGTTTAATGTGATTTGAAGAGAAGTAATAAAATGAGCTCTAACATGGAAAGTAAGCGTTTCCGGAAACATGTCCACATAACATATTTTCTTTGTTTGTGTGTGAGGAATGTTTCCTGAAAGTTTGGCCGTACCTTTTTGTAACACCCTGTATATATATAGGCTAGAGAAACGAGGACGAATGCGGCCGTTGCCTTTTGGAGGCTCCATCTTGGTATTTGTTTGGAGCGGTTTCGAGGAAACATGGAAAACCGAAATCTGGATGACCGGAAGGGGATCTGAAACTCCACCCCTCACAAGCTAGAGCATTACCTCTCACCAACTTGGCTCGGTCTCTTACTCAGAACATTTTGAAGGGTACATCAAAATAAAGTAAATGTTTCCTCTCTTTCATTTTAAATCGTTGCGGGAAATGACAACATTAGCAGCAGAAAGTGAGGGTTTATGTGTTTGACGAAAAAAGGAAATATTTCGTGTCTCATATCCTAGCTGCTCCAAATTTGAAAGCGGCAAGTTGAACACTTGAATTTAATAACATCATGAAATAACAAGAAAACTTAATTTTCACCTGACCTCTTATCTTTTTCCAGTCATTTTGAATGTCATACAGAAAAGTTAAGGCACTGGGTGAGTTTTTAATTTTCTTCAGGCTAACGCAGAAGATTCAACATTTGAATCATTTCTATATAATCGTACAGACTACGGAGGAGCATTTGGAATGTCCATCACTAACGACTGACAAATAATTTGGTTAACATACGAAGACGGGGTGATCGAGATTTATCATTTTTTTCATCGTGTATGCACTTACTTGATGTGAGGACATTTATTGAACACAATATACGCTATCGTTCAGTAATATTATTTTTTCGCAATTAACCTGGATGTGTCGTAAAATAATGCTTTAAGCAATGAGGGAAGAAATATGTTTAGGAATTGTTATCATATTCCACCCTCATGTTATTAGGTTCTGCAAAATCCTTCTTTAGTAACAATTTCCTATATAAAAAAGTGGAGTTGTTTACTTTTTAGTTCCCATAATTACATACCTCAAGAAAGTCTATGATACCTAGATTGTAATGGATTTATAATAGCTTCACCATAGTGCGTTAGCTTCCCTGCATAACGGTGTTTGCAATTGCTTGCTTCAAAGAATATCCATATATTTTAAAGATCAGAGTTGGCGCACGACAACTTAGCACATAAATCAGTGGTTGCTAACAGATCAACGGCTGACTCTTGGCCAGTAGGATGATTGGGTAACTTGGAATGCATTCAGTATGGATTCGCGAGGAGTAGAACCAGCGAGAAGAGCAGAAAACACCTCATCTGCGTCAGCAAAGATCATGTACAGCAAGTTGCAAGGATGATGATTTTTAAACGTGCTTCCCAACTCCTTTCTTCAAGAGTATGTAGAATTGGTCTATTTAACTTGTTTTATCACTTACCTAGTTCTCGGCATATTCCCTACACTACGTTTTCTGCCGACTCTGTAAACAACTGAAAATTTTACTGTTAGTATGCAGCTTAGCATCAGTAATTCGATCATATACAATATGTCGAAGGTAATACTCGTGTAAAACAATTCGTTTATTACAGTACTAGAAACTCATACTTCGATTCATATTATAGATTCTTAACTTCTGGTCATTTCAATAAATACACTTTTTCTTTAGATAACTAGCAACACCTAACTTATCTAATATCATCTCTTCACGCTCTAGAGCAAGTACTTTCAGCGTAAATACGAACATTTCCACTCCACTAAAATCAGCTTCAAGTCATTCCTCCATCATCAGAGCCATTTCTGGATTCAGCCAGCCAAAGTGTCTCCTTTTCTCCGGTCTTGATGATCGCATAACTAATTTTAAAGTTATAACTTTTCACAAAAATTATTTTAACATTAACTTACACAGGCAGTGAGGTCATGTACCTTACGACCTGATTCAGGCGAATTCAAATGCACTTCAATCGATAAAAGTTTGGTCTTCTCAACCACGGAATTTTTTATCAGACATTTCAGCCAAATGAAGATATTTCTGTTAATTACTGCGTTATTAGCATCAATTATTAATATTATAAAATATTTAGATTATTGTAATTAAGTTTACATTCAACATCTTTGGTTATACCATGCACAGAGAAAGATGGCCAACAGAATGGAAGTATACTGGAGCAAAAAGAACTGGAGCGATGTAGGTTAGCTACTGTTGCGAATGGACATCGACAAGAAGTTAACAGAAGGCATCACTGTTGCGAAAAGCGTGTATTGAGTGTGGCTAAAGACGCGCAGGTGGCAGGCATTAATGCGGCTGGGGCAGAATGAGTTCCGCCCAGACACCTATCCACCATAACGGCAGTGAGCCTCTCGCTTTTACGTGTCAGTCTTCTAAAAATCCATTACGGGCTCGCTGGAAGGCGCGACAAAAGGCCGTGGCTGGCAGCAGCGCATTTAGCTACCTTAATCGATTGTAGGCGAGGCGAAGCGTCATTACTGACAGGTCATTGGGCGCCCCCCACCGCGGTCTATCTGCGCCACCTCAAAACACGGTCGCGTCCGAATCTGCATCTCCACGGGCCACCCAGGTGGTAATGGCCCGTGACGCGCAAGTGGGCAGCTATGCCTCTTGACATTGCTTCGTGATTTGATGCTCCACAAGGGGCGCCTTGCACTGCCTTTCTTGTTGTGTGTACACTTTACGTGATCTCCTGATGGAGCGATTTCCTTTACAAACCTTGCGTAAGCTAGGTAAAGATTTTAAAGATTTCTCTCGCGTTTACCGTTCCATACTGGAAGGCAACAGAGTTGGTAATTCGACGTCTGTTTGTCCCTTGTGAGGTCCCACTCACAAATCATTGCCGAAATTGTAAATAGATTAGCAAATAACAGAATTTCACAGGATAAGTAGTATGTATAGATATTTGGGTAATTTTAAGTCTTTTGTAGTAATGTAATTTTTTGTAGTTTGCACTACTGTATTGTTGGTCGAGAAAGAAGAAGGTGTTAAGATGGCGCAGGGAGACCACGAGGGAATGTATTAATTGTACAGTGACGACTATGTATTGTGTTATCTGACTATTTAAAGTGTTCAATAAATTGTGCAGATAAATGAAAATATTGGTAGATTTGATTTAACGTTAACATCCGTTGCGCAGAAGTGTATAATTTGAGAGCATACTAGGTGATAGCGCTACCGCGAAAAACAACGCTTGGGCCATGTGTTGAAGTTGGCGGGCTATCTACCTTGGACTAATTAATAGTAAGGAGGACCTGGCACCCTCTACCACAGGTCTCTTTTCTTTTCTTGTTCTTTTACGCCTCATCGACATCATGAGAGGTCGGAAAGGATTGAGTGTAAGGGACGGTAAAGAATTCGGCCAGGGTCTTTTGATCGAATCATCCCGGTATTCCCTGAAGTGATTTCGAGCAACCATGGGAAATCGAAATCTGTATGCCCAGACGCTGAATCGAACCCGTGTCCTCCAGAATGCGGGGCCAGGTTGTTACCACTCACCCACCAAGCAGGGCCGCAGGTCTCTTGATTGTAATTATAATACTAAGGGCGTCCCGTTGTAAAATATTCGCTTTACGCCTTGTGTGTCTCGTATTCAGCCAAGCTGTTTGATACCACTTAACATCGAGCACAGATAGTAGTTCAAGGATTATTCCAATCCATTACCTTCTCTTAATCTTTTATGCGAACTCTTCACCTAAGATCTACTGCATTCAAAGTACTATTAATTTTGTTTAAAAACAACTGAGGAAATTACAGGCTTGACTGCGACACCGTGTTGGTGTCGCGGGGTTTGCTGGTTAGATTCTTGGTGGTGGAAGAAATTTTCACCATCAACACTTGGTCGGCAGGGTAGGAGAGTGTGTGGTGCATATTTCATAATTACCAGATTGTTCACCAAAGTCCTGGGTTAATTGAAAATCTTTCTGTAGGGCATATGGCACTGTTGATTGTGATTCGTCCGTGAAGCCTCGCAGCCTTCGGTGCCTTTTGGAGGAGTAGCCCTGATAAGCCGATACCGAGTTACACCCTCTCCATTCTTGCATCTCTCATTCACAACATCCTGAATATAGAAGTGTCAAAATCATCCCACACTTACAACAAAACTTACTAACACTGTCCCATTGGGCAAAGCAACGGGAAATTACCCCAGTTCATCTTCCCCGACGTTGCCATGGCGGGCTAAACATCCCCCATGGTGACCACCTACGCTCGTACACGGACAAAATATTTTAATTCCGAATTAATTTCCATTCAAAATTAAAGTTCAGTTCAATCAACACTCATTGTTTTATCACAGTATTTTCTTCCTTATAACTCACTGTGCCACGTTCAGAAATAAATATTAATCCAGGCTGAAAATTCTCCTAAGTTCTCGGTGACGATATATTTCATTATATCTGCTGGCATGGTGCGTTGCACCCGTTTAACCGCATGACAACTCATCCGCAGAGAGAGTGATATACTTGGTCATTTGTGGCAGCGTTGACTTGTGGTTTCGTACCGAGTTCTCGCCGTCGTGTAGACATGAAGCATTTTACAGTGCAGATATGAAACAGTGGTCTTTATCGTAGGTTTTGTAACTTCCGTGTAGCATTCCATGTAACACCTATTTTCAAGTCAGCTATCTTCTTCTAAACCAATTATGTCTTAACAAAATTTTTACAGGCTCTCCAAAGGTAATGTTTGATTTTTTTTTTTTCACTTAACGTCTATATTTCATTTTTTTAAGGTTGACTCAGATCCAGCTCTTTGCGGCGTACCCATGGCTGAATTTGCTCTAAGTGTGGATATACTCCTCTCCAACACGACCCATACGTGGTGATATCTATAATACCTTATATTTTTCAACCAAACTCTTTTAAATATACAATGTTACATGAGTCAGTCTTATCACCTTTGCACAAGATACCAAAACCAATTATAACAAGCCGACAGACTGCTCAAACAAGTTTTGAAATATCGTAGGCACTGTTGTCTAATTTTGTGTGTATGCTCTGCTGAGAAAGTGATCTCAAATGCTTTTACACTGTTTCATAATAATTAATAGTTTAACAATTCACCTCTCACGGTTAATTTTTTATATGCTTCCCTGCAATTTCGAGAAACTGATTTGCCACTTGTTTCTTTTTCAGTTATTGCTTATTTTTGCTGCAAATCGTACACATGTCAACTGTCGAAGTACTACTACCTGTACAATGCTATACATAAGTATATACTACTATAGTTACGTCCAGTGTTATTAATAAATTCTAAGTCATCATTCTCAAAAATATTTGCTGATGACTACAGTAGACACATTTTACTAGAACATATTCAAATGGTCTAAAAATCACAACATTTTACTAGGAACAATCAAAGAGATGATTCTTGTGACACGTCACATATATGGAAAATGTTACTTTCTTGGGACTCCATAACTGATGCATCCACACGAAATATAAACCTACTTGCATTAATTAATTTTTGTTTTAAGATATGATAGTCAAATGATGTTTCTGGTTATAGCAACTAATTTTCTTACTGCTTACCAGTTTGATAGATTCTACTGTTGATACATTAATAAATAGCACAATTATGATAGAAACTTATTTCACCGATATATCTTTACCTTACTGTGGCTGTCAGATGTTTGCAAGCCAACAGCCGTTTTCTTGTCTTTCAGTTTTTTGTGTACGTATTCATAATACATCTTCTTTATGTATCCCTACTGAGCACAATACACATAGACAATTTTTTTGTATATAAAACACCTTCTTGCGTATGCATACCGAGTACATATGCTTTAAGCATTCGTCGACGTTGTATCTATCATATAAAGCACACGTTGAAAATTAGTGTTTCAAATTAAATGCTGTATCTGAAATAACTTTGTCATAGATTTTGGAAATTCGTCGAATCTGGGAAAATCAGTTTAAATGTCCATAAATAACGTAATGAGAATAAGAAATGAAATAATTAACATATAAAATGCTTTATTTGTTTCATATAGCAATTGTTTTGTGTTATACTTCTAAATACCTTAACTATTTTATTACTTTTTTTCATAGAACGCATGGTTTTTTTTTTTGTGGTTTTTTTTTGTGTTTTTTTTAAAATCTAAGAATAAATGACTTAAGAGACAGTACTCAAACTTACACACGATAAAGTATTTTTCTGCAGGAACCGTGTACTGGCGCTGCAAAATACATTACCCAACGAACGGTATCACAACTGTTCTATGTACCTCTTCCTTGTATATTCGTTGCTTTGTTTCAAAATTTCCAGCACAGTCTAACATTAGACTCTCCACTTCCTAACTAAAATGTTGTCTCCTCCAGGTACTGTGTTTTCCCACATGTAAATGTTTGATTTCATTAAACTTTTGATTAATCAAGCTGTCAGCAACGGTGATCGTCTCTTTCTTGCAGCCCCAGGTCATTACGTTGAACACATTCACAATGCGTCTCCCGTTCTTTTGCCGTAGTATCTTGAGAGTCTGTTACTTCGAGTGTCGTCCGCGAGGCTAGCAACACAGACTTATGCGACAGCTCATTCAGTACGGCGCGGCTGTCCCTAGCAGAGCCCACCCAGATGCTGGCGATATGAATATGCATCGCAGGAGACGCAGGGATGTTCCGACGAACAAATGGGTTAACAACTCGAGAACGCCACCGTCCGCGGAACGGATGGTGACAGATGCCCTCCCCAACACCTGTCCTTCAGCGCCCCACTTCTTCAGTGGCTCCACCTCAGATTCGTTCCCTTGCCGCAGGTATAAATGACTGTCCTCGCATTGTCCTCTAATATAACTCATTGTGAGACCGCGTCGTAAATGCGGGGCTCGTTAGTTACAACGAACATCAAATACGTTTCCTACCACTCCTTCATCACTGAGTCGGAAAATTTCACTTCATTCGGACGCCGAACGGCGCTGCCAGAAATAAATTACGGACGTTCGCTTTTGTTTACAGATGGGGTTTGTTGTGGATCTTGCCGACCCAGTAAAACCAATAAACAGAGGGAAGAGATGGCTGCCGGCTTGTGCCATCAATCATCGAAATGGGCCGCAACACAAACAGAGTTCCCAGAGTGCAGGTGTGCCCCAAGGCAGCGTTCTCGACCCTGCAAAGTGTTTTGTGTGAGAGAAATTAGAGCAGAAATTGCATTGTTACTCCATGACAATTCGTTAGCGATAACATCTAGAAACATAAATCAATTGAAACAGCTAAACCTTCAAGCTGTTCATTAGTAACGATCATCGCAGTTGGTTGCCTTCTCTTATAGAAGTGATGAGTTTACCAACAGTCTGGAAATATGACATAAGCACACTTTCCCATTGTTAGGAGGTAGCTGATACTTAACACTATTGTAAATATTATTTAGGATACATACCCAAATTACTTTCAAGTTAATAATAACTAGCATTTATCCACACCTTCAGTCTGGTATGGTTAAAAAATTAACGTAGGAAAAATCTGACTATAGAAAAGTATGCAATTTTTAAGCATAGATTGTTCATAAACGAAGACCTTACTGCGTTGAATGGCACTGCAATTGGTACCCAAGATGTTGGTATTCAAATACACGTACTGAAAAACTCTCCTTGCGAACTTACAGATATAATTCAAACATGGTACTAAACAAAAGTCATAAGTCGTACCGCACATTTCGAGGTGGACAGTAAGCTTTCAGACAGTGAATAACACATATAAATATGTTTTGTAGTTTTTAAGTGATGCGAGGTTAATCACCTGGGAGACATACATCAGCAAACACTTGGTTTTAATTCCATAGGGCTTCCGTACAAGTCAACTGCGGAGAAAGTAAAATCACCAACTGATTTTTATGCACTCGGGAAAGAAGGTGGAATTTTGAGAAGCAGTTGGCAGAAATCGGCTGAACTACTCAAAACGCTCTTGCCGGAAGACCAGCAGGAGTTCGATTCTCGGGAGCGCAAGTTGACAATGCAACTAACTAATAACGAATGTGATAAAAACATGATGGTTCTACCATTCGCGAAAGAAGAAATACATAAATTCTTCAGTAAGCATGCTGAAATGAAGCACGAGGGTCTGATCGGATAGCAGCAGAAGTGCTGCAGGCTTTAAGTCAGCAAATAGTTCCTTATCTTACCGAATTTCTGAACGCTTGTCTACTGGAGGGGAGGATACCCCATTGCTGGAAAATATCTAACATAACAATTATAAGTAAAAGCGAAGATAAAGACCATTTATTAACAAAGTCTTACAGACACATTTGCTTACTTAATATATTTGGGAAACTCCAAGAAAAACAGTTGTGTAAAAGTATTAAAAAAATTGAGATTACTGAAAGGTGTGAATCAAAGCAGTTATGCTTCCAGAAAGATAGATCAACAAAGGGTGCCATCAGTGAAGTTCAGTGTGTAGACAACTCAACAATGGAAACATGTATCATTGGTATATTTATAGATATATCAGGCGCCTTTGACAACATATTTATGGTAACTGTTCGCCCGATTAGGAGAGTTATGATGCTCACAAGTTTTAAATGAGAGCTTGAGAGTCTTGAAGGAACTGCAGTACTTCACAAAGTAATTGAAAAATCTTACATAGAATGTCCGCAAGGTTCTGTGAGTGTCCCAGAATTCTGGCATATTGCTCTGGAACCTGACCTCATCAAACTAATGGACACGACACAACTTGAAGGAACCGTAGCCTTAGCAGGTGATATTTACAACTATTTAAAGGAAATATTCGAAAAGAGATTGAGACAAATAGTAAGGAAGTAATAGAATGTTTGTGTAAACAAGTTAAGTTCCAAATAACACCAAAATAAACCAAATATATATTGATGAAAGAAAGCTTCAAGAAAATTCTGTAAAAAGAGGCAAAACAATTATTTTGAATAAGCACAGATATTTTAATGATCACGAAACCAGCATTGGGACCAGCAGATTTATAATCCCATTGTCTACTGTTAGATTATCTCATTGGGCAATAACCATAGTTATTGTAAGTAATGGTGCTAGCACATAGGCGCTTAGGTTAAGGTTGGTAAGGGATATTAGAAGAATGAAAATAGAAATTCTCCTAGGTTTAACAGGCATCTTTGGAACTACCCCAACTGATGCACTTGTGGTAAGTCTTTGGCATACGTCCTTTAAATGTGAAAAAAAGAAAAAGGGCAGCATATTACCGACTACGAAAAAGTAACAATGCCAAAGTATCAGAGATTCTGGATCAACAAGCTTCCAAAAAGATATACTTTAAAAACTGTATTTAAAATGAACAGCAAAAGCAGTGGAACAGCTCGGAAACAGGATGAGAGTAAATGAAATACTTCCTGACAAAGAAGTATTTAAATCATTCTAGAGGATTGATACCTAACCTAACCGACCAAGGACCGTATCAAATATATATGTGCAGAGTTAACAGGGCATAGAGCCATCTATGTTCATGCAGATTTCCATGAACGTGTGGTCATATTCTGTTAGACCGTAATCATGATCGGATCAAACAGTACCGAATGAAGGTCACGGGAAAAACTGCCTCAGAAATACTGAAACAACATGACCTTTGGGAAGATCTGGCAAAGTTAGCAAACACTGTGCTGATGCGTCTAGGGAACGATATCCTCATCAGCATCGTCATCAACGTCTCAGACTACCACAAACCAAGAAAGTAGTGAATGAAGACACTCAAAAGTGCTATCCACAAATAGTGAAACTCTGATGTTGGAAGTGTGGCTTCTGAAATTTACTGAAGCTTATTCTTCAACGGATGCCAGCAGTGAATAAATCTACCACTGAAAATTCAATTTTTGGTTCGTAAGTGTTGTGACAGCGTTTGTAAAATAATTATACCATTTTATGTAGTATATAAGATTTTTGTTTGAAAATTTGTTAATTTGAAAATGTTCTTACAGTAATCATTATTTGACGCGCCCTAAAACAGAAACCTATTCAAACCAACTCCTTATATGTAAACAGTCAACACGCGTGCGTTAAGCAATAAGTTTTAGAACTGTGTGGATTTAATTCAAAGCAAAAATTGATAAATCGAGTATAATTAATTATTTAAAAAAAGAAAAGTTTCTGCATGTACCTGACCATTGTTTCTCATCTTGTAGAACCGTGAAGACGGGACAGGTGATCCGCATATTGAATATTAAAAATTTAATTCTAACTGAATACAGCTATCATAACAAAAATAAATTAACAAGTTAGTAATAACATAATGTTATTACTCTTTCTTTTATTCTTTTCCGTGGACGCTCTGGCCTCGCATTCGCGAGGACGCGGATTCGAATCCCCATCCGGCCATCCAGATTTGGGTTTTCCATGGTATCCCCAAATCACTCCAGGCGAAAGCCGAGATGCTTCTTTCAAAAGGCCATGGCCAAATTCCTTCTCGTTCCTTGTCCCCAGTCCCATCCGCCTCTAATGATCTCGACGTCGAAGAGGCGTAAAGCCATATTAAAAAAAATCCGTGCTTTACTCTTGCTTTCTTGGTTCATAACATTATTATTCATTTCATTTATAAATATTAATAGTGTTCAATATATAATTCACTTTTAGTATTTCACGGCGAAATTTATAAGTGTGTTTCGGTAGGAACTACAAAGATGCCTTTTGATTTACTGTGTTAAATCGTACAAGACAATGCGCCCATGAAAGTTAGTGGTCATTATAATTATTTTTGGCATCTTATTGGTCCTCATGTTCAAAATAGACCTTTTGCTGGGCCCGGGGTTGAAAAAGGTAGGGAAACTGTGTACTAGACGAATGAGTGAACTCGTGGCTTTTTCAAGCTGAAATTAGATTTTTTTTTGGGAACAGACTCAGTGATTTTAAGTGAATAAGACTGATTAGCGCGATCCTGCTTACTCGTTCCACTGCGAGCAAGTGTTTTTGGTCTGCCTCTGGTGTGAAGTGTAGGGAGGTTTCACCACGCTGCCCCGAGGTGGCGGTAGAAAAACAAGTGGTACGACGCTGCACCTCGCCCGGCCTCGGCTCTCTCACCTGTAATTAACTAATTACAGTCATAAACGGCGGTAAGTGCGCTCACGATGGAGACCCGCGCCACAAGAACAGACTCCATTGTGCACGGCGGCGCTGATTACCCGCTGAAAAGCGCGTCGCTCCACTGTTTTTGCATAATTATTTTTATTTATGTAATTTAAGCGCGAGCTCGAGGGTTATTAGCGACTTCACAGGCGAGCATTATCTCCGGGCTGAACGTTCGTTTTGAACTGGCGTCGCCTACGAGCAATTAGTCGCTCCTCTCCAGGACGCTTGGTTACGTAAACGTTAATATAGGAAATGGACAGTAAATACAGTATTGTTTGTGCTTTATACACGGCAGAGTATACCTTTGTACTGTCCCGAAAGAAATGCACCATCCATGAATATTCAACCCATGTTTGCCTGAGAGATATACTTCCTTTTACATTCCTGTCCAAAACACTTGCTTACAACTCATTAAGCAGCCGTAAAGCAACAGTGTCATTTCCGCTTTATAAATTACTATATACATATAAAATAAATTCAAATTATTATAAATAGTTCGAGATTGTTGTAATGACGTACTAACGTTAACTGGTAATGAGATTAATGCTGCCGATAATTCACAGAGTTTATAATTCATTTGAATATTTTATGTTGTGGTTTATTATTAAAATGTTTTCAGCGGGCTGGTGATTAAGTGGTTAAGGCGTCTGACCTGAGATCGAAAGGTCCACGGTTCGAATCCCTGTTTCGTCGGGGATCTTCATTGGAACTTAACCCGACCTTCACCTCTGGCACAGCCTGCTGTGCCAGAGGTGAAGTACGCCAGAACGCTTCCGTGGTTCGGATTCCACGTTAAACTGTATATCCCCTGTACCTGGCAGGATTGCCGGATTAGGTTAACGCGGCTACGAGAGGGGCGGAATGCGCAGCCAGTAGAAACTCTGTCACTAGGTCATTCCGACCACACGGAATTATTATTATTTTTTTTAACTGTTTTACGTCTCTCAACAGCGAGGTCTTTAGAGACCGGAAAGGATGGGGGGCAAGGATGGGGGGCAAGGATGGGGGCAAGGAATGGGGAGGAATTCGGCCATGGCCTTTTGAAGGAAGCATCCCGGAATTTGCCTGGAGTGATTTGGGAAACCATGGAAAACCCAAATCTGGATGCCCGGACGGGGATTCGAACGGCCGTCCTCCTGAATGCGAGGCGAGAACGCTAACCGTTACACCGCCACGCTCGGTACGGAATTATTATTGTTATTAAAATATTTAGACATTGCCGTGAGAGTACAATAAGGATTATGTCGGGAAGACGCTCTTGATACGAAATAATCACATCAGATTACTATTGCGCTGTCTCTGTCTGTAGAATGTGCTTTCAATCCCTGTTTTCCTAGTACTGTACTGGTGTCCCAATCTGCTGA
Organism: Vandiemenella viatica; assembly: GCA_031002005.1. Lineage (NCBI taxonomy): Eukaryota > Metazoa > Arthropoda > Insecta > Orthoptera > Morabidae > Vandiemenella > Vandiemenella viatica. The sequence goes on along the minus strand of CM061920.1, from coordinate 307,677,107 downwards.
CAGCGTGTTATCTCATGTGACTTGGACGTTAATGCTGATGTAGCTTGGATGTTAATTCTGATTTCACTCAAAGAAAACCGCACAGTGGGTAATTATCAATGTCAATACACACTGTAAGAAGTTCATTTTTAATTTCAAGTATATTATGGCTAACAGTACTGACTTTTATGCTCACAAATTGGAACAACCTCTGATTACTTCGCCAGATGAGTTTGTATTACGTCACGTTGGGTTTCGAATGGCGAATTCAATAGAGACTAGCAACTTGTTCTTCTTTCTCTTAGCAAATCCGTCACTTGTACTGGCTTTACTGATGTGATATAGGTGAATTCTGACTACGTCACTGCATGACTCTGTGTCTACGGTACTACTTCTTAGCAATATGAATAAGAATATTTAATTCAAAAACTTGGCCAAAATGTATAAAACACAACAGATAGTATGTGATTATTGTAGGCCATTTCTTCCACAGTTGCATTGTTAAACTAATAATTATTATTTAATAAATACGCCAGTACAATTGTTGTTGAATACTATTTATTTCATGGACCCGTTTCGTCTCTTGTCGTGGTATCTTCAGCGTACAGTTTAAATGTAAAAATCATTATATTCAAAAGTTAATAACAAATTACATATTACAGAAACACCGTACGCTGAAGATACCTCGACGAGAGGCGAAACGCGTCCGTGAAATAAATAACATCCAACAACAGTTGCATCGGCATATTTATTAAATATTAACAACAGATAGATCTACAACACAGTGAAAATATTATATTAGCAAATACACTATCAAAAGAGATAAAAGTAAATAAGGGAGTGACACAGGGTAGTATTTTGGGACCGATGCTATTCATTACTTTAATGAATGATTGTATTAATGGCTTAAGGTCAGAATTTAGGTTGTTTGCAGATGACATAACGGTTACAATAGGATCAAAACAGGAGAAGACTGTGGGCAGCTGCAGGTTGACCTCGATAGAATATCTAAATGGGTAGGTCAGCATGGAATGAAGATAAATGCCAAGAAGAGTCAGCTTATTAGGTACACAGATAGAAATCTGAAGGTTGTTTATGATTAAAGGGTGGGGTCAAAATTGCTTATTGAAGGTTTGAAGCGTAAATATCTTGGCATAACGTTTGATAATAAACTTAACTGCACAGAGCACACTAAGCACGTGGTAGGAAATGGTTACAAAGTCCTTCATTTACTGGAGAGGGTGATGAAAGGGTGTACCAGAGAAGTTAGGGAATTTGGTTACAAACGTTTGGTCAGACCATTGGTTGAATATGGTGGTGTAGCTTGGGACCCACATTTTGAATATCAAATACAGGAGTTGTAAGGCAGCTAGATTTGTCTGTGGAAATTACCGCAGTTACTGATATGATTAAGGAGCTGCATTGGATGACAGAAGAAGGGCGAAGAGAATGCTAGGAATGTACAAGGCACATGTTGGTGATGGGGCTTTTAAGAATATTGGTTGAAGAATTAGGAATGGCGCATGGAAGGGAAATGATAACCACGCCCACAAGCTGGCACTTGATTTAATACACAAGGGAATGCGAAAATTTTCTTTTGTGGGTAAGGGTGTCAGGTATTGGAACAAATTACCAAGTGAGGTGGTGTATAATTTATCAAAAACACTGAAGGAATTTAAAATTAGAATTTGTAAATCGCAAAATAGATGGGGAAGTATTTAACACTCAAATTATATAAGATGATTAAAAAATTATAAAAAGGGGTAATTAGATGACTAAGTGATCAGCCACCGCAGCCTTGTGCTCCATCGCAATTAAATTAATAATAATAATAATAATAATCAAAGATCGATAGTAGGATACAATGATGTACCAGGCTGCTGGAATTTGGTGGGCAGTAAATGAACACATCAGCTGATATATACGGATCATGCAACAAAATCAGAATGGGTTACAGAGAAACACATATCATTCACTCTGCTATTGGGCGGAATGATTCCCCTACGCGTTGTCTAAATAGAGAAACACGGCTGCTTATTTGTATATATATATAATGCGTAAAATTTCTCACGAAGTGAGACACATAAATTTGATCACTGACTCGCACATCTTTCATAAATTACGTCACGTAGATTTAATTTTTTTCTCTTTTCCTTCTTGTTACATTTTTTGCCCTTCCCCCCTCCAAACCATTAACGTGTGTCGTACATTAAGGATGGTCCCTAAGTTGAATATTTTTTAACGGGCTATTAAATCATTAAATCAAATCCAGGTTACCATGCTATGAGATTGTTGCACCAAAAATCAATTATCAAACGCGTGAGTGCTCGAAACTTTACCAAAAATTGTCCGCGTTAGCAAATTAATATATTGTCAGGTTAGAAACACTAAAATACCAAACATTAAATGAAAATATTTAAAGTCTGTAACTATAATTGGAATTCAATAAACTGTTTGTAAATGCACGGAAATACCTATTGCAACTAAATTAATTTTAAAAAATTCCATGTATCAATCGCAGGTGAAGATTGTTACATCATTACACCATCATCATAGGTTACCAATGTATTCCTTAACTATTTATATGTCACGAAGTTTTCTTGCTGCAAAAACGTGATTCCTTACTTTTTCCTTGCCTTTCTTTAAACTCGGAAGAAAATATTTTGCAATACTCAGCGTATTTCGTTTGAAGAATGAACTTATAGTTTTAAAATGTAGAAAAGTTTATATATTTCCGACGCGTCAATAGACAGAGTACCTGTGCAGCTGTGGACTTGTGGAACTGTGCTAACTCACAGGACATGTAGTACCCTCTATGTCAGTGATCTTCACCGTCGGTTCGCCTGATACGGCAATGTGTTTAAAAGACAGAAGAGTAAAGTACTCTTATCGCTTTACGCTTTGTCGACGTCGATGTCATTACAGGCGGGAAGGGACTGGTGGCAAGGAACGGGAAGGAATTCGGCCATGGCCTTTTGAATGAACCATCCCGGCATTCGCCTGAAGTGATCTGGTGAAGACCCAAATCTGGAAGGCTGGAAGGGGATCCAAATCTCCGTCCTCCCGAATGCGAAGCTAGAGCGTTACCGCTCACTCTCCCTGCTCGGTAATAATACACAAGAGGTCTTTAAAAGAGTCGCTCTGTATTAGCTAAGCGATACATGAAAATATTCTTGTAGTCGTGTAGTTTTTATCTTTACCACTGACTGGACGAGAAAAATGAAACGGTACAAGCTAGAAAAAACTGGAAAAATAGTTCTATAGTAAAATATCGACGAAATTACAGCAACTTAGAAAGAATCTTTATTTTGGAACACATGCTACGCGTAATCTCAATTGAAGAAAGCAATTAGTGCTGTGATTAAATGTTCTTGTAAGAAAGAGGTGTCAATAAGGGACATCAATGGTGGCTGCATAATGGCAGAGTACCGGTGTCCACAGAACAATAAAAATAGTGGGAATCGGAACAAAGACTCACGATCTAATTTTTTTTTCTTGTGGTTTTTCTTCTCTCTTTTTACTTTGGTTTTACGCCTCGTCGACGTCGAGGTCATTAGAGGCGGGATGGGATTGGGGACAGGGAATGGGAAGGAACTCGGCCATGGCCTTTTGAAGGAAGTATCCCATCATTCGCCTGGAGTGATTTGGGGAAACCCAAATGTGGATGTCCGGACGGGGATTCGAAACGGCGTCCTCCCGAATGCGAGGCTATAACGTTAACCGTTGACCCACCACTCTCGGTTTTTTTCTTCTCTTTCTCGTCGAGGTAATCAGAGGCGGATAGGTAATCAGAAACGGATAAGAATTCAACCATGGCTTTTTGAAGAAACTATTACGGCATTCGCCTGAAGTGATGTCGCGAAATCACGTAACACCGAAATCTGAATGCCCAACGGAATTTGAGCCCACGTTCTCCCTAATGTAAGGCCCCAGTGATACCCCCAGAAGGCCAGTAGAAACAATCACTCATGTGCTCTGGATGGCGTACATGAATTGGTAATCAGAGACATAAATTTAACTTTTCGGTAGAATGATGGAAGAATATCTGGCTTCGCAGTGTAAGGTATGTTGTAATTGTCGTGAATGTATATTAAATGTTTAGTTATACTTTCGTTATTTTACTTTTTTTTATATAAAAAAGAGGTTACGGTTTTAAGCAAGTGTTATATTTGTCATAAATATCTGTAAAGCCCAGGAGCGTTTATTCTTTAAATGTGGAAATGTCTCTTTCAGGATAACTGAATATAGGAATGTCTTTGATCAAGGGTATGGTGATAAAATGCGTCTGCGAGAAAAAAACTGTGGTAGGCAGTTGGTGGTTGGTTTGTTGAAAGGACACGAAAATAAATGCATACGGAGTTGTTTAGTCTAAACTAATATTATAAATGCGAAAGTAACTCTGTTTCTCTGCCTGTTGCGTTTTCATTACTACATGGCTAAACCAATCTTGACGAAATTTGATAATCAAATAGGCTACTATGTAGACTATCATTAGAAAGGATTTTTCGCTATAAATGACATATTTTGTCATGAAATTTTGAAAACTAACCGAATTGTGACAGATACACGGATGGGATGTATAAGTCTCTGTAATGTTATATCGGTCGTTCAGGCTTTTTTTCGTCTCGCAGTCAGCCTGTAAAAGAGCTGTTTATAAATTTCATTTATAAACACAACCCGTCTCCGTACTTTTTTAAACAGCTTTAACGGATCCAATTTTAGCAATAAATTTCTAAGCCCACGCGTACGAAGTCGCGGGTAAACTGCTAGTATGGAAATAATTGATAGTATAAACGATAATGAAACTGGTAAAAAGGTGATAAGGTATCAATCTGCGTCTTTAATAAGTATGTGAACGTGCGTGGCGTGTGAGTGGTAACGCTCTGGCCGCATTCGGGAGAACGTGGTTTCGAATACTCGTCCGAGCATCCACATTTGGGTTTTTCATAGTTTCCCTAAATCACTCCAGGTGAATGCCAGCATGATTCCTTCAAATTTTTATGGTAGAATTCCTTTCTGTTCCTTGCTGCCAATACTTTTCCACCTGTAATGAAATTGACGTCAACGAGGCGTAAGGCCATAAGCAATAAATAAATAAATATGTCAAAGAGTAGAGGTGTGCTAGCTTGGCCAACAATTTTATTGGGTACTAGTGTATGCCCGTGACCATTTTTTCGCGTATCATCACGGGTCTAGAATAGTTACAGTTTTTAGGGTCAAAAATTATAACAGGTTGACCTGATCTGACCCAAATATGAACTTGACATGTTTCATCCTTAGGGTGAATAAAATCTCTTTAGCTTGAAGAACTCAGATGTATTAATAGACACAGGTATTAAGCACGGATAGGAACGATCGCTATATCACATAATTATTTTAAGGGCTGTAGACTCAAACTTCCTGAAATACAAACATGACTTGTATTTAACCCCTAAAGTTCACCTTACAAAATAAAAAAAAAAATCCTGTTTGCTACGGAAACGTCACTTGTTTTCTTAATTGACGCTGGGCAAACACTCATACTGTAATCTTTGGTCGTAGTGTCTGTAACGGAAAGAGAATTTAGTACACACCCCATATTATTAAACAATTGAAGAACTCTGGAGAAATGAAGTGCCAGAATACTCGATTCGGTAGCATATTTGGTCTGATTTCCACTTTAAATAACCTGATAACTCACGTACAGCAAAGATAACAAAGAGGATTAACGAAAGTGTTCAGTAAAATACGTAAAAAGCAAATAAACCGTAATGTATAAACTTTGGTCATGCAGCAACATTAGTGAAAGTTTTAATCAAATTGAAATTTAGCATATGCAAGAAAAACAATTGGCATTCGTAGTTATAGCAGACACCGTGAGAAATTTAACTTTTTTAACATTGCCTTCATTAGCAACATATTACTAAAAAGCAGATGCAAGTTTTTCAACCGTAAAATTTATCTATATTTTAACTATGCAATGTTACGAAAAGCAAACTAAACGAATGTGCTATGGTAATTAACGTGGTAGCAGTTGCTTAGCTATTAAATTGTTGACATAACCTGGAATTTCTTCTAGGGATATCTCTGGTCACTGTAATTTGCAAGCGAAGGCTGGCACGTGACATCGTTCTCCAGCCAATAGCTATCGCCTTGAGTGAGTGAGCTTAGGAAATTATATAGTATATGTTTTTAATTTTTTAAGGGAAACTTCTATCTTAGGAGTACATATATTGTGTGTGAGCTGCTGATGGGCTGATTTGGAGATTAATGAACGACAAAAGGTTGATTAATATCGTAATTACGTCATACCAAGAACATCAATACATTCTGACAGAGGATTGGAAATGAGAGATGTTTCAGCAAGTTGGGCGATGAAACTTTTGATAGCAAATTCGGTGAGGAGGTCTATTTTAACCTTTCACACCCCAGTTCACACGTAGTTTAAATATAATTACGTATATACGTAGAGGAGCAAGAAAATGAGAAACGGTAGTGTAGGAAACTTTATTTCCCACAGGTTCGGAAGTCACGAAGCAACGTGTGAACTCCCCGTCAATTGAGGCACAGCCTACACGGTCAGCGACATGATTTCTGAGAACGTGCGTTGGAACTGGACTGGAAGCAGTGGCTGGAGCCACGCCACGCCACGGACATCGCGTGCTGAGGACACAGCTCCTTCCTGGTAATCGTGACGCCGGCCGACTTCGCATGACCCTCTGCAGCCGGCGCAGTGGGTAATTATCTCCTAACCGCTGCCGGCGGCGTAGCCGGGATCAGCTTTGCTGGGCCGATTACTGTCGAGTGGCATCATCTCCCGCACTCGCTGGACTCAACTAACAAGCGGACGCCCACCATCTCTCGTCCTCTGCGACCCTTCTATTTTTATTCCTTGAAACTTTTTTTCTACAAACTGACCTCCGTTCTGAGCATCAGTAAAGGCTTGGCACGGAAGTTAACCAGTTCTAATCCAAGACTAAAAAATAAAAGTCGTGTGGTATTAACATAGTCAACTAGATTTATTCGCCGTGTAATGGGTCAAGCTGTCATTAGGAAATTTGGGTATAAATTTAAGTTAATTTTGTTATGAGCAAAATTATCGACTCATTACATTCTCTCTCTCTCTCTCTTTTTATTTTATTTTTTTAATGAAAGTACCTGCTACGTAAAAGCAAAATCGTGGTCTCATGGACTGGCAGATTCCAGCTCGCCCCGCTTATTCATGTGAGGCCTCCCGTAAATAACTTTGACATGGAGTTTGTAGGATCGGCATTGCGCTTCACCCCTGGCTGCCTCATCAGCGCTAGGATCCGTCCTCGGGGGTACCGCAGCAAGCTCATGCCCCCCTCAAGAACCAAGCCAGAACTACCTTGCCACCCAGCAGCCACCCCCGCTGTGGGATTGGGACTTGAAAGAATCACCCTCCCTCCACCATATCCGTTTGAGGGAGGGTACGGACTCCCGGAAGAAACGTCTTTAGTCACCCTTGCGGGTGCCCATAATTTCGACAGTGGTCAAGGAAAGCTTCACACAACAGAAAGGACTTTACTATGCATTTGGCTCGGCTGCGTCAAGATGTTAACAGCGGGTGGTCGGCCGTTGTTCTGGGTGGTATCAGTGACTTTATAAAGTGTAGAGGGGATGGCAGACGCCAAGTTTTGGCACGTATGGTAAAGACTGGTTAAAATGAACCGGGCGCGAGTTTAACTTCAGCCAATGAGACATTTACTCTATCTGTTTTCTGGTTTCGGCGGGTCTTGGAGAGAAGTCGACGAGGAGCCCGGCGGTGGATAGCACAGAGAGAGGTGGATGGCCCAGGTGCCACCGAGGTGTTGGCGCCTTCCACACGTGATATAAGTACTGTAGAGTACTTGTGGCCGCAGTGAGTGTGTTGGCCACAGCGCCAGAGTACCTGGGGTTCCTTGTCTGTGGTGCCGACACATACAGTGCGTCGCGTGTCAACGTAGAGCGTTGACGGCTTGAAGTGTTTCGTTTGTGTTTCTGACACGTACAGTGCGTCTATATTTCTATGTCACACATTATTAGTGCAGCGACCTGATCGGTCTACATTGTGAGGTGCCATTTAAACCATTGGTGATACTGATCACCACGCTAGCAGTAGTGATCTTCACATCAAACGGTAATATACGACGTATATTTCCAATGCATTGTTTTATTTCGATAGAACTGAACATGCTCTGGCAGGTCATCCTGCGCAGATAAGAATTATTCTCAGTTTTATTATAATAAAGCTGGACTTTGCTGAATGGCACTCGACCTTTGTTTATTTGTAAGTTTATGTATTTTATGTGTTTTTGTTGTTTTTTATAGATAGGAAGATTTTGATTCATGATGTTTCATTTGAGAAGTATCAATAAATGTTAAATTGTGAAATCCGAAAATTATTTTCTTCAATGTAAAAATGGAAGTTATCCCATCACAGAAAAAAATAATAATTAATGGTCCGTAATTAATTCCCAGTAGTATACATATTTTTAATAGTTTTTTTTTTTACTGACCATTTTAATTTATTCGTTTGTAACAACAAGTTGAGAGTTGTATCGAGGTCACAAAATGTCAAGGCAGGAAATGCATCGCTAGGAAGTTTCAAGGCCGAGTTTTCCTAGCGACGCATAGTTTGCGCAGCAGGAATTGGATTTTCCCTAATCACGTTGGCAGGAGCGCGAAACGTATTGCGCAGCATAAAAGTGCTTTCTAGGGCTACGTTTTGATTTATACGGTTGGAGTACTGACAGTGTCTCAGTGTGTTAAAATGGATCCAAGAAGATGGAAAATGATTGCCATGCATGTTCTAAAACGTATTATGGACGATTTCGGGATCATGTGCAATATTTTCAGATATTTTTTTTCACACCTGTTAATTTAAAAGCCGAAACTCTTGACTTAGTCGTTACTATGTGCTGTTGTTTACATAACTTGCTTAATGATGAGTAAGGTTCGGATCTTTAGAACAAGTCATATTTTTTTCCTGCCTTCTATTTGAGCTGAAATGATGAATTAAACACTGATTCAACGTTTCTGATTGTATTTAAATGTATTTTATATAGCATATAAGTGCATATTCAGACATTTTTCCTTATTTTGCTCATATTTCGATAATATTTGTGGTCATATGGTTATATTTTGAGGAAAAATCTGGTAGTTTTTTAATAGTACCGGGAATTCACTAGATAGAGATGAGAAGAAATTAAGATAATTATTCACAGAAATGTACTTCTGCTATGTAGGGGAGGGGGGAAATTTAATTTTCACTGTGGTCAGAATTCAATAGGCAAGGATTAAAGTTATACATTATTGTCATTCTTTGAATGTAATGTTCCGCCGCCTTTTAATCTCGACAATGCAGCAGAAGCATACCTGTGTCGATCAGCGTTATTCAATATTTCAATGAAATATCCCCAGTCAGTGTTAAATGTGCAGTGGATCAGTGAGTAGACCTACCGCCAAAAATAAAATTTTCTGAAAGTGCGAACTTACATAAGTGAATTTAGAGGATTAGAGGAGTATTTTAGTACAGATGAATGTTTTTTTTTTTTTTTTTTTTTGCTTATGGCCTTGAGGTCATTAGTGGCGGGATGGGACTTGGGATAAGGAATGGGAAGGAATTTGGCCATGGCCTTTTGTAGGAAACATCCCAACATTCGCTTGGAAGGATTTGGGGAAACCATGGAAAACGCAAACCTGGATGCCGGGGCAGGGATCCGATCCGGCGTCCTCCCGAATGCGATGCCAGAGCGTTAACCACAGATGAAAGAGTTCTAGTATGTAAATTAACTGAAATTAAAGTGACTTACAAAAAACGATTTAAATTTTAATTTCCCAATGGCGCAGCGAGTGCACGGAAGTAAATTATACTGTCTACATGAAAGCGACACTACTAGATAAAATAAATGATTTAAATTGAGCATGTTTTGATTTATAGTAAATTTAAATGTTTGGTCATATTTTGTCATTTTTAGGTCAAATTTACCCATCTTTAAGGTCATATTTGCCTGCATATTTCTCTATTTTTTGGTCATAAAGATCCGACCCCTAGTGATGAGTATTTATGTACTTAACTTAGTCCACAACCCGAAGGTTGGTTGGATCCTCCCGAAGGAGGCATACTAAGCCATTGTGACAGAGGTAGGACGGCCAGTTCCTTTCCTCTGGGACCTACAGTTTAACGTGGAATCCGAACCACGGAAGTATTTATGTAAGAAGCCCTTAAGAGGAGATATACCTAAAAACCTGCAGGATTTTCCAAACCAAAACCTGGTTCCTCTAGAATGCCCAGGTGGTTTTGCCAAATCTGAAGGATTTCAAGTGAGAACTCGATTCATCGAATACTGCGGCACCAACCGTGACGATTCAGATTGAAGAAATACTACTACCATCACAGTTCTACACGTGAATTATTTGTTTTTTTTACTTGTCAGGTAGTAAAAATGTTGAAGCAGTAATGTAGTCGATTATTTGTTAAAATTATTATAAAAAATATATCTAAAGAAAATCAATTTAAATAGAAATCCTCTATTTTTTTAGAACTTTCCTATCTTTTCCTCACTTTTTTGCAGTGCTTTTAGACATTTTACAATAAAAAGTTTGAATTTTGGACAAAATATGATGAATATCACGCAGCGTACGACGCGTTAGACTCCTCTCCAAGCAGTCTTTCAAACGCGCTGAGCTTATTACGACAACATGTAACGTTTTTCACTCTTTAGAGCTAGGAAAACCGGCCTTCAAGGGAGTGTGTAGTGGCAACGGCAACGTCAGCAGGCACAGTCCGCCGGCGTAAGACATGAAAACACCTTCCACCATTTTGGTTGTTTCTATTTGGTGGACTCACTCGAATAGTCAACAACTCAAAATGTAGTCACCGTGGAGAATCCCACTTGTTAATACGTTAATGTAACTTGTTGTTTCATTTGTATCGGCTCTCTTGTTTTTAATAGTGGTGTTAGATGTAAAGTATGAGTAGATGATTCCACATGTTAAAAGAACTGTTTATTGGCAGGTTTATTTCAAAATAAGTGTTAATGAACAGATCCAGTTTTCGTCTAAGTGTTTTGGTATGATTTTGTGTCAACACGGGTAACGTGTATTTCCCTGATCTGTCGTAATGTAGATGTAATGTATTTATAAGTATAAAACTGGTATTCAGAAATGGTATCTAACATGATAAGTCTTTTTTTTTTATAAACGTTTCTCGGGAAACAAACCGAGTGATGTTGTTGTTAATGCACAATATTTCGGCGACTTTAATCTCCGTCGCCATCTTCAGGTGCAGTTGCAAGTCTTGAAGTCTGCCTTGAAGTCAGCCTTGAGCGTGTTGTTTGTAAACTGGCATGGCAACGACAGATGTTGTTATGTTGCCTAGCAGCATCTCAGATGTCATTAGACGCCCGCGGAACACAAAAAGCAGAGCGTTGGTGATGAGCAGCCTCAATTACAGGAATCCATGCATCACTTATCTGGTATCCACAATCCCTGTTTACCAAATCAGACGCGAGGCGAATTTCAAATGCTTCTTTAATGACGCTGTCCCAGAAGCCTCTCGCATGTGTCAACACCTTAGTCGCTTCGAAATCGAAACCATGTCCTTCTGTCAAACTATGTTCACCACTGCTGATTTATCTTACTGCCCCAGGCGAACATGTCGGGCGTGTTCCAAACAACGTTGTTGTACGCACCGTATGGTCTGACCGATGTATTTCTTTCCACATTCACACGGGATGCAGTAAACTCCGGGTGTACGCAGGGCAAGGTCATCTTTTGGAGAGCGCAAAATGTTTCTCAATTTTGGTGGTGGTAGAAAAATGGTCTTAATGCCATTTCTTGCCAGGACTCTTCCGACCCTAGATGTTGTGGCGCCAGAGTACGGCAAGAAGGCTAATTTATCGTGTGGACCATTATCGTGTTTATTAGGCCTACGATTCATTTCCCGGAATGCCAACTGTATCTGATGTTCGTTGTATCCATTCTTTCTGAAGGTATCACGAAGATGTTTTAACTCACTAGGAAGGCTGTCTTTATCACATATTGCCCGCGCTCTGTGGACAAGAGTAGTTAGTACTGTATTGCGCTGTGCAGGGTGATGATAACTGTGCGCGTTTAGGTAAAGGTCTGTATGCGTTGGCTTCCTATACACCGTGTGTCCCAAAGTTCCATCAGATTTCTTTATAATCAGAATGTCCAAAAAGGGCAAGCGGCCTTCCTTTTCAACCTCCATCGTGAATTGGATGTTTTTGTTGACACTGTTCAAGTGAAGGAGAAACTTATCTAGATTGTCTCTGCCATGAGGCCAAACAACAAATGTGTCATCCACATACCGAAAGAAGGCACTGGGCTTCATGGGGGCACTTTCCAACGCTTTCTCCTCAAAATGTTCCATATAGAAATCAGCTATAACAGGTGACAGGGGACTGCCCATTGCAACTCCCTCGACCTGTTCATAGTAGTGCCCGTCATACAAGAAGTACGATGATTGTAATGTGTGGCGGAACAGCTCAACTAACCTGCGCTCGAAGTGCTGTTGTAGTAGAGCCATCGTATCAGCCAGAGGAACCCTGGTGAAGAGGGAAAACCACATCGAAGCTCACCATCAAATCCTGTTGATGTAGGTGAAGTTCTTTAACAGTATTAATAAATTCCACCGAGTTTTTTACATGGTGAACACATTTTCCCACAATTGGCGATAACAGCCCGGTCAAGTATCGAGCCAGATTATAAGTGGCAACATAACAACATCTGTCGTTGCCATGTCAGTTTACAAACAACGCTCAAGGCTGACTTCAAGACTTGCAACTGCACCTGAAGATGGTGACGGAGTATAAAGTCGCCGAAATATTGTGCATTAATAACAATATTACTAGGTTTGTTTCCCGAGAAACGTTTATAAATAAACAACGCCGAGAAAAATTACATTGATTTATAACCACATTGTTGTTAGCTAAGAGACGATGGGCAGAATCTGGTATAAAAAAAACCAGTAATATATATTGCAATGTAAACAAAACATCCGCGGATGCGAAAGCGGATGTGGGATTTCATGCGAAAGTTCCGCACTTGCGAATGCGGAGATCTGTTACATCCCTAATTCACACTAGCTATCTGTAGCCCATTGTGACTGGAACAGAGAGAGAGAGAGAGAGAAGAGAGAGAGAGAGAGAGAGAGAGAATTTAATCACTACGGGTTACAAATTCCTGACTAGGTTTTAGGCTTCCTCACTTATATCCATTCAAGTCCTCAGATCGCGAATCGTAAGAAACTGACGCAGACCAAAGTTTCCACACGTCGCACTTCCAGTTTCAATCACTGACCAGCCGAGGGAGCACGTAGCATTCACTATTCACATTATTAAAACTTAAAATCAGTAACGAAAGCACTGTGTAGGTGTATTCGATACTGCAGCTTCAAAACCGCTGCTCATAATTATGTAGAAAGTTGCGTTAAAACCTGTTGTTTTACCCAGATATATTTGAAGTCGACAACAGGAATATGTCAAATGACTGATAACGCGGTAAAACCTATGTCGACACAAGCAACAAATGATAAACAACGGAAGTTGTATTTTCGACGCCATAAATCATCCTTACATTTTTTTTTTTTGCTGTCGTCAGTCTTTAGACTGGTTTAATGCAATCCTCCATCCCTTCCTATCCTGTGCTAACCTCTTCATTTCTACATACCCCTTACAATCCACGTCCTCAATTATCTGCTTCATATATTCTAATCTCTGTCTACCTCTGCAGTTCTTACCTTCAACTGTTCCCTCCACTAACAAATTAACCAATCCAGCATGTCTCAAAATATGACCTACCAGCCTGTCTCTTATTCCTGCAAGCTTCTTCCATAAACTTCTTTTCTCACCCATCATTTCTTCCATAAACTTCTTTTCTCACCCATCATTTCTTCATTTCTTACTTTGTCTGTCCACCTAATTTTCAGCATTCTTCTGTAGCAATCCTTACATTATCTGGCAAGTAAGTCACTAAATTAGAGGTATAGTTACGATATCAACAGGTTTCTAGAAACAATAATGACTCGGGTAAAAACAACCAAATAATACGAATACTGAAAATGAATTTAAAATAAATTATAACTTCAGCACACTTGTTCTACTGGAAATGTACTTCAGAAATGTTTGCTATCGACATTCAAGATCGTGCAAGAAAGTAAAACTGAATCGCCTGCTTGTAGAAGAAACTCTAGAAGGAACTTTCTCAAAGGATCAGGTCAAAAGGAATCATTTTAAAGATGGTAACAAAGGATAAAGAAGTTACATCCACGAAAAGGAAAATAACGTAAAAAAAAGAAGAAATTTCCCCAAGAAAATTAAAGTACTGAATCCACTGAATGATAGAATCCTCCTCTTCGCCCTTATTGGGCTTTACAACGGGATAATTAAAACCGTAACTACGATAACAACGATACGGAATGAAATCGGGCTTGACTTGCGTTAATATGGATTTAGTTGAAGTGATTCAAAACCGAAATTAAGTAGCCTAAACTGGGTTCGAACACCGGTCATTCTGAATGCCACACCAAATTGGAACAGCTCTCGCATCAACTACTTCCTGAAAAACAATTTCATCACTTTCTGAGAATAGCCCAAAGACCTAAATCTTCACCATCGATATTCTTTGTAGTTCTGTATTACATTTTAAATTTATTCCATGTTTATTTGTTCATCTTATTCAATAATACCCTCTTAGTCTGATCGTTCATATATTACACTTGTGACTAACAAAGAGCTGAAACTACAAGGCAACACCTAACGATCTTAATGAGTCGAGAGTGTTAATTACACTCAGCTGCGACGGCCGTGGAACAGACAGCAGTCGACACAGTCTATAAATCTAATGGATTGTCTATCTCGCAGTAAAAATAGTATAAATATAAAGTAATACCAAAAAGTAATGCCCAATAAATTGGATACACAGTAAACATACAGTAACAGAGTGAGGGCTGAAGTAATGCGTGTTTTTTAACTTTGTGGTTTTACGCCTCTTAGATCGGGGCGGAAAAGGACTGGGAGCAATAAACCTAAAGGAATTCGACCTTTGCCTTTTGAAGGAATAATTCAGGCATTCCCCTGGGGCGATTACGAAAACCATGAAAAACAAAAAATTGGATGGCCGGAAGTAGACCCAAATTCCAATTCATCGGAATGTCGGTCTCTAGCGTTTCCGCTCACCATCCAAGCACGGTAAAATAGGTAGAATGGTTACAAAGGAACTCTTGGAATCATTCTGGGTGCAGGTCCTGCGCGGCTAAATATTCCCGCTATGTATTTAATATCAGACTCGCAACGCTAAGGTTTAAGAAACGAAGTACTGAGTGTAAATCTCACGGTCGACAAATCAAGCCCTCGCCAAGGAGCGTACACAAACCAGTAGCTCCATTTTGGCCTCTGTGAAACACCCCCCCCCCCCCCGTCCCCATGTAGCACGTAGCTTTTTTCCCTTTTGATTGCAGAAGACATTTTGTACTGTTTTCTCTTGTCAGACTATTGTAAATTACATGCGGAGATAATTAATTGAAGGAAATAAATATTCACATGCTGTTGTGTGTTCTGTTACTCATTTTAACTGTGAAAATTGTTATCAGAGGAAAGCTACGTGGCCTGGCTCGGACCCCCCTCCTTCCCCCCAACGTAGCCCAGCGTAGCCTTTCAGCCAACCCCCCCCCCCCTCCCGCTGACCGAGCCACGTAGTTTGTACACGGTCCCCAAGAACAATAGTGCAAGCAAATCGCCCTATTTACAGCCAACCAGGTTGTCTGATTAAACCTCGTCCACTGCAGCTGAATTACATCCGACACATAGTTACAATGCCAAGTGAACCAGTCGAGTTAAAAAAATGATAGTCACGTACTATACTCCCTACTTAAAGTACATACCCCATTTGACGAAGACTGCAAAGTTTTGATTATTTTCCTTACCTTGAACTTCCGTTTCCTGCAGCTCTCGACCAAAGTCTTCTTAGCAAGTTGCGATTACGACGTCTCTTACCTCCCAAATTCACACTAGCGTAGTCTCACTTCTAAGACTTACAAGTTCTTCAGTATCCATGATAACTAATGTACTGTCCGAATACGTAATCGAGATAAAAAAAAGAAAGATTCAATTGTTAGGAGAGCAACAATTTTTTAGTATTCGGCCGGTTTCGTCGCACCAGTCCCATTTCAATGGGATTCGTCCGTCACCCGGACGTGTAAGGTCGAGTAGGCCGTGACCACTGGGCCCGTAACGATGCCTTTACCTGTGTCGGGATTAGTCGGTCACATTCGGCGATAGTCGGCCGACCGACCTACTACTTATTGGTCAGATACTAATTGCAGGCGATGACGAAGGCGCGCGGTAAATCAAATCGGTCGTGAAACATGAATCAGAACGGGAGGGTCTAAATCGGAGAACCAACTTAACAGCACAATTAAAATGAGCAGACCAAAAAATTTGAAATTCATCCTGAGGATATTGTGAAGGAACTAAGAAAGCTGATAAAACAATGAGACTGGTGTAGATAATATTACTACAGATGAGTTAAAGATAGCCGGATGTAACATTGTACCTTATCTTGAAATATTATTTAAATGAGTCTGGATACTTCCTGCTTACCAGAAGACTGGAAAAGTGCTATAGCAGTGTCGGTACATGAAGGAGAGGTGAGAAATAGAGTTGAAAATTATAGGCAATCAATTTGACATCAGAAATATATGTGAGGAACGTAAGTGGTTTTCAAGTAGGCAACATGGCTTTAGCCAAGGATATTCATCCGAATCTCAGTTGCTGGGGATACATGCAATAATATTTCGGATGAAATGGACTAGGGAGTTAAAATGAATAGTGCACTAGATCTTTCAAAGGAATTGACAGAGTTAGAGATAAAATTGTAGTAAATTAGGTCAAAACTATTGGATGGATGAGAAAGTGATTTGCTCGGTAGAAATTTTTTTTTTAAATGTAGAAAAACAGAAAGTTAGGGCAGGAAGTGCAGTATCAAAAGAAGTGGAAGTAGAAATGGGAGTGCCAAAGGGTAGCGTATTGGGACCATTGCTAATTATTGCTATTAATTAATGAATAATTGTGTTGATTGTTTACTATCAGAAATTACATTGTTTGTAGATTTGAAGATGACATAATCGATACTAATATTATAAATGCGAAAGTAACTCTGTCTGTCTGTCTGTTTCGGTTCTTGGGCTAAACGGCTACTCCAATCGTGATGAAATTTGACAATGAGATTCTATTTGACATTAGGATGGACATAGCATACTATTTTCTGTATAGATAATACATATGGTCATTGAATTATGAAAACTATCTGAACTGTGACAGACAGGCGCATAATATGTATAAGTCTCTGTAATGCGAAGCAACAACGAGGTCTGGTAGCGTAGTGGATAAGGTGCTCGCTTCTTAAGAAATATCTCGTGAGGTTCGGGTTCAAACCCCCTTGGGAGCAAATATTTTTAACACTTGTTTTTCATAGTTTGAGCCAAGCCTAGGATTTTGTAGTAAGGATACCATGTTGAAATCTAGGTCCATATATTCAGGGCTGGAATGCGTGGCAAATCGTAGGCGGTAGTAGAGTGCCTTAAGCGTTTACTTTATTCACGGTATACATGTTACACAGGCAATTTGTGTGTGATCTAAACTATTAATGTTAAATATGCGAAAGTAAATTTCCGTCTTTTTGATATTTTGACGACTATATGTGTACACCGATGACAAGGAATTACTTTGTATCCTGAGAAAGGAAACAGGGTACTTTTTACCTGTATGAATAACAGTTTTAATCATGAGACAGGTTCGACTGTAGAATGGTATATCGATGACGTTCCCGTCATATTATGCAGACTCGATGTTGTTTGGGACGTATCTTAGGTAACTTTCAGCTTTGTATATCCAATTCTAGCAATCAAATTCTAAATCCTCGCGTACGAAGTCGCGGGTAACAGCTAGTGCTACATAAAAGGATCAAAATGATAGAGAACTGTAAACAGCTGCAGGATGATCTGAACAGGATGTCTAGTTGGGTTGGAAAATAGGATGAAGATAAATGCAAAGAAGAGTCAGCTTATTAGATACAGAAATAAAAAACTAAACGTTGATTATGATTATAAGGTGTGGAACGAATAGCTTGTTGAGGACTTGAAATGTAAATATCTTGGCACTACATTTGATAAACTTAACTGGGTAGGACACCATTGGACGGGTAGTAGGAAAAGGTTTCAAAATTCCGCACTTGTAGGAGAGAATGATGAGTTGATGTACGAGAGAAGTAATGGAATTTGGTTACAAAACTTTGGTCAGACCATTGCTCGAATACGGTAGTGGAGTGTACAAGGCGTATATGGGTGAAGAGGCATGGAAAGATATTGGTGTAAGAATGAGAAGTAATGCATGGAAGGAAAAAGATGACAATGACCACAAGCAGGCACTCTACAGTATTTCAGGCACAAGAGTGTAGGAAGATTCTGTTTTTTGTCAAGGGTGTCAGGGATTGGAATAAGTTACCAAGGGAAATGATGAATTAAAGTTAAAATTTGTAGAGGGCAAATGTAGGTGGTGCAGGAAAGGGGGAAGATGGGTGTGTACGGAAATTGTCACCGGAGCGTGTGCTCCATTGGAATTTAATTAAATATTATATTATCTGAAACTCCCCTTGTAAGATTCTTCAGAGACTGATTGAAATGTGAGTACCTCTAATTTATTTTTACAGGTAACACTAAAAGAGACATGTTCTGAGACAATAATAATATACCTAATTTTCTTTTAGTAGGATACATAATACCATTTTCTTCTTGAATTTAATATTACAATTCAGATTTTGACGAAATGCCAAATTACTAGTTTCAACGAAATTTTTGGCATTTTATAACTATGGGAAAATTATATTCAACTAACATGGTTTTCTTTAATGTTCTGGTAGTAAATGATTGTTATTAAAATACTTAAAGCCGTAAATGTGCAGTTGTAGCTGTGAACGTAGATCACCAAGTAGCTTCAGACCGAATCTCTTAAGTAGTGTTTGGATGTATCAGTTGTATTTACGTTTCGTACGGAATGGAATGTTAATTTATGGTATTCTTGAACTCTCATTAGGTTGATAGGTTATTTTAGTCAACATCTAACTTAACAGCTAGCATCCGAAAACATGTTAGTAAGTGATAACATTAACATGAGTAGCAAGGTAAAGGTAAAGGTTTCTACGCCTACTGCCGCTTCCGCAGGATTCGCGAAGTTGGAGCTCCGCATTTCCATTACAACCTTTTCGGCACTAGAACGGATGTAACGGGGTCAGCGCCACGCTCCGGCCATTTGTCTAAACATCCCATCACGTCCCTGATCGACCGCTCGCTCTTCTCTGTTAGGAGAGTGGGCTTCGCATATGGGAGCAAGGACAGCGGAGTGGACATAGATCAGTCCGACTTTGAGGAGTTTCTGTTAACTGAACGAACTGATTTGGCCTGGGGAGCAGTTTCGGGCGTTCAGATTTGAACAAAAATCCTCGGCTCAGTACTACCACGTTAAATACCGTAAATGACATGTAGCATCAAACGCTAAATAAAAACAATACGTAGTACCGTAACGATGCCCTTAAATACAAGGAGAAAAAAAAAGCAGGAAAAGGTAGTGATAGTTCAACAATACCTCAAAGCGTCTTGAGACAGAATGTCAACTCAGAAGTCCAAGCTAGCAATCTAACTCACGGATGGAACTAAATCAGTTCCGTATAAGCGTCAAACTGTACTGTACCCTGATCAGTAAATATTAGTGGTTAGCGAAACAATGTATCTGGGTAGTTTTTTTACAGCTTAGCTGCAGGACGTAGAGATCCACTTCCTCTAGCCATGTCTCCGCATTCGGAAGGAGATGGGGAGGGGGGCAGAGCCGGCGCTAGGATTATTGGGCCCTGGTAAGAATTATTAGCTCCCCACCAAATATTTTTACTTTAAACTTTTTTTTGCTTAAAGTCAGAAAATTTTAACGCAAAAATGTTCAAGATCATAGTTTCACATTTTAAAATTTGTTTTTTTAACGGCTTAACGTCTCTTAACAGCGAGGTCTTAGACGGGAAAGGATGGGGGGGGGGGCAAGGAATGAGAAGGAATTCGGCCATGGCCTTTTTGAAGGAAGCATCCCGGCATTTGCCTGGATGATTTGGGAAACCAATGAAAACCCAAATTTGGATGCCCGGAGGGGGATTCGAACCGCCGTCCTCCCGAATGCTAGGCGAGAACGCTAACCGTTACACCACCACGCTCGGTTTAAAATTTGTGTTTAATTTCTATTTAGCTAGGTTCCCTCACGAGAGGGCCCTAGGTACTTTTGCCCCGTTTATCCCTCCCTAACGCCAGCTCTATGCCGACCCCGGTAGCGCGGGGCTAGCGAGCTGGCTTCACGTTGTCATATTGTGGCGTGGTAGGGGTCGCCGGTTCGAGTCCGGCCCAGGGCATGGGTGGTTTTAACTAAGTGTTGTGTTCGTCCTGTGTTGTCCTGTCACTTGTGATAATCAATAATATGAGAAGATACTATGAACACAGTTGAAGAATGATAGAAACTCAGTTGCTGGCTGAATGGCTACAAGGCCGAATGCCATTTAAAAATAAAAAACGCCAGCCCTGGGGGGGGGGGGATGTTGTACCACATACCTTCACTTTTCGCCTCAGTACATCCGCAGCACTTGTGGCATCAGATTCGCTGGTGGTAGAAATACCTACCGGCCGTCCAGATTCAATCCGAGGAGATTCATGTTTAATCGACGTCATTAAGGATAGTGTGTTATCCTCTAACTGCGAAGCGTAAAAGCTCTCGCACAACTATAGTAATTTCATGTGTTATTTTAGGAACCTGGTTGACGGAGTTTCTTATCAGCTATACAATTTTCCTATCCCAACCCGGTATTCCTAGGGGATCTATAGTTTAACGTGAAATTTGTATCACGGAAGAGTTCTGGTGTCTTCACAAACATAAAGCAATCTTTGCCGGAGATGAAGTCGGTTAATGGTTTTGAAAATACCAACCAAAAACTGGATTCGAACCTATGACCTTTCATTCTCAAGTTAGACCCCTAAAACAGTGAGCCACCAGACAGTTCTATACAGCTATAATTTGTGTTGTTCTCTTTCTCTGAGGACCTTCCCAGCATGCGCCCTGATTAGTCACGATGGTGCGTACGCCGGGCATTGGTTTCAATACTGACACGTCGTAATTCCCCGTGTCCAGTTGATGGTGTTCAGATTCGGAACAATAAACCTCTGCCTCATAGGGATTCCAACCTCAGTCGCCCAGTTTGTAATCAAGCGCTCTATCGATCGACCTACGCTCCGAGCCGAACGGTGTGCTGGGAAAAGCAAAATGTTCAAATGAGCTTTCAGAGTCAATTTTCAAAAAAAAAAAAAAAAAAAAAAAAGAGAATTAGCAGCCATTGGGGACTGCCGACAGAAGTGAAACCTTAAAACTATGAATATCATATGCGTAAACGTCATACTTACAGCCTAGCTACAGGTATACTGTCAACATTAGCATGCCGGTGACGCGAACACACAAGATTTTACCCACCCAAAAATCGCCCAACGCGCCTAAATAAGTTTTCACTTCAAAAATGTTTCCCCGATTGTGGATTCGATCCCGTAACCTTCCATTCTATGGTACAGCGCTTTGCCACTACACCCCAAGGGGACCGCCAATGGCTGCGATTTTATAGATCTAATCCGACGATTAATGTCAGATATATTACAAAAGAGTCAAGATAGTCGAAAAACTGTACGTAGATACGATATTATACGTACAATGTATAACCTTCCACGAAGACTGAGGTCGCATGGTAATAAGATATATATATTTTATAGTCAGGTATATACAACATATTTATGTATATGTATACACAGGCGCGCTAGTAGGTAAATGTATTACCTATATCCAAGTACGTCATACTTATAGTTACAAACATTCTTCTATTTCAGCATGTTAGTGATTCGACTCGCAACATTTTAACCATCCAAAAATCACTCAACGCCCCTAAGGTAGCTTTCACTTCGAAAAACCACACATATTAGCGCTTAAAGCATATGCTAGACCTTACATCATCTTAAGCAGAATACGGAACAACACAATCAGTTTGCAGAATGGATAGTGTTCGGCGGTTAACTTGGAATCGCTGGCTTGATATTTGGCGAAAAAATTAGGACTAGGAAGATATGGCCATGACCACAAACTAACGTCTCATTTCGTGCAAAAGGAGTGGAAAAGTTTACACTTGTGGATAAAGGAGTGAGATGCTGAACAATTTAAAAATAAAATTCATTTCGTGTAAAAGCAAGGTGGTATTTTCTAAAGTTGCTACTAGGGCAAAGGCTTCATCGCAATTAATAATAAAATAACCATAAAGATGTACCTTCTGTCCGAAATTATCGTAGCATAGAGACCTCCGCTGCACTCTTAATAATACAACAATCTATGTACTTTGGTCCCAATAATATATAGCGTCCCAAATGGAAGAGAAGGGAGTGGGGGTGGGGAGAAGGGATGCGAAGTAGCTTCGCCGCCCCTGTGGACGTTACCCTAGCTCCACCCTGTCGCAAGTACTG
>CM061920.1:307594441-307653546 GCA_031002005.1 Vandiemenella viatica | reverse complement strand
AGTTTGAACATATTTTTAGATAATTTTTGGCTTTAAACACAAATATTGATATATCGATATTTTTCCTTGATGCTTATCGATAGTGTTTGTTAATATCGATACGATAATTATGGATGTATTTTCTCATTTGACCATCTGTAGTTACTGGGAATTTCCACGCCATTGTGCTGGGGTTTGCCCATGAAGCGGTATGCTAGTAGCTCAGATGAGTCCTGTCGCCAGTAGCGGTGCTGATCAACTCGCTAATAGAGCCAGGAGCCACAATGGGCGCGCATTCCTGGGCGGCCAGGCACTGCGGGGGCCTCTACGCCTTCGGGTGCCTGTCTTCTAATCAAGCCGTATTCCACGCGCATTTACACAGACAGGAATACGGGCAATTCATTTTGTCTCTCCTTGCCTGTGTAATCATATGGATTCTTAACGATGTATTGAAATTATTTGGCAAAGGTGAAATATTACTGCTCAGTTCAACTGGATTCCGGATACACAGCAGAATGTCTCAGGAAAAAGAGGTAGTAATTTGAAAATAGAGTATTATCAAATTGGAGAGGATCCACCACCTTTTCAAAGAATTCTATAATTTGAGCATATTGGCCAACCAGTCTCGTTTTTTTTTTTTTTAAATTTCATTTATTATCAGTTCAATGACTAGTCAATTCTCTAGCATCTATAACAGACTATTCATTTGCATTTGAATAGTAACATTTTACAGTTATTAAAATTCTAAACAGAAAATTTTACATGCTACGTAACAATTTTTCTACAAATACAAGTTATAATCAAAGTCAAAGTGCATATCATATTTAAATATCTGGTGTCCGGGCGTAGGTGGTTGCTATGGAGATAGTCCTTTCTCCGTAGTTATGTCCCTGGGAGATGTAACAGCAATGATTTACCATTTCCTTCCCTCGTGTGATAGTGTTAGTAGTTGTTATTATACTATAGCCTGTTTAGTTAACAGAGGTGACTCAAGGTCACTTTGTTCTTTCCCCGCTAAACTGCACATACTCCTATATGCGAAGGAGTGCCTGTTGACAAATCTGCCACGCGTATGTCAGGACACAGAGGTCTGTTCGGATGAGTAGGCAAAGGGAGTGAGTGGTAAGGTGAGGAGTGGGGCAAGGGAAACATTACCTTAAACCATCACTTGAGGGTGAACAGCGATAAGTTCGAGTGACTGTGATGGAGTGTATGTTCAATATATAGACGATGGATCAGAGATGAAGGAAGGAGGCTTTGCCCACTCAAGCCTACTATTTCTAAAAATACCAAACGGTGCTCCGAGAATTGCTACCCCATCTGACGAACGAATCAGCAAAGTCGTATGGCCTCTCTCCATACACACTGTGGATAGGTTTATGATTTAACGCAGGACTTTTGTGCACGGTCTGGTGATTACGAATCTCGCCTCACCACATTTCCTAACATGCCGACCAGGTGCGCTGGTGAAATTTCTTTCACTAGATAATCTCGACTCAGTTGTCGCAAGTATCCGAAGCAACGGGACGGATTACAGATGTAATAGTATGGATTATTGTCATCTATTAATACACTACTATCTATTAACGCATCTTCTACTTTTTCTCCTTAACCGCTGAGTTGGTGGGTATTTTTACTTGGGATATTTAAACCTGGATAGTTTCCCTTCCCTTACCCAGTGATGGAAGTATATTCACGTAGTATTTATGTGTGGATTTTTATATGTCCAGTGTAGTGTGTTGTGAGTGAATAAAAGATGTGAGTGAATAAAAGATGCTGGGTGAAAACTAGTGACGGCCCATTCAGGCCTGCTCATCCGCTAGGTTTAATGTCCCCAATCTACGGGGGAACCACCATCAATAATGTCATATGCACCAACTCCATGCGTACTGCGGAAAGATTTGGAATTTAACCGAGGACTTTGCTGTACAAAGTGCCGATAAGGAGTTCAGCACCACCATCGCTTCTACTGTGACGGCCAACTCCTAATGACGAAAATTTCTTCCATCACCAGAACTTGAACCAGCTAACCCTGTTACAGTTGCCCGGCGACATCACGAAGCATCAAACAAATGAGTCAATGAGACGGACCAACTAATCCATAGAAAATTAAATTGCCAACTGTTATATTTAACAGTCACTGGAATCCGTTGAAAAATAGGAATCGTTGGCCAGAAGGCACACTTCCGGCGTCAACATTAGTACGGATGTTCGGTCCACCGACCAGCTTGAGGCGATATGCGGTAACTAGGACGAACCCTCAAGCCGCCACCCCGACCACACCATGCCATCTGACTATTTCACTACGCCCCGTCGCCGAATTAGGCTCTTCAGAATCACCCGCCATTACAGCAGGGATGGTGAGGCAGGTTCCTTTCGCCACGCCTTATGGGTGCCCACGGGGAACAACGCGGATGTAGCGCCTGCCACGAACCAGGCCGAAGACCCTTCCAAAACCTGGCCGTATAGCATAGGCCTGTCTGTGGTTCCTACGCGCAACACCCCAGCGTCGCGCAGGAGGGCCACTTCGCATGATCTACCACGCCAGCCGACCAAACGTATCGTCACTGAATACGCGACTTCCCACACTACGGCGCGCTCCCAGTGCGCTTTCCCCCGCACCCGCCCGACACTCGTGTCCAGTGCGAACACGGGTTCCCACGCACTCGTCAAAGCTCCACGATCCCGCTGCAGAGGCCCGTAGGTCCCCACAGTGTTCACAGGGTGAATGCTGCCCCACGCTGGGTAGAACCCATGCACTACCAGTCCACACTTATATAGTACACCTACTATGGCAGCATCACAGACGGCTCCCACCAGCAAGGATGCTACCCCTGAGCCCCAAGCACCAAGCACAGAGCGGCGAGACACCCCAACGCGGCACCCAGTGCCGTGATACTAACAATACTTTTATCTACTAGCGTGATCCGTGCTGGACTGATTTGTTCATTCGTTCTACGGTTTCGCAATAGACGAAGAAGCAGCTGGTCATTCTGCAGCCTATACCACTCCTGATACTGTATAGCCAACTTACCCAGCTGTTAGCAGAGGGGGTTGATTTCCAGTACTTCTGAAATAGTTTACTCAGTTTCTCACTCTGTACTGCTTAATTCAGTTCTCTACATGCGTGCATCCAAAAAGGACCTGTTCTGGCCTTTCTGTAGATATGCTAGTGCCTTGGCCACTTTCTTCCCTTCTAGTCCCGTGCATGTAGATTTCATACGCTCCATGGCCGAAGCGGTAACGTATTAACTCTTCGGATGGATTCAAATATTTCATCCGCAACACTCTCTCTTATCTCGAGAAGGATTTTGTATATTCTGATTCGTGTTTTTTGAACTGTTACCTTGTGGTTTTTAATATCTCTGCCAAGAACTAGAATTTCAACTACTTCTGCACTGTCGCCTTTTCATAAACAATAGCAAGGTGCTATTTTTATTACTTCCATGTCAAAGGGGCATATGCGGTGGTTTATTATAAGTCCATCAGTACGATTAGCTCCAAATAATCAAGTTAAACACCAGTGAAATATTCGCTACATCCTTCTAACATTGTGACTAATGGCTTCATTAATCGATAGTTTTGTGTGAAGATAGTTTATAGAAACCCGCTCTCGTATTCAAATCTTTATTGGTCAACTTGTTTGATCTTTAAAGTTTTATCACATGCATCTGAATCGATTGAAGAAATATCATGGCTAAAAAAGTCAGTTGTCACGCAAGATTGCATTTACCCATCTCTTTAAGTGCTTAAACAAAATAAATTTAAATGGTGACAGCGAACTTGAAGATAACGAACAGCATCTAACAGCAGTCCGACATGATATCTGCCACACGATAACTGTTAAATAGTGGTAGCTAATTAGCATAAATATCGTCAAGTAGATTCTTGAATATGAAAAATGTAACAGACACAATGGGGGAAAGAGTAACTGGCATCAATGATTATACGTCATGGAATATCCCACAGAGATCTACTAACCAGATATTCGCAACGGGTTCCGAATCGCCGAAGTGTAAAGTGATTTGTAAGAAGTTGGCATCACACTTGAAGACATTGGGGACGTGACCCGGTTAGTAAGAAACTTGTAGTATATCAGCGTTTCGGAGAAAAGTCAATGATGAGAACAGGAAAGACGTGTAATGAAGAAAGAAAGGAAGCTCAAAAACAATAAGTTGGAGAATACGGAACAGAATTTAAATTAAGTAACAACAGTCGAGTTAATTGGCCGAAATAAAATGAATTAATTCTTAGAAGTCTGCTAATATGTTTCAGAGAAATAGCTTTTATGTTATCAGCTCAGCTCTCCTCTCCTTGTCATATGTCCACCCGTAACAGATATACGTATTACACCATAATCATAAAAACATTGTTGTTTGGGTTAATAACGGATTATTCTAAATGTGTATTTGTTTTTACGCGTACACGTGGCACTGCAAAAATGTAATTTTAGTTCCAGATAAAGATATAACATAATTGCTATATGAAATATATAATCTAACAAATACAACGAACAGAGTTATGTACTCTCACTTCATTCGCACTGCGAAGCGATTTAGAATGTATTCTAGGCTTTTTGTGATCTGATAATAAGAGACTATCCACCGCCACCTCTTCTTCCCTGTTGTCCTAGTACGGAGTTGAACATTTCTTCACAAGCGACCTCGGGCACGAAGTGAACCCATTCCGAGCAGCAATGCAGCAAAAAGTCTGTCAAAGAGCTTTATGATATCGATATTGCTCGAACATCTCCCTTCCAGTGGAAGCAGTGATTTCTGTGGTGATATAATTTAAAGTGTTTAGTTTTCTTTTGTTTCATCTTTGAATGGTTGTTTAGCAGCCCCAGTAGTCAATCGTTCTTCGGCAGCCATAACGTGAAGCAGTGCTTTCTGTGGTGATATAATTTAAAGTGTTTAGTTTTCTTTTGTTTCATCTTTGAATGATTGTTTAGCAGCCCCAGTAGTCAGTCGTTCTTCGGCAGCCGTAACGTGAAGCAGTGCCTTCTGTGCTGATATAATTTAAAGTGCTTAGTTTTCTTTTGTTTCATCTTTGAATGATTGTTTAGCAGCTCCAGTAGTCAGTCGTTCTTCGGCAGCCGTAACGTGAAGCAGTGCCTTCTGTGCTGATAGAATTTAAAGTGTTTAGTTTTCTTTTGTTTCATCTTTGCAAATTTGTTTAGCAGCCCCAGTAGTGAGACGTTCTTCGGCAGCCGTTACGCGAAGCAGTGCCTTCTGTGTTGATATAATTTAAAGTGTTTAGTTTTCTTTTTTTCATCTTTGAATATTTGTTTAGCAGCCCCAGCAGTCAGTCGTTCTTCGGCAGCCGTTACGGGGAATAGTGCCTTCTGTGATAGTTTTAATTCAAAGTGTGTGGTTAGCTTCGTCTCTGTATATTTGTTAGTCAGTAGCAGCAGCCATCGTTGGAACCGTTACGTGACGTAGTACCTCTAGTGATAATTTAATTAAAAGTGTGTAGTTAGTTCTAGCTTCATCTTTGCATATTAGTTTCTTAGTAGCAGCAGCTGCAGTCGTTGGTCGGAATCGTTAAGTGAAGTAGTACCTCCCTTGCAAATTTAATTTAAAGTGCGTAGTTAGCGTAAGCTTCGTCTTTGTATATATGGTTATTGACAAAAGGCCTCCTACTGAGAACGCATAGTGAGTCCGTTTTTCTCGTGTACTCCTTAGTTTTTCTTTCTGTAAGGTAGTATGTGTAGGGACTGTGATTGTTGTGTGCAGACGCAGGCTGAGGTGACTGACCTGCGCACCCAGCTTTGGTAACAAGAGTTACACAGCTGGAAGCTGCCGCAAGTGAGTGCAGTAGATGCGGTATTGGTGACCCTGTAGAAACAAAGCGGCTCGCAGGTTCTCCCATACCTGTCATCGTACCTGCAGTCCAGGCCGAGACGTCGGAATCTATACGGCAGTCGCCTAGTGGTGGCTGGCGTGTGGTGTCTGGACGTCGTCGGCACATGCGGGGGCAGTCGTGCAAGCCTGATTCCCAAGAAGGCGAGCTTGTACCACTGTCCAATCGGTTTGACGCATTGTCTGGAACTGATTCAGTTCTGCAATCGTCGGCCTGTGAGTTGGCAGCCCCACAGCCCGCTAAGTCTGGACAACTGCAGAAGGGGGTTTTAGTGGTCGGTAGCTCCAATGTTAGGAGCTTTATCGAACCCCTTAGGGAAATGGCGAAGAGGTCGGGGATGAATTCCGGTATCCATTCATTGTGTATTCCGGGGGGTCTGATCCGAGATGTGGAACAGGCCATCCCGGATGCCATTGAACGGTCGGGGTGCAGCCAGCTTCGGATTGTGGCTCATGTCGGCACCAATGATGCTTGCCGCCTAGGGTCGGAGGTTATCCTCTCGTCCTTTGGGCGACTTGCAGAAAGGGTGAACTCTGTGGCCATTGGCCGCATGATTTCTGCTGAGCTATCCATCTGCAGCATTGTCGATAGGACTGACTGTGGACCTCTGGCTCAGAACCGTGTTGAGGGGCTAAACCAGAGATTACGGCGCTTCTGTGATAGTCATGGCTGATTCCTTGATCTTTGCCCTGGGGTTGAGTCTTGTAGGAATCCCTTGGATAGATCAGGGTGCACTACACACGGGAATCGGCTACACGGGTGGCAGGGGCCATGTGGAGTGCATTGGGGGGTTTTTTTAGGCTGAGGGAGGATGACCCTGAGGAGGAAATTCAGTTGCGGACAGCCAAGATAAATTCAGCACCGCGTGTTAGGGGTAGCTTAAAAGAATCCCAAACATTAAAAGTTCTAGTAGTTAACTGAAGAAGTGTTTGTAATAAACAGCCTGAACTGGAAAACGTGATTCGTAGTACAGATGCTGATATCGTAATAGGCACAGAAAGTTGGTTAAAACCGGATATAAGTTCCGCCGAAATTTTTAATAGTAACATGAACATTTTCCGTAAGGATAGGTTGCATTCCCAAGGAGGTGGTATATTTATAGCTGTTAGTAAGTACCTCCCATGTAGCGAAATAGATGTCCATACTGTCTGCGAAATCTTATGGATCAAGCTCAACGTAGCTAGGACAAAACTTGTGATAGGCTCCTTCTATCGTCCACCTCATACAAGCGTAAATATTGCCGAGGCCTTGAGAAATAATGTAAATAATATAGCACGGCAATTTCCGGACCATACAATAATGCTAGGAGGTGACTTTAACTTGCCAGATATCGACTGGACTAATTACGTTCACGTTACTGGGGGCAGGGATAAAGCAGCTTGCGAAATCATTCTAGACCTCTTCTCGGATCACAATCTTGAACAGCTCGTAACTGAACCAACGCGATGCCTCAACGGTAACGAAAATATTTTAGATATAGTTGTTACAAATAGGCCTGAACTGCTCACGGATATTTCTACCACCGCAGGAATAAGTGATCACAAAGATGTAATTGCTACAGTAAAAACTAACAGCCACGAGCAGAAAGAGAAAAGAGAGGATCGTTTACAGATTCGAAAAGGCTTCAAAAAAGTGTTTTAGAGCGTATTTGAGGCATAATTACCACACCTTAGTAGCAGGAGGCACCTTTGAAGAGAGGTGGCATCGATTCCTACATATACTCGGGGAAGGTATGAACTTGCATATACCAAAACGGACAATCAGGGAAGAGAACGATCCCCCATGGTACACACGGGAGGTTAAAAGGTTACTCAAGAAGCAAAGGAAGATACATGCACGATCATAAAGGACGATGCATCGGACTGATTTAGATAAGTTAGAGGAGATAAGGGGACGTGTTAAGAATACGATGCGTGAGGCCTTCAATAACTTTCGCGAAAATTCTCTCTCTAAGAGCATCACTGAAAACCCTAAGAAATTTTGGTCGTATGTAAAAAAAGCCAGTTCTAATAAAAGACGGACGGGAAGTTGAAGACAGCCGCGACAAGGCTACCGTATTTAACACCGAATTCAAAAATTCATTCACGCAAGAAAACATGGAAATCATCCCCACTTTACCACATCGTGTGGAATTAGAGATGGATCCGATAGAAATTGATAGCGTAGGAATTGTAAAGCAATTAAAACTCCTGAAGTGGGGTAAAGCGCCGGGTCCCGATGGTATACCGGTAAGAGAATTTTCTGAATACGCGGAGGATATTGAACCATTTCTGTCAGATATATTCCGTAAATCACTAGAAGAGAGAAAAGTACCTTCTAGCTGGAAAATAGCCCAGGTAATTCCCGTTTTTAAGAAAGGAGATCGGAGTGATCCTAGGAATTATCGACCCATATCTCAACATCGGTCTGCAGCAGAATTCTGGAACATGTCATATGCTCGAACATAATGAAGTTTCTAGATGAGAACGAGTTACTTACACGGGGAAGCCTCTTCTAAGATAAATGTTAGTTCGGGCGTTCCTCAAGGAAGTGTAATAGGTCCACTTCTTTTCTTAATATTTATAAACGATCTAGATGACAACGTCAAATGCTGGTTGCGATTGTTTGTCGACGATGCGGTTATCTATAGGGAAATAAGGTGCTCCGACGATTGCTTAGAAATTCAGCGTGATTTGGATGCTATTTTCGATTGGTGCCGTAAATGGCAGCTTACACTTAATTGCAAAATGTGCAAGGCAATGCGGATAAGTAACAAGAAGAATCAGTTTGTTCGCGAGTACAAAATGAACAATTCAGCTGTTGACACGGTTGATTCCGTGAAGTATCTGGGGGTGATGGTACAAAGCAACATGAAATGGGACATGCACATAACTTCCATCTTAGGCAAGGCTAATTCTAAATTACGATTCATAGGTCGTATTTTGAGGAATTGTAATGCTCAAACAAAGGAGATAGCGTATAAAACACTAGTGCGTCCGCATCTGGATTACTGTTGTGGGGTTTGGGATCCGTATCGCAAGGTTCTGATTGACTCAGTTGAGAGGATGCAGAGGAGAGCCGCTAGATTCGTGACTTGTTGTTACAGCCCTTATGAAAGTGTCACAGAATTGATATATAGATTGGGCTGGGATAGTTTGGAAGACAGACGACGTAGCTTGCGTTCGAATTTATTGGAGAATATGCGAAAAAATTTAAATTTCGAGTGCAATGAAATACTTCTTCCGCCAACCTATTTAGGTCGCAATGACCGGAGGGATGAGATTAGAGAAATAAGGTGCCGTACTGATACTTATATGTATTCCTTCTTTCCTCGCAGTTTTCTTGATTGGAATGCGCGGGTTTAGGATCGGTGCTTAGCACCCTCCGCCACCCACAATGTTTGTGATTTGCAGAGTATGAATGTAGATGCAGATGTAGAAGCTTAGAATATAATCAGCTTCTATAAAATACCATTAGAGTGTGTGAAATACAAATGATCCTGTTGACTAAGGACTGTTATAAAAAGAGAAACAGAAGAGAAATCGCGTCAATTTGAAGACATGCGAAGTGGATCCAGTCTTATTTACTCAAGACTCGATGACGGCTATACGTAATTAGCGCGCGCCTGTGTATGACTGTAAAAAGAGGTAGAGACTTTACAACTCCTGTAGCAGTCAAGATGACTCTTTCCACTGAAATCGAAAACTAGTAGGGGCCTACTCAGTTAGCTGAGTCGTAGACGTACGGTTTCGAGATCTACGTTTCAAACAGACTTCACTCCATCTCTTTACAATCAATCTGAACGGTAGAACTAGATAATTTCTGACTAATGCAGCATAATAGTCCAAGATCCGGTTGCACGTTTTCTACGTCCATCTATTATTTGATTGAAATGCAATTTTTATGCATAATTATTAGCAGCAGAATATGATTCCGCCAGGCTGCCCATACAAATATAGCCGCAAGTATTTTCAATTAAATTTTCAAAACATTTTTTTTTAAATTATAACTCAAGAACTTTTTAATACTGTATGTATGAAGCACAGCACTTTATGGTAGTGAAGCATGGTATTTAGGATTACCAGAGAGAAATAAGATTTAAGCATATGAAAAGTGGTCCTGTAGAAGTATGCTGAAAATTAGATGGACTGTGTAAGTTAATAACATCATCTTGTGTCTATATTTTTCACGCGTAATTATTAAACTCTTGCACTTCCAATATATATAGAAAAGTATTTGTTACTTACGGCAGCCAAGTGGTAAACTCCGTTTGTGAGGGTAGCAGTATAAGGTTTATAATCAGCGCCCCATCCACAGTTAAGGTAAAACACGATTTATTTTTCCACTTTCAAGATAGTACATTCCCTCACATGGAGTCACCGACCAAGAATATTCTGTAACAGACTTGTTCACCTGTAGGTTAATAACTCCTGTTCTACTACAAATGTACCGGTTTTGGTAGTTAAATTACTAGAATTGTTCTGTTTTACGTAACATTTTATGAACTTGAACACCATACTATCTGTTCATTTATAACATGGGTGGCCAAGCTCCTTGATAGTGCGAGCCATTTTTCAAAATTTGAAATTTCCGCGAGCCACAATTAAATACGTATTTAAAAGGTATGCAAAAAAGGTATTAAAAATTATTTTACAGAAATTATATTTATTGAAAACATATGAATAAAGGTAAAAAATATGTGTATTGAATTTTAATATTAAAAATTAAACATAATTTATTTTACTTCTCTTGATAATTCTTTAAAATTTGGTGAATAATTGGTGACAGCACTTCTCAGTAATTCTTTGAGATGCTGGTTAGTTAGTACTGATAGGTGTTTGGATTTCACGAATTTTAAAGTGGAATGAAATGATTCACATAAGTACGTTGCTCCGAATATTGAAATAATTCGACAAGCAGCCTTTTTTAATTCAGGATACTTCGGTTCCAGTACAAATTTCCAAAATTCAGTAATCGGCGTCGACTTATATTTTAATTGTAGAGTTTGATCTTCTTGCATCTTTATTAATTCTAACTCTCCAGATGTTTTTTGGGTCATAATTATATTGGAAATGGAAAATTCACCTTGAACTATGTTAATTTCAAATGGATTTAGTAAAAAATCAAGAGACGATTTAGAATATTTCAAGTCTTGAAATCTATTTTGGAATTCCGTCAATATTCCTTCTAGGTTTTTTATATACTCGTTGAGTTTTTCTTGTTTAGTATTGGAACAATTTTTTTAATTCGAGGAAAATGACAAAATGTTTTATTACGCCACTGTTTATGTTCGTTCGCGCAGTTTTCGATGAGTCATGTCATTCTTAATTTGGACGGAAATGAAATTTGTTACAATTTGCATTTAGTGTTTCATATTTGCTATCAGTAATTTAAAAGACATTTTGAAACACATATGGAACGATAACAACTTTTTAAAATATAATAACACAAAAATGAAAAGGGAACTCGGGTACATTTATCGAGAGCCACAAATAATCCTTCAAAGAGCCGCATGCGGCTCGCGAGCCACAGGTTGGCCACCCCTGATTTATAAGATACTTCCATAAACTCATTTCTTCGCTCTTCATTTCAATAACCAGTTTATTTATTACTTTTTAGAATTCTAATTTTTCCGCAACATACTATGCAATCATCCCTGCAAATGCCTAATGTTTTCAACATTCTAGCTTCTCTTATATTCTAGCACAATGTATTATATTTTGTAATTGTAACTAAAATTAAGGAGAAGTATTTATATTTAGACATCGTGCCAGCAAATGTGAATGAATTCTGTTAAATAAATATAATTATACTATCATAAAAGACAGAATCATATTCACCATGATAACTATCACCATTAGTGTTAGAATCGCTTAGACGAGATAGCAGTGTAAGGTAGAACAAATTCTGAACCGACGTTTCGTTCATCTTTGAAATATCATGTAGCAGCTTTTGTCAGAATTACTCAGTGAAATGACCTACGCTGTGCGCATTAAGATGCAGCATCTCAAAGTGATACCTTTTTCCTCCCCACAGATGACTGTGCAAAACCCGACAACCCGTTTACACAGGCGACTAGTGTGAATCATGAGACTGAGGGACATTTGTCCGATCCCTATTTGGCAATCTGATTTGTGAGACCCGTAGTATTTAACCTACTGTAGGTATGTTTGTGTGTTCACCTGTCTCCGAAACGTGTAACCTATGATTTGTAAGATAAGTGTATTTTTGTTTGTGAAATGTATAGTTCTTGAAGAAGAGATTGGGGTGCAGCTCAGCTATCGACAAAGCGACTGCGGGAAACCGCCAAAAAAGCGCAATCAGGACAGACGGTACGCGGGGATAAGTTTTTTTTGGGTGATAGCTTCACGCCTCGTTGACATAAAGGTTATTAAAGGCGGGAAAGGACAGAAGGCAAGAAACGGAAAGGAATTCGGCCATAGAATTTTGACGGAACAGTCCCAGAATTCGCATAGAGTGATTTGGGGAAACCATGGGAAATCCAAATCTGGATGACCGGAAGGGGATTCGAACCCGCGTCCTCCAGAATGTGAGGCCCTCAATCATTGGGAACCAGGACTCGAACATGATCTCGTTGTACCTCCCATGTCTAATGTGGTGGCGCTATAACGTGTTCAGCCACGCTGGTGCATCACTATTATTATTATTACTTGCTCTACTGTTTTTGCGTGTAAATAAATGGATAGTTAATGACAAGAAATGTAAAAAGCCAGTTAATAAATTAAAAGGAAGTATACTAATTATATACTCTAAAAGTGACACAGAGGATGTAGAGTGTATTTGATTTTGTGATCTGTATCCAGGATTTTGGTTTGGGTGGGGCATGAGCGGACTTCGGGCAAAGGGTAGTATTTATAGTCTCCTCGGTCCTCGGATCAGAAGAGCTAAAAAAAGTCTAAAAAAATTACAATGACGGGGGTGGATCTAGATACCTTTAAGGGGGGCTTGAAGCCCTCCCCCCTGGATCCGTCCCTGTCTGTATCGGAGTTTCGTGTAATTAAAAAATTCTATATATATAAATAAATAATAATAATAAATGACCGTGAAAAAAGTTCTCCTTTTGAATGTGGAATTGTTACTAAAAGATAAGCTCGAATAGCATTCTTTTTCTTAAATTCAGTAATTTTTTATAATTTTCGATGTAGAAATTGCATTAATTCTTTCTATTGTCATTATTATAAATATTTCTAGAATCGCCACATGAAATGGATCACTTGTGACGAATGTGAAAAACTCGCACCTTGTTGATGTGCTGGAGTGTACAATAAGGATGAGACTTTCATACTTGTACACACGGTGGGGATGATTAGAAATAAAAAACTGCACTTCGTCTTACCCCATATGTTACACTATCCTGACCCACGGGTGATTATTGTACGTGATTTATTACATAGGGGGCAGTTAAATTTTTTATTAATTTATAATTTGAACAATGTAAGACTGATGTTTCGTGCAGTACAATCTTCCAGTCAATTCTAATAAAACTGAGGGGTATTTTTGTGGAAACACTTGAAACCTCGGTCTCGTCCTCCTGATATTTCGAATATCTGCATGGGATGATGTAATAGTTGAGTACTTTGCTCTCTGATCTCCCACGCCGGCTACCAAGTTAGGTGCAGGTTCCGTTGATGTGTCTAGACAGGTGGCTGACTACCTGGCCGCAGGTAACGCCTCGCAGACAATGTAATTATGGTGGTCTCCATTGACCTGTCTCGTTAGCAGCCGGCCTGCCCATTGTTTCTCGCCGGACCAACGACCTGCGGGTGATGGGCTCTCCCACTGCCAATAGGATTCTGCGGTGCTCAGCATTCACGGGCTCAGATAGACATACACGCTGCGTTAAGTGGATAACACAAAGAATACTAGCACAAATGATTCACGTTTTGCAGAGAGAAGTTAAAATTAAATTCCTTGCTTGGTCTTTACTTTTTCTACTTATGGCTTTAGGCCACGTCATTAGATTCTGGATGGGACGGGGGACAAGGAACAGGAAGGAATTCGGTCATGGCCATTTAAAGGAAGCATCACGGCATTCGCCTAGAATGATTTGGGGAAACCCAAATCTGAATTCCCGGACTGGGATTCGAAGCGGCGTCACCCGAATGAGAGGCCAGAACGTAAACCGCTCACCCACCACTCTCGGTTTGCTTGGTCTGAATCGTCCTTAATAACATCTGCAATTGAGTTGTCTGGTGGCCCAGTAGGTAAGGCGTTTGGTTTCAAGCAGTTCGAGGTTCAAACCCGGCGAGGCCAGAAATTGTTAAGAGTTGTGTTTGATCATATGGGAACTTTCCATGTTTCGGATTCCACGTTAAACTGTTAAGTTCAGTAACGACATTGGCGGAATGTGCGGCAAATCGAAACCCTATCACCAGAATTTACTTTATGAGTGGTCTCGTGATTTTCTGGTTAAGGCGTCTGAGAGTAGGTCGAAATCTCCGCGGTTCAAACCCAGGTCTTGACTGGGATTTTCAAAGGTCCTTAACCGACCTTCATCGCTGGCAAGGCATACTATGTAATGTGAAGTACGCCAGAACGCTTGCGGGATTCGGATTCCACGTTAAGATGTAGGTTTCCAATATATGGTAAGATTACCAGATTAGATTAAGGAAGACGAAATTCGCTGCTACTAGAAAACCCCGTTACCAGGTTATTACGACTATACGAGACTTTACTTCTGAAACTGACTGGAAATCTGTATGTATAAAGATGTATGTATGTATGTTTCTTTGTTTGTTGGTTTGTTTGTTCTTAATACAAATCCGCAATTTTCATCCGATCTCGATGAAACTTTGCACACTTATCCTTTGAAACTAGGAGAAAAATACTGTCTACATTTGTTTTGAAAAGTTATCTATATAAATAACACCTTTTGTATTATAATCTCGAAATATTGCTGAACGGCGATAGACAGACACGTTGGATGTGGAGGTCGCTGTACTGTTTTTCCGTGTAGCGGTGAGGTAGCTCAGTGGTTAAAAAGCCTGCTTACTAATGTTAGGGTCGTGGTCTACGGTTCAAATCTACGTGGAAGCTAAGATTTTTAAAAATTGTTTTTGATCGTAAGAGTCACGCCTGGGCCGTCGGTTATTCGGATTGAATGTTAAACTGTAGATATCACAAAGTTAGGGGTTAAATGCGAGGCAAATCGTAGGTAGTCTTGCAATGCTGTGGGTGTACACTTTTTTACGTTATATTAATCCCTCAGGGGTGATTCGCAGTCAGTGTGTGTGTGATCTGCAGTATTAATACTATAAATGCGGAAGTAAGTCTCTGTCGTTTGTTACGTTTTGACAAGTAATTGCCTATACCGATATTGACGGAATTTGACAAGAAAATCTGTAGAGAGGGCACAGGACGAGCACGAGTAGCTAAAGTTATTAGAACCCAAGAATCGGATGCTCATGCTGAAGAAAGAAGAAAAGCCTGAGCTGAAATAAAGCTGCCCTTAGTTAACACTCCCACTCCCCTCCCCCACATCCTCTCACATTCATTTTTTTCTGTTTTTAAATATGTTGGAAATTGATTCTCTTCAAGAGACTGGTTCGATGGAAGAATGATATAGTGATGGTTTTCCGGTCATATTATGCCGACTCGGTGTTGTTTGGGACCAATCCTTTACTTCCAACAACTTCCTATATTCAGTTCTGGCAAAGAAATAACTAAGCCACTTGTACGAAGTTGCGGGTATCAGCTAGTATAATATAAAAGGATTCTACCATTTTTGAAGTGAAAACTTTTATGTGTCTTAGGCGATTTTTGGGTGGGGGTAAATACTAAGTTTTTGCGTCATCAACATGCTGTAATAGCAGTATATCTGTAGCTATAAGTATGACGTGTTGCGCTGAGAGAGCAGTGAAAGTATAAATTATACTTGTATATATTACATAAAAAAATGCTTGTTTGTTTAATCTCCTTCTATGCGTTACTACGCCATTCATTCAATTGCGATGAAACTTTGGTGGGTTATTGTGTGTATGCCTATTCCCACTATATACCGCTCAATTTTTTTCAAATTATCTTTAAACAAACACACAGTTTTTGTCAGATTTCAATGGAACTTTGTATACGCATACTTTAAAATGAACAGCTATCTTTTTCTTTTTTTTCAAAAAGCCATCCCTCTCCACATCTACACCACCCCCTTAGTTTTCTAATGTTCGTCATACAAAAACACAGTTTTCATCTGATTTTGGTGGAACTTCGTTTAATACTTAGTTTAATACAAAAAGAAAAATACTGATTAACAAAAACCTAAACCCTCACCTTCCTTCTCCCTTCCCCTTAATTTCTGTCAACATTGTTCATACAAAACCACAGACTTTATAAGATTTTGATAGTACTTAGCACACGTATACTTCAAAACAATCTAGTCTGGTAACTCAGCAGTAGAGGCGCTTAGTGCCGAAAGTTTCTCTCTCTAGTCGCGGGTTCAAATCCCGTGATGAGCAGGAATTTTTAGGAGTTGTATTTGATTATATGAGCTAGGTCGGGACGTTCCCTGATTGATTCCACGTTAAACTGCAGGCCTCTTGGGAAAGGTATTGGTCTTCTTGCATCTAACACAATAGTTTGTTTGATCTCCTTCTGGAAGTTTCGACCAACCTTCAGGTTGTAGACTGAGTTAGAGTCTTAGTTTATGAAGTGAAAATTTCTTTAGGCGCGTCGGGTGAATCTTATTAGTTGTCGCCACCGCCATGCTAATGTTAACAGTATATCTGTAGCTATAAGTATGACGTGTTACGCGTTTTATGTTCATAGTTTTAAGATACCAGTTCTGTCGACAGTCCCCAATGACTGCCAATTGTTTTTTTGTTTGTTCCACATGTAATTTATGGAAGAGATTTAACAAAAGAATTTGCCGTTTTTAAAGTAATCTGCAATGAGAATGCATATAATAAGCTTAGTTGAGGATGACTTGTTGGCAAGATGGTAGCTTTATGTTCAACTTCTGGAATTGTTATCGACGCTAAAGACGATATGTACGTAGGAAGTAAAGATACTGGGTTATAAAGCCAAAGTCAGGAGCTTGACTGGATACGGCACAATGCTAAGGGCATAAATATATTTAGTAAATGATATGATGAATCGGCTGTGTGGTAGTTTACTGCCAAATAGAAGAAGTTTTTCTCCTTCCTAGGGCTTCATGGTTAGCCGAGATCGAGGACCTTACAGCCGGAAGGGGACGGGAAGGAATTTCGCTTCGTTTTTTGAAGTAACCACCCAGCAATTGCCTGAAGTAGGTGAGGGAGCTGTTTGAAAAAAAAAAAAATGTTTGTTTCTAACACGTTTCTTTGAGTCGGGAAGCTGTTTTTTCTTTGGTCAAAGAATAACATTAATGATCGCTGTATGTCAAGTCAGATGTGGTATGAGATTGTTGAACTGATTGAAATGAAATGAGCGCGTGTTATATAGAAACTAATAATACCAGTATTATTCAAGACAAAAGGTAAGAAGAAGGACAATAATATGTACTGTTAATTTATGAAGTGAATGTATAATTTTTTTATGTGGATTGTAATACAAGAAGCAGAGGCATTTAAGTATTTATGGAAAAGGAAGACCAAATTAAATATTATTAAATTCTATTTGTGTTATTGGTTGAAGATCAGTTTTCAAAATGTTGTTTTAAATTTGTAAAATAACAAAATATTGTATGGTGTTCTTCAGTTCGTAGAACAGCTTACGTCCGAACACAAGATCCTATTAGATAATTGTGATAATGGATTGGTAACACTATAAGTGACTTCGCGAAACAAGTATAAACCGAAACCATGATGGCCGTAACGGGCATCGGCCGAATACCATGACCAAAAGTTAACCATTCATCCATAGTGCTCCGTAAAGACAGTTGTCTGTAAGTGAAACACATATTTTAATAATAAGGAATGTACAGATATTGGACGAGTAATTAGGAGTAATATACAGATGCCAAAAAACGGGGTAAATATCATTACTCAGCACCTAACATCAGCCATAATGGTTAAGTTGTAGATAAAGGCGTCCAGCATGAGCAGAATTATGAAAAATTTATCTGAAATTTAAGGAATTGAAAGCAATGATGCACAAAACGCATATTTGGATGAGTAGAGAAATCGCCACTAATTAATTCCAACGCAGTTAATAACAAAATAACCCTACGTATTGGCGAATGTTTGGCGTGACATACATCGTAATTACATTTTCAGCAATTATATAGTAAGACTGGCTACACAGCAAGCTGCGCCAGAGGTGAAGGCCAGGTTAGGTGCCTATGAAAATCCCCGACGAGACAGGGATTCGAACCTGGGACCTTTCGATCTCCACTCAGACGCCTTAACCACTGAGCCAACAGACCACTCAGACTGACGGAACTTACAAATTATTACAAACCATGGTCCTATGACAAACATTTAATTTGAAACCGAAGACCTTAAAGCAACATGTAATTTATCAAAAATAAATCTCTAATGAATTGATCGAACGAGTGTCATATACGTAGCACTGATTGTTTCTATCCTGGTAATTAAGTGCCTTATTATGCAACTGCCGGAATGTACACAAATTGCAAAGCAGCTGCATACAATTTTTGTTCCTAAATAAGTTTACTCGCTCATTCAAACTGTGGGTTTTGTCCTCCTGCAAAAAAATTACTTGTTCCACTGACAGCTCGAATGTATGAAGTTGCTGAAGAAATACAAAGGTATGAAGAATTGACTTTTCTAATCAAGCTGAGGTCAAGACAATCTTTGTACTATGAAGTTGCACTGGTGACGTACTTTCATGGAAAATATATCTACATATGGTTCAAGTAGAGGGTTTTAACCACTTTATTACCTAGTTTAAGTTATGTAATACTAGCAGAGTTCCCGGCGGTATGATCTTGGTTGATTTGTACACACAGTAAATATTGAAGTTTATAACAGAGGTCAGTTTCTTGCACTTGTGAATCAAATTTCATGTAAGTCGCTCCATTTTCGATACATATTTAAACGGCTAACCCCGGGTCTAGCAGAAAAACATTTTTAGCCAGCCTGTCAGGAACATGTGTTCTAAGCTTCATCAAAACACAGCGATTTGTGCAGCAATAGAAACAATATTTTTTTTTCGAAAAATGTGGTGAAAACAGAATCGCTCAACAATAAATTACGAAAATACCATTATGTCAAAACTAAAGATATAAAACAGTTCACTTTCATGTTCAAACCCAACAGATATGCATTACTTATCATTAACAGCGAATTTAATTTCAGTACCATACATCAGAGATTCTAGCCGTGCGGTCTGAGATCGTAGTTTCAAAAAGCAACAAATTTCTCGGGAGGTTCTACAATAAAGGTTTTATACAGATCACTTTCATGTTCAAATCCATCAAAAATGCATTATTACTATCAACAGCAAATGTAGTTTCACTTCCAAACAGCATAGATTGTAGCAGTGCGGCCTCAGATAGTAACTTCAAGAAGCAAAGAAGATATTTAAACCTTTTTTAAAAAATAATTTACGTATTTTCCACTTTACGTAGTTTCCTCTTCGCATTAGATACAGCCATCTATGGGGTTTAAAGACAAAAAAAACCTAAATTTAATAAAGGAAACGTTACATGCGGTAATAGGACTATGGCTATTATTTTTATGATGTATGACGTATTTCATCTTTGATGTTTTAGGCAGTAGGCTACGTTTAGATTTTGATTTACCGCTCTGGCGTTGCATCAACGTAACAAAACACCAATCAGTTTCACATCAGCGGTAGGTAAACACAACGCCAGAGCGATAAATAAAAATCTAAACGTACTGCCAAAACAATTCAATTGTGATTCTAATTTAAAACGTTGAAAAATCGATCGAAATTTTAGCATTAGTTTCTGAGTTTTTCTGGGATAAAAATACCAGGTTTTCCTTTAAAAGATTAAGATTGTTGACAAAATTAAAAGAAATTATTCTAATTAAAATGATCTTCGCGGAAAGTAATGAGACAGCGTAATAATATGTATGTTTGTTCTGCCGAAATGACTGCGAGAGAGTCCTTTGGCAGCTCTAAGTGGAAGATTTAATAGAAGAGGCGATCCGGTTTATTATTTGGGTGGCTGATACACCGTATTTAAGGCGCCCGCGACTACAGGATCAGGTAGTTCCGGTTGGAGAGTCAGTCAGCTACAGTTCGAGTTGCAGTTAGAAGATAGATTACGGCATGTTTCCATTGCGGCAGAAGCTGCAAGAGAAGCGATGGAAAAGTGCGATAGTAGTGCCGGTACATAAAGGAGGGGTGAGAAATAGAGTTAAAATTAATGGGCCAATCAGTTTCACATCAGCGGTAGGTAAATTAATGGAGAGATTGATATGCAACCACAGCAGAAATATATGTGAGGAACGTAAGTAGGCAACATGGGTTCAGGCAAGGATCTTCATGCGAATCTCTATTGGTGGGATATATGCAATATATT
The DNA here is from genome assembly GCA_031002005.1 of Vandiemenella viatica. Lineage (NCBI taxonomy): Eukaryota > Metazoa > Arthropoda > Insecta > Orthoptera > Morabidae > Vandiemenella > Vandiemenella viatica. The sequence continues at coordinate 307,633,280 of CM061920.1, read as the reverse complement.
TCAGATGAAATGGACAAGGGGCTGCCAAATTGATAGTGTAGAACTAGATCTTTCAGAGGTTTTTGGCAGAGTAAGCCATAAAATGGTATTACATAAGGTAAAATCTATTGCAGTGGCTGAGAAAGTGATTTACTAGGTAGAAGAAAGTTAGGGTAGGAAATGCAGTATCAAAAGAAGTGGAAGTAAAAATGGGAATGCCACAGGGTAGCATATTGGGACCATTGCTATTCGCTATTCTAATGAATAATTGTATTGATTGTTTACTATCACAAATTTTGTAGATGCCATAATGCTATATTAAAGGATCAAAACGGTTGAAGGCTGTAAACAGTTGCAGAGTGATCTCGACAGGATATTTAGTTGGGTTGGTAAACATAGGATGATGATAAATTTAAAGAAGAGACAGCTTATTAGATACACAAATAAAAAACTGAAGGTTGCTTGCTCAAGACTTGAAATGTAAATATTTTGGCATTACATTTGATAACAAGCTTAACTGGGCAGGACATATTGGACAGGTGGTAGGGATAGGTTTCAAAATTCAGCACTTGTTGGAGAGAGTGATAAGGGGATGTACTAGAGTAGTAAAGGAATTTGGTTACAAAACTTTGGTCAGACCATTGCTCGAATATGGTAGTGTAGTATGGGAGCCACATTTTGAGTATCAAATACAGCAGTTGGAGAAGGTGCAAAGAAGGGCTGCTAGATTTGTATCTGGAAATTATCGCAGAATTGGATCAGTAACAGGTATGATAAAACAGCTGGAATGGGATTCATTGCGAGGCAGGAGGAGGGTGAAGAGGGTCATGGGAGTGTACAAGGCGTATATTGGCGATGATGCATGGAAAGGTATTGGTCTAGGTATGAAAAGTAGTGCATGGAAGGGAAAAGATGACCATGACCACAAGCTGGCATTCGATTTCAGGAACAAGGGTGTGGGAAGATTCTCTTTTCTAGGTAAGTGTGTCAGGGATTGGAATAAGTTACTAAGGGAAATTATGAATAATTTACCAAAAACTTTGAAAGAATTTAAATTTTAAATTTTTAACGGCAAATGTAGGTGGGTGCAGGAAAGGGGGAAGATGGGTGTGTAGGTAAATTGCCACCGGAGCATGCGCTCCATTGCAATTTAAATTTAACTAATTAAAGATCCAGACAAAAGTTACTGGTTGCAGTCACAGAGTGGCTGCAGTCAGCTGGAGTAACAAGTTCGACCACCGTCAGTCGCAGTTGGCGCTGACGACTAGCGAGAGTTAGATTTACTAAACCGGAGTCTGACGGCTGTAGTCCGTTCAGTTAACAGAGGCGGCTCAAGGTCAGTCTGCTCTGTTTCCACTCCGCTACCCTGACCTCTACATGTGAAGGGGAAATTTGCCTGCTCGGAGAGGTAGGAAGGGATAGCGTGGTGAGGCCTGGAGCGGGGCAACAGGAACTGGGCGTAGTCAGTTACACTTAATTGCAGTCAAGTAACTAAATGCCTATGAGTGCGACTTACCACAAAAGTAAAATATCGTTGTTGGCGAATGCTTTCCATCCCAACGAACCTGAGTATTTGCATTGTATTGAAGTGATCGATGATATACGTTGCCAAATATTAGCATCAAAAAGAAATTACGGTTGATTTTTTTATATATATATATATAGGCTAGAGAAACGAGGACGATTGCGGCCGTTGCCTTTTGGAGGCTCCATCTTGGTATTTGTTTGGAGCGGTTTCGAGGAAACATGGAAAACCGAAATCTGGATGACCGGAAGGGGATCTGAAACTCCACCCCTCACAAGCTAGAGCATTACCTCTCACCAACTTGGCTCGGTCTCTTACTCAGAACATTTTGAAGGGTACATCAAAATAAAGTAAATGTTTCCTCTCTTTCATTTTAAATCGTTGCGGGAAATGACAACATTAGCAGCAGAAAGTGAGGGTTTATGTGTTTGACGAAAAAGGAAATATTTCGTGTCTCATATCCTAGCTGCTCCAAATTTGAAAGCGGCAAGTTGAACACTTGAATTTAATAACATCATGAAATAACAAGAAAACTTAATTTTCACCTGACCTCTTATCTTTTTCCAGTCATTTTGAATGTCATACAGAAAAGTTAAGGCACTGGGTGAGTTTTTAATTTTCTTCAGGCTAACGCAGAAGATTCAACATTTGAATCATTTCTGTATAATCGTACAGACTACGTAGGAGCATTTGGAATGTCCATCACTAACGACTGACAAATAATTTGGTAAACATACGAAGACGGGGTGATCGAGATTTATCATTTTTTTCATCGTGTATGCACTTACTTGATGTGAGGACATTTATTGAACACAATATACGCTATCGTTCAGTAATATTATTTTTTCGCAATTAACCTGGATGTGTCGTAAAAAACTGCTTTAAGCAATGAGGGAAGAAATATGTTTAGGAATTGTTATCATATTCCACCCTCATGTTATTAGGTTCTGCAAAATCCTTCTTTAGTAACAATTTCCTACATAAAAAAGTGGAGTTGTTTACTTTTTAGTTCCCATAATTACATACCTCAAGAAAGTCTATGATACCTAGATTGTAATGGATTTATAAAAGCTTCACCATAGTGCGTTAGCTTCCCTGCATAACGGTGTTTGCAATTGCTTGCTTCAAAGAATATCCATATATTTTAAAGATCAGAGTTGGCGCACTGAGCACATAAATCAGTGGTTGTTAACAGATCAACGGCTGACTCTTGGCCAGTAGGATGATTGGGTAACTTGGAATGCATTCAGTATGGATTCGCGAGGTGTAGAACCAGCGAGAAGAGCAGAAAACACCTCATCTGCGTCAGCATAGATCATGTACAGCCAGTTGCAAGGTTGATGATTTTTAAACGTGCTTCCCAGCTCCTTTCTTCAAGAGTGTGTAGAATTGGTCTATTTAACTTGTTTTATCACTTACCTAGTTCTCGGCATATTCCCTACACTACGTTTTCTGCCGACTCTGTAAACAACTGAAAATTTTACTGTTAGTATGCAGCTTATCATCAGTAATTCGATCATATACAATATGTCGAAGGTAATACTCGTGTAAAACAATTCGTTTATTACAGTACTAGAAACTCATACTTCGATTCATATTATAGATTCTTAACTTCTGGTCATTTCAATAAATACACTTTTTCTTTAGATAACTAGCAACACATAAATTATCTAATATCATCTCTTCACGCTCTAGAGCTAGTACTTTCAGCGTAAATACGAACATTTCCACTCCACTAAAATCAGCTTCAAGTCATTCCTCCATCATCAGAGCCATTTCTGGATTCAGCCAGCCAAAGTGTCTCCTTTTCTCCGGTCTTGATGATCGCATAACTAATTTTAAAGTTATAACTTTTCACAAAAATTATTCATTAACTTACACAGGCAGTGAGGTCATGTACCTTACGACCTGATTCAGGCGAATTCAAATGCACTTCAATCGATAAAAGTTTGGTCTTCTCAACTACGGAATTTTTATCAGACATTTCAGCCAAATGAAGATACTTCTGTTAATTACTGCGTTATTAGCATCAATTATTAATATTATAAAATATTTAGATTATTGTAATTAAGTTTACATTCAACATCTTTGGATATACCATGCACAGAGAAAGATGGCCAACAGAATGAAAGTTACTCTATGTAACATAAAGCAGAAAGGTTAGTATACTGGAGCAAAAAGAAGCGGAGCGATGTAGGTTAGCTACTGTTGCGAATGGACATCGACAAGAAGTTAACAGAAGGCATCACTGTTGCGAAAAGCGTGTATTGAGTGTGGCTAAAGACGCGCAGGTGGCAGGCATTAATGCGGCTGGGGCAGAATGAGTTCCGCCCAGACACCTTTCCACCATAACGGCAGTGAGCCTCTCGCTTTTACGTGTCAGTCTTCTAAAAATCCATTACGGGCTCGCTGGAAGGCGCGACAAAAAGGCCGTGGCTGGCAGCAGCGCATTTAGCTACCTTAATCGATTGTAGGCGAGGCGAAGCGTCATTACTGACAGGTCATTGGGCGCCCCCCACCGCGGGCTATCTGCGCCACCTCAAAACACGGTCGCGTCCGAATCTGCATCTCCACGGGCCACCCAGGTGGTAATGACCCGTGACGCGCAAGTGGGCAGCTATGCCTCTTGACATTGCTTCGTGATTTGATGCTCCGCAGGTAGCCTACCACAAGGGGCGCCTTGCACCACCTTTCTTGTTGTGTGTACACTTTACGTGATACCCTGATGGAGCGATTTCCTTTATAAACCTTGCGTAAGCTAGGTAAAGATTTTAAAGATTTCTCTCGCGTTTACCGTTCCATACTGGAAGGCAACAGAGTTGGTAATTAGACGTCTGTTTGTCCCTTGTGAGGTCCCACTCACAAATCATTGCCGAAATTGTAAATAGATTAGCAATTAACAGAATTTCACAGGATAAGTAGTATGTATAGATATTTGGGTAATTTTAAGTCTTTTGTAGTAATGTAATTTTTTTGTAGTTTGCACTACTGTATTGTTGGCCGAGAAAGAAGAAGGTGTTAAGATGGCGCAGAGAGACCACGAGGGAATGTATTAATTGTACAGTGAAGACTATGAATTGTGTTATCTGAGTGTTTAAAGTGTTCAATAAATTGTGCAGATAAATGAAAATATTGGTAGATTTGATTTAACATTAACATCCGTTGCACAGAAGTGTGTAATTTGAGAGCAGTTTATCAAACAGTAATAATATTCTAGGTGATAGCGCTACAGCGAGAAACAACGCTTGGGCCATGTGTTGAAGTTGGCGGGCTATCTACCTTCGACTAATTAATAATAAGGAGGACCTAGCACCCTCTACCACAGGTATCTTTTTTTTTCTTGTTGTGGTTTACGCCTCATCGACATCATGAGAGGTCGGAAAGGATTGGGTGTAAGGTACGGGAAAGAATTCAGCCATGGCATTTTGAAGGAATCATCCCGGTATTCCCTGAAGTGATTTCGAGCAACCATGGGAAATCGAAATCTGTATGCCCAGACGCTGAATCGAACCTGTGACCTCCAGAATGCGAGGCCAGGGTGTTACCACTCACCCACTAAGCAGGGCCACAGGTCTCTTGCTTGTAATTATATAGTAAGGGCGTCCCGTTGTAAAATATTCGCTCTACGCCTTGTGTGTCTGGTATTCAGCCAAGCTGTTTGATACCACTTAACATCGAGGACAGATAGTAGTTCAAGGATTATTCCAATCCATTACCTTCTCTTAATATTTTATGCGAACTCTTCACCTAAGATCTACTGCATTCAAAGTACTATTAATTTTGTTTAAAAACAACTGAGAAAATTTTAGGCTTGGCTGCGGCACCGTGTTGGTTGGTTCGAGTCTTGCTGGTTGAAGAAATTTTCATGATCATCACTTGGCCAGCAAGGTTGAAGAGGATGTGGTGCACAATTGCTAATCACCAGATTGTGCACCAAAGTCCTGGGTTAATCGAAAATCTATCTTTAGGGCATGGCACTGTTGATTGTGATTCGTCTGTTGGATACGGACTTTAAGCCTCGCAGCCTTTGATGTCTTTTGGAGGAGTAGCCCTGAATGAGCCGGTACCGAGTTACATCCTCTCCATTCTTCCATCTCTCATCCACAACATCCTGAACACAGAAAGTGTCACAATCATCCACACTTACAACAAAACTTACTACCTCTGTCACATTGGGCAAAACATCGGGAAATTACCCTAGTTCATCTTGCCAACCAGGCTAAGCACTTCCAATGGTTACCACTTACGCTCGTACACGGGCAAGACGTTCATAAGAAGGAGATCGTATAAAAATATTTTAATTTCAAATTAACTTCCATTCGAAATTCAAGTTCAGTTAAATCAACACTCATTCTTTTATCACAGAATCTTCTTCCTCATAACTCACTGTACCACGTTCAGAAATAAATATTAATCCAGGCTGAAAATTCTCCTAAGTTCTATGTGGCGATATATTTCATTACAGCTGCTAGCATCGTGCGTTGCACCCCTTTAACCGCATGACAACTCATCCGCAGAGAGAGTGATATACTTGGTCATTTGTGGCAGCGTTGACTTGCAGCTTCGTACCGAGTTCTCGCCGTCGTGTAGACATGAAGCATTTTACAGTGCAGATATGAAACAATGGTCTTTATCGTAGGTTTTGTAACTTCCGTGTAGCATTACCTACCACCTATTTTCCAGTCAGCTATCATCTTCTCAATCAATTATGCCTTATCAAATTTTTTACAGGCTCTACAAAGGTAATGTTTGATTTGTTTTTTTTTTTTTTCACTGAACGTCTATATTTCATTTTTTTAAGATTGACTCAGATCCTTCCGGAGCATCGAGGCCGGAGTACTCATGGCTGAAGTGTGGACATACTCCTCTCCAACACGGCCCATACATGGTGATATCTATAATACCTTATATTTTTCAACCAAACTCTTTCTTCTCCGCTCTTTTAAATATACAATGTTACATGACTCAGTCTTATCACCTTTGCACAAGATACCAAAACCAATTATAACAAGCGGAGAGACTGCTCAAAACAGTTTTGAAATATCGTAGGCACTGTTGTCTAATTTTGTGTGTAGGCCCTGCTGAGAAAGTGCTCTCAAATGCTTTTACACTAAGTGCTTCATAATAATTAATAGTAGTTTAACAATTCACCTCTCACGGTTAATTTTTTATATGTTTCCCTGCAATTTCGAGAAACTGATTTGTCACTTGTTTCTTTATCAGTTATTGCTTATTTTTGCTGCAAATCGTACACATGTCAACTGTCGAAGTACTACTACCTGTACAATTCTATACATAAGCATATACTACTATGGTTACGTCCAGTGTTATTAATAAATTCTAAGTCAACATTCTCAAAAATATTTGCTGATGACTACAGTAGACACATTTTAGTAGAACATATTGAAATGGTCTAAACATCACAACATTTTACTAGAAACAATCAAAGAGATGATTCTTGTCACACGTCACAAACATGGAAAATGTTACTTTCTTGGGACTCCATAACCGGTGCAGCCACACGAAATATAAAACTACTTGCATTAATTAATTTTTTTTAAAGATATGATAGTCAAATGATGTTTCTTGTTATAGCAACTAATTTTCTTACTGCTTACCAGTTTGATAGATTCTACTGTTGATAGCACAATTATGATAGAAACTTATTTCACCGATATATCTTTACCTTACTGTGGCTGTCAGATGTTTGCAAGCCAACAGCCGTTTTCGTGTCTTTCAGTTTTTTGTGTACGTATTCATAATGCATCTTCTTTGTGTATCCCTACTGAGCACGATAGACATAGACATGAGCTATAGAATACAATCACAAAAAGTTTCAATTTTATGTATATGCGTATATAAAACACCTTCTTGCGTATACATACCGAGTACATATGCTTTAAGCATTTGTCGACGTTGTATCTATCATATAAAGCACACGTTGAAAATTAGTGTTTCAAATTAAATGCTGTATCTGAAATAACTTTTTCATAGAGGGTAGAAATTCGTCGAATCTGGGAAAATCAGTTTAAATGTCCATAAAATAACGTAATGAGAATAAGAAATGAAATAATTAACATATAAAACGCTTTATTTGTTTCATATAGTAATTATTTTGTGTTATACTTTTAAATACCTTTACTATTTTATTACTTTTTTTCATAGAACGCATGGTCTTTTTTTAAATCTAAGAATAAATGATTTAAGAGACAGTACTCAAACCTACACACGAGAAAGTATCTTTCTGCAGAAACCGTGTACTGGCGCTGCAAAATACATTGGTATCATAACTGTTCTATATACCTCTTCCTCGTATATTCGTTGCTTTGTTTCAAAATTTCCAGCACAGTCTAACATTAGACTTTACACTTCCTAACGAAAATGTTGTCTCCTCCAGGTATTGTGTTTTCCCACATGTAAATGTTTCAGTTCATTAAACATTTGACGAATCAAGCTGTTAGCAACTGTGATCGTCTCTCTCTTGCACCTTGAACACATTCACAATGCGTCTCCCGTTCTTTTGCCGTAGTATCTTGAGAGTCTGTTACTTCGAGTGTCGTCCGCGAGGCTAGCAACACAGAGTTATGCGACAGCTCATTTAGTACGGCGGTCCCTAGCAGAGCCCACCCAGATGCTGGCGATATGAATATGCATCGCAGGAGACGCAGGGATGTTCCGACGAACAAATGGGTTAACAACTCGAGAACGCCACCGTCCGCGGAACGGATGGTGACAGATGCCCTCTCCAACACCTGTCCTTCAGCGCCCCACTTCTTCAGTGGCTCCACCTCAGATTCGTTCCCTTGCCGCAGGTATAAATGACTGTCCTCGCATTGTCCTCTAATATAACTCATTGTGAGACCGCGTCGTAAATGCGGGGCTCGTTAGTTACAACGAACATCAAATACGTTTCCTACCACTCCTTCATCACTGAGTCGGGAAATTTCACTTCATTCGGACGCCGAACGGCGCTGCCAGAAATAAATTACGGACGTTCGCTTTTGTTTACAGATGGGGTTTGTTGTGGATCTTGCCGACCTAGTAAAACCAATAAACAGAGGGAAGAGATGGCAGCCGGCTTGTGCCATCAATCATCGAAATGGGCCGCAACACAAACAGAGTTCCCAGAGTGCAGGTGTGCCCCAAGGCAGCGTTCTCGACCCTGCAAAGTGTTTTGTGTGAGAGAAATTAGAGCAGAAATTGTATTGTTACTCCATGACAATTCGTTAGCGATAACATCTAGAAACATAAATCAATTGAAACAGCTAAGTCTTCAAGCTGTTCATTAGTAACGATCGTCGCAGTTGGTTGCCTTCTCATATAGAAGTGATGAGTTTACCAACAGTCTGGAAATATGACATAAGCAGCCTTTCCCTTTTGTTAGGAGGTAGCTGATACTTAACACTGTTGTAAATTATTATTTAGGATACATACTCAAATTACTTTCACGTTAATAATAACTAGAATTTATCCACACCGGAAGACCAGCAGGAGTTCGATTCTCGGGAGTGCAAGTTGACAATGCAACTAACTAACAACGAATGTGATAAAAACATGATGGTTCTACCATTCGCGAAAGAAGAAATACATAAATTCTTCAGTAAGCACGCTGAAATGAAGCACGAGGGTCTGATCGGATAGCAGCAGAAGTGCTGCAGGCTTTAAGTCAGCAAATAGTTCCTTATCTTACCGAATTTCTGAACGCTTGTCTACTGGAGGGGAGGATACCCCATTGTTGGAAAATATCTAACATAACAATTATAATTAAAAGCGAAGATAATTACTAACAAAGTCTTACAGACACATTTGCTTACTTAATATATTTGGGAAACTCCAAGAAAAACAGTTGTGTAAAAGTATTAAAAAAATTGAGATCACTGAAAGGTATGAATCAAAGCAGTTATGCTTCCAGAAATATAGATCAACAAAGGATGCCATAACTGAAGTTCAGTGTGTAGACAACTCAACAATGGAAACATGTATCATTGGTATATTTATAGATATATCAAGCGCCTTTGACAACATATTTATGGTAACTGTTCGCCCGATTAGGAGAGTTATGATGTTCACAAGTTTTAAATGAGAGCTTGAGAGTCTTGAAGGAACTGCAGTACTTCACAAAGCAATTGACAAAAACTTACATAGAATGTCCGCAAGGTTCTGTGAGTGTCCCAGAATTCTGGCATATTGCTCTGGAACCTGACCTCATCAAACTAATGGACCCGACACAACTTGAAGGAACCGTAGCCTTAGCAGGTGATATTTTACAACTAGTTAAAGGAAATATTCGAAAAGAGATTGAGACAAATAGTAAGGAAGTGCTGGAAGTAATGGAATGTTTGTGTAAACAAGTTAAGTTCCAAATAGCACCAAAATAAACCCAATATATACCGATTAAAGAAAGCTTCAAGAAAATTCTGTGAAAAGAGGCAGATCAATTATTTTGAATAAGCACAGATATTTTAATGATCACGAAACCAGCATTGGGACCAGAAGATTTATAATCCCACTGTCTACTGTTAGATTATCTCATTGCGCAATAACCATAGTTATTGAAAATTATGGAGCTAGCACATGGGCGCATAGGTTACGGTTGGTAAGGGATATTAGAAGAATGAAAATAGAAATTCTCCTAGGTTTAACAGGCGTCTTTGCAACTAACCCAACTGATGCAATTGTGGTAAGTCTTTGGCATACGTCCTGTAAATCTCAAAAAAAGAAAAAGGGCAGCATGTTATCGACTACGAAAAAGTAACAATGCCAAAGTATCAGAGAAGGTATACATTAAAAACTGTATTTTAAATGAACAGCAGAAGCAGTGGAACAGCTCGGAAACAGGATGAGAGTAAATGAAATACTTCCTAACAAAGAAGTATTTTAATGCTTCCAGAGGATTGATACCTAACCTAACCGACCATGGACCGTATCAAATATACGAGATGTGCAGAGTTAACAGGGCATCTATGTTCATGCAGATTTCCATGAACGTGTGGTCATATTCTGTTAGACCGTAATCATGATCGGATCAAACAGTACCGAATGAAGGTCACGGGAAAAACTGCCTCAGAAATACTGAAACAACATGACCTTTGGGAAGATCTGGCAAAGTTAGCAAACACTGTGCTGATGCGTCTAGGGAACGATATCCTCATCAGCATCGTCAGCAACGTCTCAGGCTACCACAAACCAAGAAAGTAGTGAATGAAGACACTCAAAAGTGCTATCCACAAATAAGTGAAACTCTGATGTTGGAAGTGTGGCTTCTGGAATTTGCTGAAGCTTATTCTTCAACGGATGCCAGCAGTGAATAAATCTACCACTGAAAATTCAATTTTTGGTTCGTAAGTGTTGCGACAGCGTTTGTAAAATAATTATACCATTTTACGTAGTATATAAGATTTTTGTTTGAAAATTTGTTAATTAGAAAATGTTCTTACAGTAATAATTATATGACGCGCCCTAAAACAGAAACCTATTCAAACCAACTCCTTATATGTAAACAGTCAACACGCGTGCGTTAAGCAATAAGTTTTCGAACTGTGTGGATTAAATTCAAAGCAAAAATGGATAAATCGAGTATAATTAATTATTTAAAAAAAGAAAAGTTTCTGCATGTACCTGACCATTGTTTCTCATCTTGTAGAACCGTGAAGACGGGACAGGTGATCCGCATATTGAATATTAAAAATTTATTTCTAACTGAATACAGCTATCATAACAAAAATAAATTAACAAGTTAGTAATAACATAATCTTATTACTCTTTCCTTTATTCTTTTCCGTGGACGCTCTGGCCTCGCATTCGGGAGGACGGTGGTTCGAATCCCCATCCGGGCATCCAGATTTGGGTTTTCCATGGTTTCCCCAAATCACTCCAAGCGAAAGCCGAGATGCTTCTTTCAAAAGGCCGTGGCCGAATTCCTTCTCGTTCCTTGTCCCCAGTCCCATCCGCCTCTAATGATCTCGACGTCGAAGAGGCGTAAAGCCATATTTAAAAAAAAAAAAAAAATCCGTGGTTTACTCTTGCTTTCTCGGTTCATAACATTATTATTCATTTCATTTATAAATATTAATAGTGTTCAATATATAATTCACTTTTAGTATTTCACGGCAAAATTTATAAGTGTGTTTCGGTAGGAAATACAAAGATGCCTTTAGATTTACTGTGTTAAATCGTACAAGACAATGCGCCCATATAAGTTAGTGGTAATTATAATTATTTTTGGCATCTTATTGGTCCTCATGTTCAAAAAAGACCTTTTACTGGTCCCGGGGTTGAAAAAGGTAGGGGAACTGTGTACTAGACGAATGAGTGGACTCGTGGCTTTCTCAAGATGAAATTAGATTTTTTTTTGGGAACAGACTCAGTGATTTTAAGTGAATATGACTGATCCTGCTTACTCGTTCCACTGCGAGCAAGTGTTTTTGGTGTGCCTCTGGTGTGAAGTGTAGGGAGGTTTCACCACGCTGCCCCGAGGTGGCGGTAGAAAAACAAGTGGTACGACACTGCACCTCGCCCGGCCTCGGCTCTCTCACCTGTAATTAACTAATTACAGTCATAAACGGCGGTAAGTGCGCTCACGATGGAGACCCGCGCCACAAGAACAGACTCCATTGTGCACGGCGGCGCTGATTACCCGCTGAAAAGCGCGTCGCTCCACTGTTTTTGCATAATTATTTTTATTTATGTAATTTAAGCGCGAGCTCGAGGGTTATTAGCGACTTCACAGGCGAGCATTATCTCCGGGCTGAACGTTCGTTTTGAACTGGCGTCGCCTACGAGCAATTAGTCGCTCCTCTCCAGGACGCTTGGTTACGTAAACGTTAATATAGGAAATGGACAGTAAATACAGTATTGTTTGTGCTTTATACACGGCAGAGTATACCTTTGTACTGTCCCGAAAGAAATGCACCATCCATGAATATTCAACCCATGTTTGCCTGAGAGATATTCCTCCTTTTACATTCCTGCCCAAAACACTTGCTTAGAACTCATTAAGCGCCCGTAAACCAACAGTGTCATTTCCGCTTTACAAATTATTATATATATAAAACAAATTCATATTATTATAAATAGTTCGAGATTGTTCTAATGATTCTAATTGGTAATGAGGTTAATAATTCACAAAGTTTATAATTCATTTGAATATTTTCCCATTCTTTTATCTTGTGATTTATTATTAAAATGTTTTCAGTGGGCTGGTGATTAAGTGGTTAAGGCGTCTGACCTGAGATCGAAAGGTCCACGGTTCGAATCCCTGTTTCGGCGGGGATCTTCATTGGAACTTAACCCGACCTTCACCTCTGGCACAGCCTGCTGTGCAATGTGAAGTACGCCAGAACGCTTCCGTGGTTCGGATTCCACGTTAAACTGTAGGTCCCCTGTACCTGGCAGGATTGCCGGATTAGGTTAACGCGGCTACGACAGGGGCGGAATGCGCAGCCAGTAGAAACTCTGTCACTAGGTCATTCCGACCACACGGAATTATTAATATTATTTTTTTTAACTGCTTTACGTCTCTCAACAGCGAGGTCTTTAGAGACCGGAAAGGATGGGGGGCAAGGATGGGGGCAAGGAATGGGAAGAAATTCGGCCATGGCCTTTGGAAGGAAGCATCCCGGCATTTGCCTGGAGTGATTTGGGAAACCATGGAAAACCCAAATCTGGATGCCCGGACGGGGATTCGAACGGCCGTCCACCTAAATGCGAGGCGAGAACGCTAACCGTTACACCGCCACGCTCGGCACGGAATTATTATTGTTATTAAAATATTTAGACATTGCCGTGAGAGTACAATAAGGATTATTTCGGGAAGACGCTGTTGATACGAAATAATCACATCAGATGACTATTGCGCTGTCTCTGTCTGTAGAATGTGCTTTCAATCCCTGTTTTCCTAGTGCTGTACTGGTGTCCCAATCAGCTGACAGCGTGTTATCTCATGTGACTTGGACGTTAATGCTGATGTAGCTTGGATGTTAATTCTGATTTCACTCAAAGAAAACCGCACAGTGGGTAATTATCAATGTCAATACACACTGTAAGAAGTTCATTTTTCATTTCAAGTATGTTATGGCTAACAGTACTGACTTTTGTGCTCACAAATTGGAACAACCTCTGATTACTTCGCCAGATGAGTTTGTATTACGTCACGTTGGGTTTCGAATGGCGAATTCAATAGAGACTAGCAGTTTGTACTTCTTTCTCTTAGCAAATCCGTCACTTGTACTGGCTTTACTGATGTGATATAGGTGAATTCTAGCTACGTCACTGCATGACTCTGTGTCTACGGTACTACTTCTTAGCAATATGAATAAGAATATTTAATTCAAAAACTTGGCCAAAATGTATACACAACAAATAGTATGTGATTATTGTAGGCCATTTCTTCCACAGTTTCATTGTTAAACTAATAATTATTATTTAATAAATACGCCAGTACAACTGTTGTTGAATACTATTTATTTCATGGACGCGTTTCGTCTCTTGTCGAGGTATCTTCAGCGTACAGTTTAAATGTAAAAATCATTATATTCAAAATTTAATAACAAATCACATATTACAGAAACACCGTACGCTGAAGATACCTCGACGAGAGGCGAAACGCGTCCGTGAAATAAATAACATCCAGCAACAGTTGTACCGGCGTATTTATTAAATAATAACAACAGATAGATCTACAACACAGTGAAAGTATTAGAGGAGAAATGCAATATCAAAAGAGATAAAAGTAAATAAGGAAGTACCACACGGTAGTGCATTGGGACCGTTGCTACTCATTATTTTAATGAATGATTGAATTGATGGTTTAAGGTCAGAATTTAGGTTGTTTGCAGATGACATAACTGTATGTAATAGGATCAAAACAGGAGAAGACTGTGAACAACTGCAGGGTGACCTGGATATAATGTCTAAACGGGTAGGTCAGCATGGTATGAAGATAAATGCCAAGAAATCTTATTAGGTGCACAGATAAAAATCTAAAGGTTGTTTATGATTAAAGGGTGGCGTCAAAATTGCTTATTGAAGGTTTGAAGTGTAAATATCTTGGCATAACGTTTGATAACAAACTCAACTGGACAGAGTACATTGGGCAGGTGGTAGGAAATATTTACAAAGTCCTTCATTTACTAGAGAGGGCGATGAGAGAGTGTACCAGAGAAATTAGGGAATTTTGTTACAAATCTTTGGTCAGACCATTGGCTGAATATGGTGGTGTCGTTTGGGACCCACATTTTGATCATCAAATACAGGAGTTGGAAGGTGTGCAAAGAAGAGGAGCTAGATTTGTCTGTGGAAATTATCGCAGAACCCAGTCAGTAACTGATATGATTAAGGAGCTGGATTGGATGACAGAAGAAGGGTGAAGAGAATGCTGGGAATGTACAAGGCAAATTTTGGTGATGGGGCTTTTAAGAATATTGGTTGAAGAATTAGGAATGGCCCATGGAAGGGAAATGATAACCACGCCCACAAGCTGGCACTCGATTTCATACACAAGGGAAAGCGAAAATTTTCTTTTGTGGGTAAGGGTGTCAGGGATTGGAACAAATTACCAAGTGAGGTGGTGTATAATTTATCAAAAACGCTGAAGGAATTTAAAATTAAAATTTGTAAATCGCAAAAATAGGTGGGGAAGTATTTTACACTCTAATTATATAAGATGATTAAAAAAAAATAAAAAAAGGGATAATTAGATATCTAAGTGAATTGCCACCGAAGCTTGTGCTCCATCTCAATTAAATTAATAATAATAATAATCATCAAAGATAGATAATAGGATTCAATGATGAATAAGGCTGCTGGAATTTGGTTCGCAGTAAATGAATACTTCAGCTGATATATACGGATCATGCAACAAATCGGAATGGGCTACAGACAAAAACATATCATCTGCTATTGGGCGGAACGATCCACCTACGCGTTGTCTAAATAGAGAAACACGGCGGCTTATTTGTGTATATATAATGCATACAATTTCTCACGAAGTGAGACATATAAATTTGATAATTGACTCGCACATTTGCTTAATCTAAGCGAGCTTCCATAAATTACGTCACGTAGATTTTTTTCTCTCTTTTCCTTCTTGTTACATTTTTGCCCCTCCCCCCTCCAAACCATTAACGTTTGTCTTACCTTAATGATGGTCCCTAAGTTGAATATTATTTTAACGGGCTATTAAATTCACTAAGCCAAATTGAGATTGCGATGCTATGAGAGTGTAACACTAAAAATGAATTATCAAACGCGTGATTGCTCGAAACTTTACCAAAAATTGTACGCGTTAGCAAATTAATACATTGTCAGGTTCGTAACACTACAATACCAAACATTAAAAGAAAATATTTAAAGTCTGTAACTGTAATTGGAATTAAATAAACTGTTCGTAAATGCACGAAAATACCTATTACAACTAAATTAATTTTAAACAATTCCATGTATCAATCGCAGGTGAAGATTGTTACATCGTTACACCATCATCATAGGTTACCAATGTATTCCTTAACTACACAGACGGAAAAAAAATCCCAACACCAAGAAAAAATTATTGTAGAGTAATGAAATTTGGACAATGCATTTGTCAAGTTAACATGTTTAATTGATTAAATTTTCAAGATCACAGGTTAATTTAAGCTCAAGAAAATGCATTTCAAATGTGAAATACTGTTAAATTAATAGCCGGTGTAACCTCCAGAATTTTGAATGCAAGCCTGCAAACGTGAATGCATTGTGTCATACAGGTTTCGAATGTCACTTTGTGGTATGGAGTTCCATGCTTGTTGTACTTGTGCTGTCAATACTGGGACGGTCAGTGCTGGCTGTGGATGATGCTGGAGTTGTCGTCCAATGATATCCCATACGTGTTCAATTGGAGACAGATCTGGTGATCTCGCAGGCCAAGGTAACATGTCGACACTCTGTAGAGCACGTTGCGAGACAACAGCGGTATGAGGGCGAGCGTTATCCTGTTGAAAAACTCCCCCTTGAATGCTGTTCATGAATGGCAGCACTACAGGTTGAATTACCAGACTGACGTACAAATTTGCAGTCAGTGTGTTTGGTATAACCACAAGAGTGCTCCTGCTGTCATAGGAAATTGCTCCCCAGACCATGACTCCAGGTGTAGGTCCAGTGTGTCTAGGCCGCAGACAGTTTGGTTGCAGGCGTTCCCCTGGCCTCCTTCTGACCAACACTGGAGATCTGTTGTGTTTTCTGATGAAAGCAGGTTCTGCCTTGGTGCCAGTGATGGCCGAGTGTTGGTCAGAAGGAGGCCAGGGGAACGCCTGCAACCAAACTGTCTGCGGCCTAGACACACTGGACCTACACCTGGAGTCATGGTCTGGGGAGCAATTTCCTATGACAGCAGGAGCACTCTTGTGGTTATACCAAACACACTGACTGCAAATTTGTACGTCAGTCTGGTAATTCAACCTGTAGTGCTGCCATTCATGAACAGCATTCAAGGGGGAGTTTTTCAACAGGATAACGCTCGCCCTCATACCGCTGTTGTCTCGCAACGTGCTCTACAGAGTGTCGACATGTTACCTTGGCCTGCGAGATCACCAGATCTGTCTCCAATTGAACACGTATGGGATATCATTGGACGACAACTCCAGCATCATCCACAGCCAGCACTGACCGTCCCAGTATTGACAGCACAAGTACAACAAGCATGGAACTCCATACCACAAAGTGACATTCGAAACCTGTATGACACAATGCATTCACGTTTGCAGGCTTGCATTCAAAATTCTGGAGGTTACACCGGCTATTAATTTAACAGTATTTCACATTTGAAATGCATTTTCTTGAGCTTAAATTAACCTGTGATCTTGAAAATTTAATCAATTAAACATGTTAACTTGACAAATGCATTGTCCAAATTTCATTACTCTACAATAATTTTTTCTTGGTGTTGGGATTTTTTTTTCCGTCTGTGTATGTATATGTCACGAATGTTTCTTGCTGCAAAAACGTGATTTTCCTTGCCTTTCTTTAAACGAGGAAAAAAATAATTTGCAATACTCTGCGTATTTCGTTTGTAGCATTAATTTCTAGTTTTAAAATGTAGTGAAGTTTACATATTTCCGACGCGTCAATAGACAGAGTACCCGTGCAGCTGTGGTCTTGCGGAACTATGCTTACTCATGTCAGTGATCTCCACCTTCGGTTCGTCTGATACGCCTATGTGTTTAAAAGACAGCAGAGAATAATACTCTTATCGCTTTACGCCTCGTCGACGTCGATGTCATCACAGGCGGAAAGGGAAGGGGAAGGAATTCAGCGATGGCCTTTTGAATGAACCATCCTGGCATTCGCCTGGAGTGATTTGGGGAAGACACAAATCTGGACGGCTGGAAGGGGATCCAAATCTCCGTTCTCCAGAATGCGAAGCAAGAGCGTTACTGCTCACCCTCCCTGCTCGGTAATAATACAAGAGGTCTTTAAAAGAGTCGCTCTGTATGAGCTAAGCGATGCATGAAAATATCCTTTTAGTCGTGTAGTTTCTACCTTTACCACTGATTGGACGAGAAAAACGAAACGGTACAAGCTAGAAAAAAACTGGAAAAATAGTTCTATAGTAAAATATTGACTAAAATTACAGCGACTTAGAACGAATCTTTATTTTGGAAAACATGGTAAAAGCAGATGAAGTGTACTGTACGTTTAATCTCAGATGAAGGAAGAAATTAGTGCTGTGATTAAATGTTCGTGTAAGAAAGAGGTGTCAATAAGGGACATCAATGAGGATATGGTGACTGTATAATGGCAGAGTACCGATGTCCACAGAACAATAAAAAAAGTGGGAATCAGAACAAAGAATCAGGATCCAATTTTTTTTCTTGTGGTTTCTCTTCTCGTTGGCGTCGAGGTAATCAAAGGCGGAAAAGGACTAGGGATTAGAAACGGATAGGAATTCAGCCATGGCCTTTTGAAGGAACTATTACGGCATTCGCCTGAAGTGATTTCGCGAAATCACGTAACACCGAAATTCAAATGCCCAACGGAATTTGAGTCCACGTTCTCCCTAATGTGAGGCCCCAGTGATACCCCCAGAAGGCCAGTGGAAACAATCACTCAAGTGATGTGGATGGGGTACATGAATTGGTAACCAGTGACATAAAGTTAACTTTTCGGTAGAATGATGGAATTGCAGTGTAAGGTATGTTGTAATTGTCGTGAATGTATATTAAAAGTTTAGTTTTACTAGCGTTATTTTCCTTTTTATATAAAAAAGAGGTTACGCATTTAAGCAAGTGTTATATTTGTCGTAAATATCTGTAAAGTCCAGGAGCGTTTAGACTTTAATAGTTAACACGTCTGTTTCAGGAGATCTGACAGACAGACATCAATTACCTGGGAACGAACAGTAGTCCCAGTTTATGGGGAAGTTTGTGCGCGATTGGCGCATCTTCTTCCATATTATTTAGAGGTGGTCCTTACGACCGTATTACATATTTGGATCTGTCACATCCGGTGTTTTTGTTCTTGATCAGGTTAATTTTATATCACTTGTGTTCGAGCAGTTTCTTTGGCCATCTTAAAGAGTTGTCATAGAGTGGTTCAGAGAGTTGAATGTAGGAATGTCTTTGATCAAGGGCATGGTGGATAAAATGCGTCTGCGAGAAATAAACTATGGTAGACGGGTGGTTGGTTTATTGAAAGGACACGAAAACAAATGATTACGGAGTTGTTTAGTCTAACTTAATATTATAAATGCGGAAGTAACTCTTTTTCTCTGCCTGTTACGTTTTCATTACTACATGGCTAAACCAATCTTGACGAAATTTGATAATCAAATAGGCTACTATGTAGACTATCATTAGGAAGGATTTTTCGCTATAAATGACATATTTTGTCATGAAATTTTAAAAACTAACCGAATTGTGACAGACACACACTGATGGGTTGTGTAAGTCTCTATAATGTTATATCGGTCGTTCAGGCTTTTTTCGTCTCGCAGTCAGCCTGTCAAAGAGCTGTTTATAAATTTCGTTTATAAACACAACTTGTTATCCCGTCTCCGTACTTTTTTAAACAGCTTTAACGGATCCAATTTTAGCAATAAATTTATAAGCCCACACGTACGAAGTCGCGGGTAAACTGCTAGTATGGAAATAATTGATAGTATAAATGATAATGAAACTGGTAAAAAGGTGATAAGGTATCAATCTGCGTCTTTAATAAGTATGTCGACGTGCGTGGCGTGTGAGTGGTAACGCTCTTGCCGCATTCGGGAGAACGTGTGTTCGAATACTCGTCCGAGCATCCACATTTGGGGTTTTCATAGTTTCCCTAAATCACTCCAGGTGAATGCCAGCATGATTCCTTCAAATTTTCATGGTAGAATTCCTTTCTGTTCCTTGCTGCCAATACTTTTCCACCTGTAATGAAATTTACGTCAACGAGGCGTAAGGCCATAAGCAATAAATAAATAAATATGTCAAAGAGTAGAGGTGTGCTAGCTTGACCAACCATTTTATTGGGTACTAGTGTATGCCCGTGACCGTTTTTCTTTTTTGCGTATCATCGCGGGTCTAGAATAGTTACTGCTTTTAGGGTCAAAGATTATAACAGGTTGACCTGATTAGTGTAGTAAAAAAACAGTTTTTTTCTGACGTGAGAAAAAACATGAAAAAAAACTGTGAAAAAAAAAACATGTTTTTTTTCTGGGACATGTTTTTTTTCATAACTACTAAATTTCAAATTTTTAAGGCATTTATCATTTAATATGACTGTTTTAGAGTTTATACTAAGTACTTATCTTACTTTTAAATCTACTATATCTTTCTGGTTCAGTAGAAAAAAAAAATTACAAAAATATTGGTAACATCGACTGAAGTTTACTTTTACGAATCGGGACTTGCCGAAAAGGCTAGGTTGCGCGAGAAGGAATCCCCATTCCCCGTTGTTTGGATTGATACTAACTATTTGAACTAGTGCTGCCAGGCCCTACAAATTTATCTGTAGACCTACGAATCTTTTCAAAAAATTAGGAAATTTAACTACGGTTTTTTGCCTATTTTTATTACTTGTTGTGCTTTCCTTATATTCGTATACTTGTTAAACTCGCAGCGTATAGTGATAATTCTGAGTCATTGCCAGTAATTAGGTATGAATAATTTCCTTGCAACCGTTGGCGTAAACCAACGATTGAAAACAAATAAAGCTCCTATTTTGTATGATAAAATATTTAAATTCAAACTTAAAAGACCGTAATACAGAACTATCGGCGCAGTCTTCATTTACAGTGTGTACTTTGCGCACAATTTAAAATTGCAATCTCAAAAGCTTTTGCATGCAATACAACCAGTAAAAGAAAATGTAACTATTTCTGAAGTTATGGATCTAGAGGGGACAGAAGAAGAAACAGAAAATTCCAACTCCGACCGAACTAGTGTTGGTAGTACTGATACTAGTGAATGTGGTTCCGACATAAAAGATGAATAAAAAATTATGTTACCTATATAGATATATTTATGAATCATTATGATTTAGTAAGGTTTAAAACACACATGTAAAATGTAAGTTCCATAAATAAAACTATAATTTATCAAATATATAGTTTTCTGAAAAAAAAAAAAATTTAGAAAAAAAACGAGGGTGGTAGGTTTTTTTTCATGTTTTTTTTCACAAATCTGAAAAAAAAAAAAAACTTTTTTTTTTCAGTTTGCAACACTAGACCTGATCTGACCCAAATATGAACTTGACATGTTTCATCCTTAGGGTGAATAAAATCTCTTTAGCTTGAAGAACTCAGATGTATTAATAGACGCAGGTGTTAAGCACGGATAGGGACGATCGCTATATCATATAATTATTTTAAGGACCGTAGACTCAAACTTCCTGAAATACAAACATGACTTGTATTTAACCCCTAAAGTTCACCTTACAAAATTAAAAAAAAAAATCCTGTTTGCTTCGGAAACATCACTTGTTTTTTTAATTGACGCTGGGCAAACACTCATAATGTAATCTTTGGTCGTAGTGTCTGTAACGGAAAGAGAATTTAATACACACCCCATATTATTAAACAATTAAGGAACTCTGAAGAAATGAAGTGCCAGATTACTCTATTCGGTAGCATATTTGGTCTGATTTCCACTTTAAATAACCTGATAACTCACGTACAGCAAAGATGAACAAAGAGAATTAACGAAAGTGGTCAGTAAAATAGGTAAAAAGCAAACAGACCATAATGTACAAACTTTGGTCATGCATCAGCATTAGTGAAAGTTTTAACTAAATTGAAATTTATCCTATTCAAGAATAACAATTGGTATTCGTAGTTACAGCAGAAACCGTGAGTAATTTAATTTTTTTTTTATATTTGCTTTCATTAGCAACATATTACTGAAAAGCAGATGAATGTTTTTCAGCCATAAAATTTATCGATATTTTAACTATGAAGTATTATGAAAAGCAAACTAAACAAATGTATTATGGCAGTTAACTTGGTAGCAGTTGTTTAGCTATTAAATTGTTGATATAAACTGGAATTTCTTCTAATGATATCTCTGGTCACTGTAATTTGCGAGCGAAGGCTGGCACGTGACATCGTTCTCCAGCCAATAGCTATCGAGGTAAGTGAGTGAGCTTAGGAAATTATATAGTAGATATTTTTATATTTTTAAGGAAAACTTTTATCTCAGAAGTACGCATATCGTGTGCGAACTGCTGATGCGCTGATTTGGAGATTAATGAACAACAAAAGGTTCATTAATATCGTAATTGCCTCATACCAAGAACAGCAATACATCACATTCTGACCGAGGATTGGAAATGAGAGATGGTTTAGCACGTTGGGCGATGAAACTTTTGATAGAAAATTCGGTGAGGAGGTTTATTTTATGATTAATAGACTTTCGGGTTATGCCACGTTGTTTATTTCATTACCTGAGCTTTCGGCTGGTATCCTACAGCCTTCGTCAGAGATACTATTTATGTCTATTAATCATGAACAAAGACGGCCGCGGAAGTCTTAGGAATCAGTTCTATTTTAACCGTTCACACCCCAGTTCACACGCAGTTTAAATATAATTACGTATATACGTAGAGGAGCAAGAAAATGAGAAACCGTAGTGTAGGAAACTTTATTTCCCACAGGTTCGGAAGTCACGAGGCAACGTGTGAACTCCCCGTCAATTGAGGCACAGCCTACACGGTCAGCGACATGATTTCTGAGAACGTGCGTTGGAACTGGACTGGAAGCAGTGGTTGGAGCCACGCCACGCCACGGACATCGCGTGCTGAGGACACAGCTCCTTCCTGGTAATCGTGACGCCGGCCGACTTCGCATGACCCTCTGCAGCCGGCACAGTGGGTAATTATCTCCTAACCGCTGCCGTCGGCGTAGCCGGGATCAGCTTTGCTGGGCCGATTACTGTCGAGTGGCATCCTCTCCCGCACTCGCTGGACTCAACTAACAAGCGGACGCCCACCATCTCTCGTCCTCTGCGTTCCTTCTATTTTTATTCCTTGAAACTTTTTTCTACAAACTGACCTCCGTTCTGAGCATCAGTAAAGGCTTGGCACGGAAGTTAACCAGTTGTAATCCAAGACTAAAAAAATAAAAATAGTCTGGTATTAACATAATCAACTAGATATATTCACCGTGTAATGGATCACGCTGTCATTAGGAAATTTGGGTATATATTTAAGGTAATTTTGTAATGAGCAAGATTATCGACTCATTACATTCTTTTTATTTTAAATGAAAGTAAGTGCTACGTAAAAGAAAATCGTGGGCTCACGGACTGGCAGATTCCAGCTCGTCCCACTTATTCATGTGAGGCCTACCGTAAATAATTTCGACATGGAGTTTGTAGGATCAGGCCGCCTCATCAGCGCTAGGATCCGTCCTCGGGGGTACCCGAACAAGCTCATACCCCCCTCAAGAACCAAGCCAGAACTACCTTGCTACCCGGCAGCCACACCCGCCTTAGGATAGGGACTTGGAGGAATCACCCTCCCTCCGCCATATCCGTTTGAGGGAGGGTACGGACTCTCGGAATAAACGTCTTTAGCCACCCTCTCGGGTGCCCATAATTTCGACAGTGGTCAAGGAAAGCTTCGCAAAACAGAAACGACTTTACTATTCATTTGGCTCGTCTGCGTCAAGATGTTAACAGCGGGTGGTCGGCTGTTGTTCTGGGTGGTGTCAGTGACTTTAGAAAGTGTAGAGGGGATGGCAGACGCCAAGTTTTGGCGCGTATAGTAAAGATTGGTGCAAATGAACCTGGCGGGAGTTTAACTTCCGCCAATGAGACATTTACTCTATCTGTTTTCTGGTTTCGGTGGGTCTTGGAGAGAAGTCGACGAGGAGCCCGGCGGTAGCTGGAACAGAGAGAGGTGGAGGGCCCATGTACCACCGAGGTGTTGGCGCCTTTCACACTTGATATTAGTACTGTAGAGTACTTGTTGCCGTAGTGAGCGTGTTGGCCACAACTCCATAGTGCCTGGGGTTTCTTGTATGTGGTGCAGACACATACAGCGCGTCGCCGTGTCAACGTAAAGAGTTGACGGCTTGAAGTGTTTTGTTTGTGTTCCTGACGCCTACAGTGGGTATATATTTCTACGTCGCACATTAACAGTGCAGCGACCTGCTCGGTCTACAGTGTGAGGTGCCATTGTGAACAATTGGTAATATTGATCGCCACGCTAGCAGCAGTGATAGTCACATCAAACGGTAATATAAGACGTATATTTCCATTGCATTGTTTCACTTCGATCGAACTAAACACGCTGTGGCAGGTCACGCTGCGCAGATAATGATAGTAAATTTGAGCTTTGCTAAGTGGCGCCCGACTTTTGTTTTTCGCAAGTTTATGTATTTTTGTTGTATTTGTGGACGGGAAGATATTGTGTGTTAATGTATAATTTTTCATGTGACAAGGATCAATAAATATTAAATTGTGAAATCCGAAAATTATATTTTCACAGAAAAATCAATAATCAATATTCCATAATTAATCCCCAGTAGTAAGCAAATTTGTTTTATCTTTTTGTCTGACCATTTCAATTTATTCGTCTGTAACAACAAGTTGAGAGTTATCTCGAGGTCGTACAATGTCAACGCAGGAAATACATCGCTGGCGAGTTTCAAGACAGATTTTCCTAACGATGCGTATTTTTGCGTAGCATGAACTGAATTTGCCATAATCACGTTAGCAGGAACGCGAAACGTATTGCAATCGTAAAAGTGTTTTCCTAATGAAACATGTTGCTCTATTCGGTTCACGTACAGACAGTGTCTCAGTGTGTTAAAATTGATCCAAGAAGCAGCAAAATGATTGCCATGCTTGTTCTAAAAAGTATTATGGACTATCTCGGGATCATGTGCAAGATTTTCAGAATTTTTTTTCACTCTTATTAATTTAAAACCCGAAAGTGTTGACTTGGCCGTTATTATGTGTTGTTGCTTACACAACTTGCTTAGGGATAAGTATTTATCTGAGAATCTTTTCAGAGCAGATTTAACTGAAAACTTGCAGGATTTTCTAACCCAAAACCTGATTCCTCTAGAATACACATGTGGTTTTACCAAATCTGAAGGATTTCACGTGAGAACATGATTACTTCAACACCAACTGTGACAATTCAGATTGGAGAAATACTACTATCATCACAGTTCTACATGTGAATTAATTTTGAAACATTTTTTACTAGGTAGTAAAAATGTTGAAGCAGTAACTTAATCGACTGTTTTTTTAAAATTATTATATAAAATAGATCTAAATAAAATCAATTTAAGGAAAATAAATTTCAATAGAAACTCTCGTCCGGATTTTAGAAGTTGCTTTTACGCACTTTTTTGATGTGTTATTGACATTTTATAATCAACAGTTTAAATTTTGGACATAATTTGACGCATATCACGCAGCGTGCGACGCGTTAGATTCTTCTCCAAGTAGTCGTTCAAACGCGCTGAGCTTATTGCGACAACATGTACCGTTTTGCACTCTTGGGAAAACGGTCCTATCTAGACGTATCAGGAGTCCCATGTCACTCCAACTACACACGCTCCACACCTCTACAGAGCCTCCACCAGCTTGAACAGTCCGCTGCTCACATGCAGGTTCCATGAATTCATGAGGTTGTCTCCATACCTATACACGTCCATCCGCTCGATACAATTATAAACGAGGCTCTTAAGACCAGGCACCATGTTTACAATCATCAGCAGTCCAATGTCGGTGTTGACGGGCCCAGGCGAGGCGTAAAGCTTTGTGTTGTGGACTCAGCAAGGGTACATCAGTGTGCCTTCGACTCTGAAAGCCCATATCGATGATGATTTGTTGAATGGTTTGCACGCTGACACTTGTTGATGGCCCAGCATTGAAATCCGTAGCAATTTCCGGAAGGGTTGCATTTCCGTCACATTGAACGATTCTCTTCAGTCGTCGATTGTTCCGTTCTTGCAGGATCTTTTTCCGGCCGCAGCGATGCCGGAGATTTGATATTATCCTGGATTCCCGATATTAACAGTACACACGTGAAATAGTTGTACGGAAAAATCCCCACCTGATCGCTACCTCAGAGATGCTGTGTCCCATCTCTAGGGCGCTGACTATAACACCACGTTCAAACTCACTTAAATCGTGATAACCTGCCATTGGAGAAGCAGTAATAGATCTAACGCCTGCGCCAGACACCTGTTGTCATATATAGGCGTGCAGTGGTAACAACAACGTCAGTGGGCACAGACCTTCCTCCATTTTGCTTCTCTCTATTTGGTGAACTCACTCGAACAGTCAACAAAAACAAGATGTAATCTCCGTCGAGAATCCATTCTTGTCAATATGTTTCAATTGTGCTTGCTCGCCTTGTTGTTTTATTTGTATCGGCTCTGTGCCTCTTGTAACTTGTTTGTCATAGTGGTGTTATATTTTTAGTATGAGAAGTCGATTCCCTATGTTAAAAGCAACGTTTTGTTTGGTATGACTTTGCATCAACATGCGCTACGTATATTTCCTTGATCCTTCATAATGTAGATGTAATGTGTTTGTAAGTATAAAAATGGTATTCAGAAATGTTATCTAACATGTTATGTCTTGACGTCTTACATATCTTGTGTCACCAGCGGAATAAAATATCATTCCACCCTAAGCCCTTCACAACTCTGCGTTTACCTTCGTACTCTATCAGCACATAAAAATGTCCAGACCAAGATTGCTGTTCGAATTGTCTTAGAACAACGTCTGGACATTGAATGTATATTCGTATTCACATGAACTATATTTGCAGTGCTGGACATCCGTTACTCTACTGTTGTTTCCTGTTCTCCAACTCCCACAGCCGGCCTCGGTAGCGTAGGGGCTAGAGTGTTAGCTCCGCGTGCCGAAGGCCGCCGGTTCGAATCCGGCCGCGGGCATGGATGTTAAGTGTTGTGTGTCTGTGTGAATGTCCTGTCCGTCCTGTGGCGTCCATACATTGGAAAAAATACACATTGAGCTGGCTGTATGGCCTCCGTTGCCGAATGCCATTTCTTTTTAAAAAAAAAAAAAAAAAAAAAAAAAAAAAAAAAAAAAAAAACTTCCCACAGTTTAAATTCCACGTGGAAGCCCAACGTCTGCTTGAAGGACTTTGCTCCTCATAAGGATGATGCGTAGCCCACCCAATCTGATATGTGGTCAGGAGGTCGTTGATCGTGGTATTGATTTATGTTGTAACAGCGCAACTGATACTAACCGTCCTTAAAATAGTTTCGAAAAAACCATTGAATGCCTCTTCAGCTCTATCATTACTTTCAACCTATTTAAGGTGCTTTTTACTTTCATAGGAGCAATTGGATGATGTGCGTTTTCAGACCTGCCAAGAACGCTGTATCTGAATCCTTAAAGTCCGATTGGCTGGTAGTCTATCCATGAGGTAACTTATCCTTCTAATGTCTGTTGCCTTCGACCTCAATGTAAAGGTTACAAATTTACCCACGTACCAGTTTTTCTTTGTTGAAAAATAATATCGTTAGACTAATAAAATAATGAAGCGACAGTTTTATATAGAAAATCAGATTTTAAAATAGTATATGCGATCTTCGTAAATTATGTGTGCGCCATTAAACTACGACATAATGCAAGATTAAATGAATGAAAACACGAGTACAGACGAATCAGGTTTTTCTGACATTTAAATAATGAAACACTCACTTGGCCACCTACTGAAGAAGCTATTCCATCTGAAGTCCATTATCCCGGGAGTAACACTTTCTTTCCCGTGGGTAATGACATAAATAATTCAAAAGATATCAGCTTGTCGTACAGTAATTATTCGGATTAAGTAAAAGAGATATAATATGTCACGTAAAGCTACACTGGGCGATAGGTTGAAACGATCCTTAGTGCAGTAATACTGTATTAATGTAGTTACTAGTGGCAACAATAATGTCATCTGCGAGGACTTTTCATCCGCTAGATTGGCTGCCAGGTGAATTAGGAAGTTACAATTGTCTCGGACAGTTGGGATGAAGAAAATAGTCGTAGCGGAATCACATAAGTCATTATTATCAAGAAGGATAGTTGTGTTAGTAATATTTGAACCAAATCATAGAAAATTCATAGAATTTACTTCTGGTTTCTGTCTTTAGATTACACCTGCATCAAGGGATCTACGAAAAGTAATTTAAGTAACTTTGGTGTTGTCAGCTTCTCGTCCATACGATAAAGTTCAATTGAAAACAAGAGTATTCTACAAAATTTTGGTTTGTAACCATGAACTCTAGCGAATCACGCTAAATAATATTTCTTCAAACACACTGCAGTGCTCAATGTCTTTAGGTACATCCTTATATCATGTGGGACCCTCTTCTCACCATAGAAGTACAGTAACCCAACGAGGCATTGACTCAACAAGCCGTCGGAAGGCTCCTGAAGAAATATTCATCCATGCTTCCTCTTCAGCCGGCCATAATTACGAAAGTGTTACCAGTGGAGGATGTATAGCACGAACTGAACTTTCGATCATGCCCCATATACAGAGTCCATCGTTGTTTAGGAATATGAAGCCCATTAATGACTGCAAATGGTCTCCAAGTAGATGAATATAAACATTTCTAGACAATGGTTGGTTCAGTTTGACCAGAGGTTCCAAACCATGCCATGTAAACACAGCCCATACCAGGACGGAGCTGCCACGAGCTAGTGCAGTGCCTTCCTGGCGACCTGCCTCGAGGCTTCTGCGTCAAATTCGAACCCTACCATCAGATCTTACCAACTGGAATCGTGACTCATCTGACCTCCAACCTCTTTACAATCGTCTAGGGTACAAACAAAATGTTTACGACCCCAGGAGAGGTGTTGCAGCCAATGGCGTTTTACTAGCTCAGGCACTCGCGTCGGTCTTCTGCTGCCATATCCCATCAACGCGCTTCCGCACGGACACGTCTGTCGTTCGTTCCACATGGAGGCTTGGTGTTCTCTGACTCAGTGTTGAATGTCTGTCATCAATGACACCTCGAAGAACATCTCTGGTCTCTGTCATTAAGTAGACGTGGCCCATTGTGTGATGTAATACCGCAATTGCATATTTGATACCCTGAAAACGGTGGATCGAGGAATGTAAAATTCATGAACAATTTCTGAAATGGAATTCCCCAAGCGTATAACCCCTACTACTATTCCATGTTGTAAGGAAGCAAGGTTTCCCCACATATATATCAAATTATTTTTTTTCTTCCTCAACGTCTTATAAATTCTAATGCGTTAGAAGTATAAAGCAGAGGGTGTATGCATTTAAGAGAATGTTCTAGCATCTCTGACCAGGAATGTTGGGGAAGGAGAGTATCTTTATTTGTTGGTGCTTCCAAGAAGAAGAAATGGCGGAGTAAGCAAAAGGAAGTATCTCGCTTTATTCGCTAGCAGTAAACTGTGAATTATTGTAAAAACTTTAATGTACAATAATTGTGTGAGGAAAGTACGAGGAATATCGAGAAAAAAGGATACAAGTGCTCTGGAGGGCGCAGGGAAATTTTTTATTCAAAGATTGGCACATCAGCATTGGCAGATCCGTTACAGTCAAAGCGAGCCCCACTCCAATTCAGTCCGTTGAGATATGTCATCAGAGAAAGAGTTTCCGTCAACTTCCGCAGGGACAGTACGCACCACCTAGGGAGCGTGCACAAACCACGTGGCTTGGTCCAGGGGGGGGGGTTCGCTGGAAGGCTACGCTGGGCTACGTGGGGGGAGGGGGGAGGTTCCTAGCCAGGCCACGTAGCTTTCCTTTCATAACATTTTTCACAGTTAAAATGAGGAACAGAACACACAACAGCATGTGGATATTTATTTCCCCAGTTTAATTATCACTGTATGTAATTTGCAATAGTCTGACAAGAGAAAACAGTACAAAATATCTTCTGGAATCAAAAGGGAAAAAAGCTACGTGCTACGTGAGGGGGGTAGAGGTAAAAGCCACGTAGGGCTGCGTGGGGGGAGGGGGGGTTCATAGGAGGCCAAAATGGAGCTACGTGGTTTATGCACGCTCCCCTACCACCGATGTGAGATTCGCTCGATCATCAAATTCCTCACTTTGCGGCAAGAATCCACTGCCGAAATCCATCCTCAGCTTGTGGAAACCTACGGGCCTGAGGTAATGTTACGTCAGCACGTTTACAAGTGGGTTAGGTTGTTTAAGGAAGGTCGCACTGACACACATGACGAAGAAAGGAGTGGCAGGCCGTCTCTAGTTTCAGAAGAGCTTCTAAAGGAAATTGATGAAACAATTCGCAGTGATCGTCGTGTGACAATTGACAGCTTTCATTAAAAAAGAAGGTTAAAGACAAAATGAAACGAATGCTGATTCGCGGTGTGTTCTTCCTTCACGACAATGCAAGAACCCACACGGCTCGTGTCACACAGGTGTGACCCACCCACACTATTCCCCGGACCTCGCGCCCTCGGACTATCATCTTCTCACCAAATTAATGGAGTTTTTCGGAGGGAAACGTTTTACCAACGATCAGGAAGTGAAAAAGACAGTGGAAAATTAGTTTTTGAAGGTGGAACGGAACGTGTACGAGGAGGGTATACAAAAACTGGTGCCCAGGCTGAAGAAGTGCATCGAACATGATGGCGATTATTTGAAAAAAAAAACGACGTGATTTGTAACATACCCTGCAAATTTGGTTGAAATATATACATTTTTAGATTTTTAACAGCATTTGTAACCTTTTTCTGAACATCACTGGTAAGCGATGCAAAATTGTGAACTGGCAACTGTTTGTGTTAATAAAAACCATTTTACTTTTTTTTACATAAGGCTTTACACCTCGTCGACGTCAAGGTCATTAGAGGCGGGATGGGACTGGTGACAAGGAATGGAAGGAATTTGGTACATGGACTTTTGAAGAAAGCATCCCGGCATTCGCCCGGAATAATTTGGGGAAATGATGGAAAACCCAAAAATGGATGCCCGGACGGGGGAAATTCGAACCGGTGTCCTCCAGAATGCGAGGCAAAAGCGCTAACCACTCACTCACCACGCTCGGTTTAGTAAACGAAAGGAAAAGGGAAGCATTTGCAGTGAAAAATCGGTAGTAAATAATTTAGTGAATCAGAAGTTGTGTATTTTATTGAAAATGTTTTTTTTTTTTTTTCCTTTGCTCTCACTTATCTAGCTTCGAATTGGATGAAGAGTGGCAAATACTACCCCAAGAAAAAGATGATTGAAGCTACATATATAACCAAGTTTGGGAGCAGTACGAAATTAAGAGAGGGATAAAATAAAAAAGTAAGTACGCTTACGATGTCAGAGTCTTTTAAATCATGTCGTGTGGCCATATTCACGTCAGATAAACTTTCACACGACTCACGAGAATAGAAATAAAAAACCCGACACTTCACGCCACATTTATAAGTTTCTTTCACCGTGCTGCTACCATCTGGATATTTGCATCTTCCTATCCCATAATTTTTGGACCTTCATTGATTTTGACAGGGTTTTGTTTAATGTAAAACACGTTGTCTCGCGAGAAGTATGGTACGGAATGTTTAATTTTGATATGGTTTCGACAAAGTGAGAGTTAAAAAATAGTTTTTTGAATAACGCGATTCATGCAAACACTACTGATATGATGTTGATTGGGCTTCGTTTAATATACAGCGTGTGGATCCATGATTAAAAATTAGAGCCTGAAAAAATGAAAAATTTAGCATAAGGTTTCGTTGAACGCGATTCATGCTAAAACTGCTTGTTGTATATGGATAGTGTTTCGATTAATGATGCCAAGGACGAAATAGGGTATGTTTCAGTTTGCTTTGGCACTATTTACTGATAAAATTAGGATTTTATCACAAAGAAGCACTGGTCGGATTTTGAGGAGGTTTCGATTATACAGGCCATAGTTATCGGGTGAAGTAAGGTATGACGTCAAAAAAATAATAAATTCAGAAAGTAATGTTCGTTGGATGCGGTTCAGTTTTTAGGGTCAAAGATTATGATAGGTTGAGCTGATTTTTAAAAAAACGAAATTGATCTGTGTTTCACGCTTAGGGCGACTAAAATCTCTTGAGCTTGAAGAACTCAAAAGTATTAATAGACGAAGGTATTAATCACGGACAGGGACTATCGCACTACCTATAATAGTTTCAAAGGTCGTAGACTCGAACTTGCTGAAATACAAACTTACTTGAATTTGACGCTTAAAGTTCACTTTGCAAAATTTGAAGAATTCCTATTTGCTTCGAAACATCACGTTGTTTTTTTTATTGAGGCTCAGCAAACTTTGAAAATGTAATTTTTGGTCATAGTGTTTGTAACGGCCAGAGAACTTAATACAGATTATTAAACAGTTGAGCATCTTCGAAGAAATGAATTGCTAGAATACTCGATCCGATAACATACTTGCCTAATGTCCACTTTAAACAACTTATTAACTAACGTACAGCGAACATAAACAATGATCATTAACGAAAGTAGTCAGTAAAATACATAGAAACCAAATAAATCGTTTTGAATAAACTTCGGTCAAGCAACAACATTAGCGAAAATTTTAATTAAATTGAAATTTAGCCTAGGCCGGAATGCAATTGGCATTCGTGAGTACAGCAGAGACTATGAATAATTTAAGTTTTTTTGTAAGTATTTTACATTGCCTTTATTAGCAAAATGTCACTGAACGGCAGTTCCTCGATTTTTTATCCTAAAGTTTATCAGTATTTTTTAACTATGAAATGCTGCGAAAAGCAAACATAATGAATGTATTAAGGCAATTAATTGAGTAACAGTTGCTTAGCTATTAAATTGTGAGTATAATCTCGAATTTCTTCTAATGATATCTCTGGATTTCTTGAAATGATATTTCTGGGCGCTGTTAATTTGTTAGCTAAGGCTGACACGTGACACCGTTCGCCAGCCAATAGCTATCGAGGTGAGTAAATGAGTGAGCTTAGGAAATTATATAGATTATTGATTCAAGCCCACTATGGAGCGCTTATAACTAGCCTTCTTTTTCAATGCTCACTTTCGTTCCCAATACCTTTTAGGCCCAACTAATAATTTTTCCTTTCTTTCCTGTTAGGTGACTTTCCGAAATTTAGTAATTTTTGCTGGAGGAGACCAGGAGTTAATAATATCACAATATTTTTAGCGATCTGCATCAGTATCGGAAATCCCAATGGAGTCCGAAATTTCTTGTATCTCATTGAGCAACATGCTTCCTATCTTACAGCTTTTGTTAAGTCAGAGATCTTGGTAAACCTGTTGCTGTTCATCACAGAAGGTTCCCATAATCCTTCAGCCGCTTATGTCGAATGCTGGTGTTAGTCACAGATGGTTCAATTGGAAGTTTGTTTTCAGTCGGTAGATTCCGTCCGGGAGCCCTCTTAGCTCACGAATTTACCTCTGAATACGTCTTTCAGCTTTTCCAGATCATGCATTGTACTGTACCTTTCCTGTTCATCAGGAAGGTCTCCGTAGCATGTAATAACTGAGGTCTTACAATATTGTACTTATAGATTTTGGCATTCTTTGAAATACGCTTCTTGATGTGATGATTTCGCGTTTAGTTTGGCACATTCATCTAAGACAGGGATTCCATTTCTACCATTGGGGTGCACCCATACACCAGCGTACAGGAAGATATCGACTTTTCCAATCTTGATATGGATGGTCATCAAAGGAGTTTCCTTGGGGTGCCGACTCTTGAATCACTTGGTTTTTTCGTACAAAATCTGTAATACTGTCTCAGCCGCTATCTCGCATCTCGTGTAGGTAATGCAAGCATCCTTAGAGTCGTTGGTTAGGAAAGTTTGTGAAAGTCAGGTTCCTGATTTCGATCTTTCGTGTGCCGGCTCCAATGGTGACTGTTTTGATTCCGATATTCTTCAGTTCATATTCCAAGATCCTGATGACTCTGCCGAGCACCAGATTGAACAGAATGGGTGAAAGGTAATCTCCTTGTCAAACTACAGTTGTGGTCTTGATACTCCGGGACTGTCTTCGTCTGAATTTCACCTTAGAAGAGGTTTCTGTGAGAGTCTTTGCTCGATGCTGTTGCGTGTGTTACTTATAATCCACACTACTGTACGTACTTGCAGCACTGCAAAGAGTGTCTGGCGGTCAATCGATTCGTAAGCCTTCTTGAAGGCAACGATTACTACAGTGACGCTAATGCTTGTCATATATTTTAACTGGCAAATGGATTTTACATTGAAGGAGCATCCTCGCCGAACTCCTCACTGACATTCAAGAATCGTGTGACCACACTAATTCTCCACATTATCCCCCAAAATCCTAGGCAGAGCTTTTTACGTTACTGATAATAGTGATATTCCCCGGCCATTGTTGACATCACGTGGGTCTCCTTTTTTATGCAGTGGGTATAGTAGTGTTGTCCTCCATTCATCAGGTATCCTTCTGGTGTCCCAGCAGTCAATCAGGATCCGGTGTATGTCCTCTGCGATAGTACTTCCGTCTGGATATATTTTATTTACGGTAAAAAAAGAGAATCTCTGATACTTTTTCATTGAATCCGATTCATAAAGAAACTATTAGACCAATTTTCATGCAGTTTGAATTAATGAATAGCTTGTGATCCCGCGAGTAAAATACTGAATGTTTCATGTCGTAAATCTGATAAATGTTAGATAATTTTTCGGTTTACTGCTGGTTGATTTTGATTGATATTCAGCCCGTGGCTCAAGAAGTGAAAAATGATGTCTCATTTTCATATGTCATCGGGAAGCTGAGGAAAAGAATCCACAAGTTACTTCTTCGTGATTTCACCATATGAGTGGTATCATATTATTCGGATGAATGAAGTTATGGTTTGACGGTGAGGCCAATCAAACAAAAAAAAAAAAAAAAAAAAAATCCGTTCAGTGAGCCGTAGGGTCCGCGGATTATGATTTAAAACAGTAGTGTGTACAACAACAGTCCACGCGAATGAATTTTTTGGAAACTGTAAGTTGTCAAATAAAGTTTTGTCAAATACCAAGATATAAAAACTTTCATTAAAATGGCCAACAGTGCATAAGATGAAACTTGCATAAGGGGTTAGTGCAGGCGCAACGCTTTAGTTTCTCTTTTAATGTAGCAGTCTTGCAAGTGCCCCAGCAGTCCACAAGAAAATATGAGAACCTGGTACAGTAATTGATTAAAAAAAAAGGAGAATGTGATCAAGGTATGTTGGTCTTTTCTTCCATTGTTATTTCTAAATCATAAGACGCGCTCATCGAAGTTCCTTGTCACTTTATTACGGCACCAAAGTGTGTGGTCTGTCAACATAGGTCTTGAACTAGCTTCGGTTGCAGATAGACAAATAAAGCACGCCTCATGTAATACTATCAGCTGTTCTCGAGAGTAACTGCAGTGAGCCCGTCCGAGGGAAAGGTCGATTGCTTCGAAGTATTTCTCCACATACCAGTCGTCCTGAAATAACCGTACGTATCTCTGGAGTTACGGAGCATACAGACTATGAGTGTCTATGAGGGAACGCAGACTTATCTTGCATTTACGATTTAAAAGAACAGCGACTTCCTTCAAGAATCATCCTGTAAGTGGTTTAGCTGTTGCTAGATGGTCTCATGAACAGATTTATTAGCCCTCTGACTAACAGCACCTTGTCATGATGCACATTCACTCTGGCAAAGAATGTAATGGTAACGACCCAGGAGACAAAAAAGCTCTCAGGATGATATGAAGTTGGTATGAAGTGATATTCACGAATGAACATAAAAAGAGGATTATGTGGCCTCTTGACATGTTACTCATGTTTATTGCGGGCAATTTAAATGCCCACTCATACTCCTAAAGGAGTCTGATGCACGTGCGTGCTATATCTTTCTTTAACACTTTCCGTTAGCAATTTCTCATTATGATAATACTCGAGTGCAATTTGCCACAGAAGCTGCCATATGTTTGTGTCTGATCGAGAGGGTTGTTCTGCGACCTCTGAAATAAATGTGCGGAAGTGATACGCATTAACAGCATGCAGGATCCCATGCCAAAAACCCCGTTGGCAGCTATAGCTAGCAGAAAATCGTCATTGTTATTTAGAATAATTATTTATTCGTTTTCTTCTTAATAATATTTATAAAACTTAGGGCAGTTTCACTTCAACTAACCTCTCTATCCTTTTTTCAAAATTAATCGTTTAGCCGTTATTTTCCAATTTCAAGCTTAGCACCATAAAATTATTAGTTTGTTCTCCATTTTATTTCTTAGCTTCGTGTAATTATTTGTTTCCTGCTTATTTCCCTTCAAGTTTGTTTTCGACAACTTCTACTTTTGCTGGATTCTTAGTGCATTTGGTCTACAAGGGAGGCATATTGTGCTGACATTGTAAGACAACTGTGTGCAGCTATCATGGATAAGAGAGGAGGCAAGTTGTTCACAAAGGTGATGTTTTATCGGGACAGAACTGCCAGTCAAAAGTCTCTAATTGAGTGTGGGTTACAGATGGTACTGCAACGCCTATAAATATTCTGGTCTGGCCATATCAAATTTTCACATTTTTTTAAACTTTAAAATGCTTCTGTCTGACAATTATTTCAAGTCAAATGATGTTCCTCGGTCTCAGGCAAGAAACATACTGGACAATTCTCACATTTTACCTAAAAAGTAACTAGGTAAGAAATTTTTCAGGACGGTACCAACATCAAAGTTACTTCTGCTATTAGTTTTTGATAGGCGCCATACTATTTGTTGCAAGTGTGATCTGTACTTGTCAACGGACAGACATCATTGGTCCGTTGACCAGCAAAGATAAATTCGCACCTAAACAAGACGGGAAAGCTAATTGTCCAAGTATTGTGTTTCTACAAAATACTCCAGCGGCACACCCGTTGAAATTTAGTTGTAATTCGAATGAGTGTAATAATTTGAAAATTACAATAACTTTAATTCAACGCGAGCATTATTGTTTTACAGCGCGTGGCTGGCAAAACATTTTTATTTGGTAACTGGTGTCAGCTCGTGAACGTTTTATGCGTATCATAACGGGTCTAGAATAGTTACATTTTTTAAGGTCAAAGATTATGACAGGTGACGTGATCTGTCCAAATACGAACATGACCCGTAATTAACTCTTAGAGTGAATAAAATCTCTTGAGCTTGAAGAATTTGGAAGTATTAATAGACGTATAAAAAACGGAGACGATCGC
Organism: Vandiemenella viatica; assembly: GCA_031002005.1. Classification (NCBI taxonomy): domain Eukaryota; kingdom Metazoa; phylum Arthropoda; class Insecta; order Orthoptera; family Morabidae; genus Vandiemenella; species Vandiemenella viatica. Next base: position 307,596,179 of record CM061920.1, on the reverse strand, counting down.
GCTATCGTAGCACGGGGTTGGTAGACTGGAACAGGCTGATTTTCAAACTTGGCTTGTATTTCACCCTAAAAGTTCACTCTGCAAATATTGAAGAATTTCTGTTTAAGGGGAGTGCGCAATTGCTTCGAAAACATCACGCTGGTTGTTTTTTTTTTTTTTAATTTATTGAGGCTGGGCAAACATTTATAATATAATCTTTGGTCATAGTAACGGCCAGAGGACTTAATACAGATTCCAGATTATTAAATAGTTGAGCAATTCAGAAGAAATGAATTGCCAGAATACTCGATTCGCTAACATATTTCGTCTGGTGTCCACTTTAAATAACCTAATAACTCACGTAAAGTACAAACTTTCATCAAGCGGCAACATTAGTGAAAGTTTTAAGTAAATTAATACTTAGCCTAGGCCGGAAGGATAATTGGCATTCGTGATTACAGCAGAAACCACGCGTAATTTAAGTTTTTTCATGTTGTTTCCATTAGCGACTAGTTACTGAAAAGCATTTCCACCTTTTCTCAGAACTAAAGTTTATAGATATTTTTTTAACTGTGAAATGCTACTAAAAGCATATTTAATTAATGTGTTATGTAAATTAATTTTGTAGCAATTGCTTAGCTATTAAATTGTGGGCATAACCTAGAAATTTCTTCTAATGCTATCTCTGGTTGCTATTACTTTATTACTTTGCGAACGACAGCTGGTGCGCGACTCCAGCCAATAGCTGAGTGAGTGAGTGAACTAAGGAAATCATATAGTAGATAGTATATACGTTGACGTAGCTGCTCATGGATATGGGAATTTGTGTGGTGTAATATATCACTCGTTGTGTTGCTGACTGTTCATTGAACTTCTTTATTATGTGTTGTAACTACGCCACGTGGTTGGGTGAGCAGAAACGCTCGAGTCTGTTATTAGGAGTACCAGTTGGGTAATTCTGATTGCTGTTTTCTATGGTTTCCCGAAAGCACTATAGGCGAATGTTGTTGCAATAAGCCATGGCTGAATTCGTTTTCCAATCCTCTACCGGCTTCAATTACCTCGATGTCGAGGTGCTGTAAATCCCGAAGCAATTATAACAGGTATTTCAATGGCAGTGCAACACCGATACTAGTCGATGAGCGGTTAATGCTCAGGCGTGGATTCCGGAGGACGTAGGTTCAAAACCCCATCTGGCTTTTTTTTCTCGTTCCTTTTTCCTCCGATCCTCTCGCAGAATAGTAAAACAAAACAAAAAAACAAAAAATATACCAGTGTTAATATGGGTTCATTACTGCTTCAGTTTACAGTTCATTACTTTTTGATGTAGTCTAATCTTACCAGATAATCTTATCGGGTAGAACACCAATTACGTAATCTCCAAGTGTATTTCATGCAAATTAAGAAAAACTTTTCCAGACGTGAATGTCAGTTCAAACGCCAGGAAAAATTACGACCAACCCTATCTATCGAACTTCAGGCTGGTTCACTACTGAGAACAGCTTGTAAAAAATGATATTTCTTTATTACATCTTTATACGCAAAACTAAACTATTTGTGAAAAGTGTGTCATTAGTTCATTTCTTTTTCGCGTCACTGAAAACTGATTTGGTGTCTCAGCAAAGGAATGATAATGGCTACAGTGTCTAGTAGCCAACATTTTTTCCAGTACTGAGTACGCAAGGAAACCTCTTACTGAACTTGAACAGTAGAGTGGGAGAGGAAGTCTTGAACAATTTTTAGTGGTCAAATTGTGTTT